>SIJG01000036.1:150604-570813 GCA_023374025.1 Heterodera schachtii | reverse complement strand
TTGTCTTGCGTTTTGAGGGCGGCGGTCACTCCGTTTGCCATTACAATGGCCAATTGTCGACAAATTCGAATGCTTCGGTGACCTTTGAAAATGGCAGTCTTTTGGAATTGCCGGAACGCTTTTGGACGTCCACCGATTTGCGCAGTCGGAGCGAATTGCAAACGCATCGAAAGGCCGAATGGCATGACGAACACTTTGCGTTCCCAGAGAGAAAGGGCGAATTCGGACCGGCACAGCCGGCGGAGTTTGTCTTCCACGGAAGTTGTGGACTGAATTACGAAGCTGACCACGTGTGGGAATGCATTGAGAAGGGTGAGAGACGGACAAAACATCAAAAAAGGGAAAATGGCCAAGAAACGGCATTTTGGGTCCCCAGTTTGGTGCCCATTGTCCGGGACTCGGATGACCCATGCATTTGTTACAGAGAGAGAACAGAGCGACGTGATGGGATTGGACGAATCAATGGCCGTTGTGTCCGTCCTCGAAACCCTGCGGGAGAAACTCGGAATCAAATTCGGACAACCAAAAGTCGATCTTCAGACGATCATTTCAAAATATCAGTGACGAATTTGTGCCCCAATAACACACTTGTCAGTTTTTCCATTCGTTTTTTAGGTTCTTATCACTGCCAAATGCGCGAATATCCAATTCCGATAATTTTCATTTTTACCAGCTTTTTATGAATAAATTATTCTATTTCTTTATGGGTTTACCGGTAATTGGTATGCATAGAAATTGCTAATCAGCTGAGTCAATTTAAAATTATGCTCTAAATAAGCTCACTCGATTTTCTACGGGTCCCAAAAAATGCCTCTGCGAATTTTTATACTACAAAGGGAATAAGACACAGTTTCAGGCCACATATATGCATAGAAATTGCTAATCAGCTGAGTCAATTTAAATTTATGCTCTAAATAAGTTCACTCGATTTTCTACGGGTCTCAAAAAATGCCTCTGCGAATTTTTATACTACAAAGGGAATATGAAACAGTTTCAGGCCATTTTTGGATTTTTCTCCAATTTGCCTGGCAAAAATGGAAATAGCACCCATGCAAATTTGCGTTAGGGATATGGTGCCGAAAAGCATTTTCTTCTGCTTTTTCAAAATCGATTGTTATGGTCGAGGGAGATCTTATCCCCGGGTGTTGCAAAATTCTGATTTTTCCAATAACAGCTTCCAATGCGCGATTATATGTTTGCTGGGTTTTATTCGGGAGCAAGCAAAACACAAACGGTAGCACTCTCCCTCGGTAAAACCCATGTAAGACCCATAATTGGAAAAACATCGATGGTGCCGAGCGAAAAGTGCCGTCGGCAAGCCACTGATCGCATTGGGCCAAACGCATACAATCGAAATCAGAAGCAAAAATAATAATTCTCTCAGGGTCATTTGACCCGCTGTCATGGAGAAGGAAATTGGTTGCCGATAGCGTCACTTTTAAATTCTACAAAACTATTTATCTGTTAGGAGTTGGGAAATAAAAATGACCTGCGGAATAATTATATCTGCTAGAGTATGTGGGATATCAGCATATCCATTATGGGCTCTTCTACTACGACAAACCACTTGCTGTAACGTAGAAAGCTGAGGAAGATCATTTGTAACAGCATCTTGCGACGCTCCGGCAATGCATTCGTTCACAACCGTGCGCGGCGCATTCCCGTTTCCTCTAATTGCTTCACGACGTATGTTTTGGCCAATGTAAGCGACTTCGACACGAGTTGGTGATGGCGAATGGTTGTGCTGTTGCCCAATTGTTACGGGAGTTCCATCATTAAAGCCATTAGTTTTTGCGGTCCCTGGGCAGTTCAATGCTTGAAATTGGTCGCATCTCCAATAAACTTTATCTCCGCGTTGTTCTCTCTTCTGGTAAATATGACCTTCATAGACTAATTTTTTAGCACCGCGTTGTGACTCAATATAAGAAGCCATTGGTAGAAAATACAAGAATTAATAATTTAAAACTGCATCAAATTCATTTATATAGACTCAAAGTATGCCGTTTTACTTAATTCTATCAGGTCTTAATCTGCGTGTGAATTCTGTTTTACAGCTTAATCTGCGTCTGATTTTTTCAAAAGATAAACAATTAACACTGCATCCATTTAATTCAAATTTTTATCTGAGAAAAAAAATGTGGATGAGTTGCCTGTGGATGAGTTGCCCTGTGGATGAGCTGCCTTGTGGATGAGTTGACTGTGGATGAGTTGCCTGTGGATGAGTTGCCTGTGGATGACCTGCCACTGCGCCGCTCTAAATAAGCTCACTCGATTTTCTACGGGTCTCAAAAAATGCCTATCTCTTTTCTGCGAATTTTTATACTACAAAAGGAATATGAAACAGTTTCAGGCCACATATATGCATAGAAATTGCTAATCAGCTGAGTCAATTTAAAATTATGCTCTAAATAAGCTCACTCGATTTTCTACGGGTCTCAAAAAATGCCTCTGCGAATTTTTATACTACAAAGGGAATAGGACACAGTTTCAGGCCACATATATGCATAGAAATTGCTAATCAGCTGAGTCAATTTAAAATTATGCTCTAAATAAGCTCACTCGATTTTCTACGGGTCTCAAAAAATGCCTATCTCTTTTCTGCGAATTTTTATACTACAAAAGGAATATGAAACAGTTTCAGGCCACATATATGCATAGAAATTGCTAATCAGCTGAGTCAATTTAAAATTATGCTCTAAATAAGCTCACTCGATTTTCTACGGGTCTCAAAAAATGCCTCTGCGAATTTTTATACTACAAAGGGAATAAGACACAGTTTCAGGCCACATATATGCATAGAAATTGCTAATCAGCTGAGTCAATTTAAAATTATGCTCTAAATAAGCTCACTCGATTTTCTACGGGTCTCAAAAAATGCCTCTGCGAATTTTTATACTACAAAGGGAATAAGACACAGTTTCAGGCCACATATATGCATAGAAATTGCTAATCAGCTGAGTCAATTTAAAATTATGCTCTAAATAAGCTCACTCGATTTTCTACGGGTCTCAAAAAATGCCTCTGCGAATTTTTATACTACAAAGGGAATATGAAACAGTTTCAGGCCACATATATGCATAGAAATTGCTAATCAGCTGAGTCAATTTAAAATTATGCTCTAAATAAGCTCACTCGATTTTCTACGGGTCTCAAAAAATGCCTCTGCGAATTTTTATACTACAAAGGGAATATGAAACAGTTTCAGGCCACATATATGCATAGAAATTGCTAATCAGCTGAGTCAATTTAAAATTATGCTCTAAATAAGCTCACTCGATTTTCTACGGGTCTCAAAAAATGCCTCTGCGAATTTTTATACTACAAAGGGAATATGAAACAGTTTCAGGCCACATATATGCATAGAAATTGCTAATCAGCTGAGTCAATTTAAAATTATGCTCTAAATAAGCTCACTCGATTTTCTACGGGTCTCAAAAAATGCCTCTGCGAATTTTTATACTACAAAGGGAATATGAAACAGTTTCAGGCCACATATATGCATAGAAATTGCTAATCAGCTGAGTCAATTTAAAATTATGCTCTAAATAAGCTCACTCGATTTTCTACGGGTCTCAAAAAATGCCTCTGCGAATTTTTATACTACAAAGGGAATAAGACACAGTTTCAGGCCACATATATGCATAGAAATTGCTAATCAGCTGAGTCAATTTAAAATTATGCTCTAAATAAGCTCACTCGATTTTCTACGGGTCTCAAAAAATGCCTCTGCGAATTTTTATACTACAAAGGGAATAAGACACAGTTTCAGGCCACATATATGCATAGAAATTGCTAATCAGCTGAGTCAATTTAAAATTATGCTCTAAATAAGCTCACTCGATTTTCTACGGGTCTCAAAAAATGCCTCTGCGAATTTTTATACTACAAAGGGAATAAGACACAGTTTCAGGCCACATATATGCATAGAAATTGCTAATCAGCTGAGTCAATTTAAAATTATGCTCTAAATAAGCTCACTCGATTTTCTACGGGTCTCAAAAAATGCCTCTGCGAATTTTTATACTACAAAGGGAATATGAAACAGTTTCAGGCCACATATATGCATAGAAATTGCTAATCAGCTGAGTCAATTTAAAATTATGCTCTAAATAAGCTCACTCGATTTTCTACGGGTCTCAAAAAATGCCTCTGCGAATTTTTATACTACAAAGGGAATAATGAAACAGTTTCAGGCCACATATATGCATAGAAATTGCTAATCAGCTGAGTCAATTTAAAATTATGCTCTAAATAAGCTCACTCGATTTTCTACGGGTCTCAAAAAATGCCTCTGCGAATTTTTATACTACAAAGGGAATATGAAACAGTTTCAGGCCACATATATGCATAGAAATTGCTAATCAGCTGAGTCAATTTAAAATTATGCTCTAAATAAGCTCACTCGATTTTCTACGGGTCTCAAAAAATGCCTCTGCGAATTTTTATACTACAAAGGGAATAAGACACAGTTTCAGGCCACATATATGCATAGAAATTGCTAATCAGCTGAGTCAATTTAAAATTATGCTCTAAATAAGCTCACTCGATTTTCTACGGGTCTCAAAAAATGCCTCTGCGAATTTTTATACTACAAAGGGAATAAGACACAGTTTCAGGCCACATATATGCATAGAAATTGCTAATCAGCTGAGTCAATTTAAAATTATGCTCTAAATAAGCTCACTCGATTTTCTACGGGTCTCAAAAAATGCCTCTGCGAATTTTTATACTACAAAGGGAATATGAAACAGTTTCAGGCCACATATATGCATAGAAATTGCTAATCAGCTGAGTCAATTTAAAATTATGCTCTAAATAAGCTCACTCGATTTTCTACGGGTCTCAAAAAATGCCTCTGCGAATTTTTATACTACAAAGGGAATATGAAACAGTTTCAGGCCACATATATGCATAGAAATTGCTAATCAGCTGAGTCAATTTAAAATTATGCTCTAAATAAGCTCACTCGATTTTCTACGGGTCTCAAAAAATGCCTCTGCGAATTTTTATACTACAAAGGGAATAAGACACAGTTTCAGGCCACATATATGCATAGAAATTGCTAATCAGCTGAGTCAATTTAAAATTATGCTCTAAATAAGCTCACTCGATTTTCTACGGGTCTCAAAAAATGCCTCTGCGAATTTTTATACTACAAAGGGAATATGACACAGTTTCAGGCCACATATATGCATAGAAATTGCTAATCAGCTGAGTCAATTTAAAATTATGCTCTAAATAAGCTCACTCGATTTTCTACGGGTCTCAAAAAATGCCTCTGCGAATTTTTATACTACAAAGGGAATATGAAACAGTTTCAGGCCACATATATGCATAGAAATTGCTAATCAGCTGAGTCAATTTAAAATTATGCTCTAAATAAGCTCACTCGATTTTCTACGGGTCTCAAAAAATGCCTCTGCGAATTTTTATACTACAAAGGGAATAAGACACAGTTTCAGGCCACATATATGCATAGAAATTGCTAATCAGCTGAGTCAATTTAAAATTATGCTCTAAATAAGCTCACTCGATTTTCTACGGGTCTCAAAAAATGCCTCTGCGAATTTTTATACTACAAAGGGAATATGAAACAGTTTCAGGCCACATATATGCATAGAAATTGCTAATCAGCTGAGTCAATTTAAAATTATGCTCTAAATAAGCTCACTCGATTTTCTACGGGTCTCAAAAAATGCCTCTGCGAATTTTTATACTACAAAGGGAATAAGACACAGTTTCAGGCCACATATATGCATAGAAATTGCTAATCAGCTGAGTCAATTTAAAATTATGCTCTAAATAAGCTCACTCGATTTTCTACGGGTCTCAAAAAATGCCTCTGCGAATTTTTATACTACAAAGGGAATAAGACACAGTTTCAGGCCACATATATGCATAGAAATTGCTAATCAGCTGAGTCAATTTAAAATTATGCTCTAAATAAGCTCACTCGATTTTCTACGGGTCTCAAAAAATGCCTCTGCGAATTTTTATACTACAAAGGGAATATGAAACAGTTTCAGGCCACATATATGCATAGAAATTGCTAATCAGCTGAGTCAATTTAAAATTATGCTCTAAATAAGCTCACTCGATTTTCTACGGGTCTCAAAAAATGCCTCTGCGAATTTTTATACTACAAAGGGAATAAGACACAGTTTCAGGCCACATATATGCATAGAAATTGCTAATCAGCTGAGTCAATTTAAAATTATGCTCTAAATAAGCTCACTCGATTTTCTACGGGTCTCAAAAAATGCCTCTGCGAATTTTTATACTACAAAGGGAATAAGACACAGTTTCAGGCCACATATATGCATAGAAATTGCTAATCAGCTGAGTCAATTTAAAATTATGCTCTAAATAAGCTCACTCGATTTTCTACGGGTCTCAAAAAATGCCTCTGCGAATTTTTATACTACAAAGGGAATATGAAACAGTTTCAGGCCACATATATGCATAGAAATTGCTAATCAGCTGAGTCAATTTAAAATTATGCTCTAAATAAGCTCACTCGATTTTCTACGGGTCTCAAAAAATGCCTCTGCGAATTTTTATACTACAAAGGGAATAAGAAACAGTTTCAGGCCACATATATGCATAGAAATTGCTAATCAGCTGAGTCAATTTAAAATTATGCTCTAAATAAGCTCACTCGATTTTCTACGGGTCTCAAAAAATGCCTCTGCGAATTTTTATACTACAAAGGGAATAAGAAACAGTTTCAGGCCACATATATGCATAGAAATTGCTAATCAGCTGAGTCAATTTAAAATTATGCTCTAAATAAGCTCACTCGATTTTCTACGGGTCTCAAAAAATGCCTCTGCGAATTTTTATACTACAAAGGGAATATGAAACAGTTTCAGGCCACATATATGCATAGAAATTGCTAATCAGCTGAGTCAATTTAAAATTATGCTCTAAATAAGCTCACTCGATTTTCTACGGGTCTCAAAAAATGCCTCTGCGAATTTTTATACTACAAAGGGAATAAGACACAGTTTCAGGCCACATATATGCATAGAAATTGCTAATCAGCTGAGTCAATTTAAAATTATGCTCTAAATAAGCTCACTCGATTTTCTACGGGTCTCAAAAAATGCCTCTGCGAATTTTTATACTACAAAGGGAATAAGACACAGTTTCAGGCCACATATATGCATAGAAATTGCTAATCAGCTGAGTCAATTTAAAATTATGCTCTAAATAAGCTCACTCGATTTTCTACGGGTCTCAAAAAATGCCTCTGCGAATTTTTATACTACAAAGGGAATAAGAAACAGTTTCAGGCCACATATATGCATAGAAATTGCTAATCAGCTGAGTCAATTTAAAATTATGCTCTAAATAAGCTCACTCGATTTTCTACGGGTCTCAAAAAATGCCTCTGCGAATTTTTATACTACAAAGGGAATATGAAACAGTTTCAGGCCACATATATGCATAGAAATTGCTAATCAGCTGAGTCAATTTAAAATTATGCTCTAAATAAGCTCACTCGATTTTCTACGGGTCTCAAAAAATGCCTCTGCGAATTTTTATACTACAAAGGGAATATGACACAGTTTCAGGCCACATATATGCATAGAAATTGCTAATCAGCTGAGTCAATTTAAAATTATGCTCTAAATAAGCTCACTCGATTTTCTACGGGTCTCAAAAAATGCCTCTGCGAATTTTTATACTACAAAGGGAATAAGAAACAGTTTCAGGCCACATATATGCATAGAAATTGCTAATCAGCTGAGTCAATTTAAAATTATGCTCTAAATAAGCTCACTCGATTTTCTACGGGTCTCAAAAAATGCCTCTGCGAATTTTTATACTACAAAGGGAATATGAAACAGTTTCAGGCCACATATATGCATAGAAATTGCTAATCAGCTGAGTCAATTTAAAATTATGCTCTAAATAAGCTCACTCGATTTTCTACGGGTCTCAAAAAATGCCTCTGCGAATTTTTATACTACAAAGGGAATAAGACACAGTTTCAGGCCACATATATGCATAGAAATTGCTAATCAGCTGAGTCAATTTAAAATTATGCTCTAAATAAGCTCACTCGATTTTCTACGGGTCTCAAAAAATGCCTCTGCGAATTTTTATACTACAAAGGGAATAAGACACAGTTTCAGGCCACATATATGCATAGAAATTGCTAATCAGCTGAGTCAATTTAAAATTATGCTCTAAATAAGCTCACTCGATTTTCTACGGGTCTCAAAAAATGCCTCTGCGAATTTTTATACTACAAAGGGAATATGACACAGTTTCAGGCCACATATATGCATAGAAATTGCTAATCAGCTGAGTCAATTTAAAATTATGCTCTAAATAAGCTCACTCGATTTTCTACGGGTCTCAAAAAATGCCTCTGCGAATTTTTATACTACAAAGGGAATAAGAAACAGTTTCAGGCCACATATATGCATAGAAATTGCTAATCAGCTGAGTCAATTTAAAATTATGCTCTAAATAAGCTCACTCGATTTTCTACGGGTCTCAAAAAATGCCTCTGCGAATTTTTATACTACAAAGGGAATAAGAAACAGTTTCAGGCCACATATATGCATAGAAATTGCTAATCAGCTGAGTCAATTTAAAATTATGCTCTAAATAAGCTCACTCGATTTTCTACGGGTCTCAAAAAATGCCTCTGCGAATTTTTATACTACAAAGGGAATAAGACACAGTTTCAGGCCACATATATGCATAGAAATTGCTAATCAGCTGAGTCAATTTAAAATTATGCTCTAAATAAGCTCACTCGATTTTCTACGGGTCTCAAAAAATGCCTCTGCGAATTTTTATACTACAAAGGGAATAAGACACAGTTTCAGGCCACATATATGCATAGAAATTGCTAATCAGCTGAGTCAATTTAAAATTATGCTCTAAATAAGCTCACTCGATTTTCTACGGGTCTCAAAAAATGCCTCTGCGAATTTTTATACTACAAAGGGAATATGACACAGTTTCAGGCCACATATATGCATAGAAATTGCTAATCAGCTGAGTCAATTTAAAATTATGCTCTAAATAAGCTCACTCGATTTTCTACGGGTCTCAAAAAATGCCTCTGCGAATTTTTATACTACAAAGGGAATATGAAACAGTTTCAGGCCACATATATGCATAGAAATTGCTAATCAGCTGAGTCAATTTAAAATTATGCTCTAAATAAGCTCACTCGATTTTCTACGGGTCTCAAAAAATGCCTCTGCGAATTTTTATACTACAAAGGGAATAAGACACAGTTTCAGGCCACATATATGCATAGAAATTGCTAATCAGCTGAGTCAATTTAAAATTATGCTCTAAATAAGCTCACTCGATTTTCTACGGGTCTCAAAAAATGCCTCTGCGAATTTTTATACTACAAAGGGAATATGACACAGTTTCAGGCCACATATATGCATAGAAATTGCTAATCAGCTGAGTCAATTTAAAATTATGCTCTAAATAAGCTCACTCGATTTTCTACGGGTCTCAAAAAATGCCTCTGCGAATTTTTATACTACAAAGGGAATATGACACAGTTTCAGGCCACATATATGCATAGAAATTGCTAATCAGCTGAGTCAATTTAAAATTATGCTCTAAATAAGCTCACTCGATTTTCTACGGGTCTCAAAAAATGCCTCTGCGAATTTTTATACTACAAAGGGAATATGAAACAGTTTCAGGCCACATATATGCATAGAAATTGCTAATCAGCTGAGTCAATTTAAAATTATGCTCTAAATAAGCTCACTCGATTTTCTACGGGTCTCAAAAAATGCCTCTGCGAATTTTTATACTACAAAGGGAATATGAAACAGTTTCAGGCCACATATATGCATAGAAATTGCTAATCAGCTGAGTCAATTTAAAATTATGCTCTAAATAAGCTCACTCGATTTTCTACGGGTCTCAAAAAATGCCTCTGCGAATTTTTATACTACAAAGGGAATAAGACACAGTTTCAGGCCACATATATGCATAGAAATTGCTAATCAGCTGAGTCAATTTAAAATTATGCTCTAAATAAGCTCACTCGATTTTCTACGGGTCTCAAAAAATGCCTCTGCGAATTTTTATACTACAAAGGGAATAAGACACAGTTTCAGGCCACATATATGCATAGAAATTGCTAATCAGCTGAGTCAATTTAAAATTATGCTCTAAATAAGCTCACTCGATTTTCTACGGGTCTCAAAAAATGCCTCTGCGAATTTTTATACTACAAAGGGAATAAGACACAGTTTCAGGCCACATATATGCATAGAAATTGCTAATCAGCTGAGTCAATTTAAAATTATGCTCTAAATAAGCTCACTCGATTTTCTACGGGTCTCAAAAAATGCCTCTGCGAATTTTTATACTACAAAGGGAATATGACACAGTTTCAGGCCACATATATGCATAGAAATTGCTAATCAGCTGAGTCAATTTAAAATTATGCTCTAAATAAGCTCACTCGATTTTCTACGGGTCTCAAAAAATGCCTCTGCGAATTTTTATACTACAAAGGGAATATGAAACAGTTTCAGGCCACATATATGCATAGAAATTGCTAATCAGCTGAGTCAATTTAAAATTATGCTCTAAATAAGCTCACTCGATTTTCTACGGGTCTCAAAAAATGCCTCTGCGAATTTTTATACTACAAAGGGAATAAGACACAGTTTCAGGCCACATATATGCATAGAAATTGCTAATCAGCTGAGTCAATTTAAAATTATGCTCTAAATAAGCTCACTCGATTTTCTACGGGTCTCAAAAAATGCCTCTGCGAATTTTTATACTACAAAGGGAATATGAAACAGTTTCAGGCCACATATATGCATAGAAATTGCTAATCAGCTGAGTCAATTTAAAATTATGCTCTAAATAAGCTCACTCGATTTTCTACGGGTCTCAAAAAATGCCTCTGCGAATTTTTATACTACAAAGGGAATAAGACACAGTTTCAGGCCACATATATGCATAGAAATTGCTAATCAGCTGAGTCAATTTAAAATTATGCTCTAAATAAGCTCACTCGATTTTCTACGGGTCTCAAAAAATGCCTCTGCGAATTTTTATACTACAAAGGGAATAAGACACAGTTTCAGGCCACATATATGCATAGAAATTGCTAATCAGCTGAGTCAATTTAAAATTATGCTCTAAATAAGCTCACTCGATTTTCTACGGGTCTCAAAAAATGCCTCTGCGAATTTTTATACTACAAAGGGAATATGACACAGTTTCAGGCCACATATATGCATAGAAATTGCTAATCAGCTGAGTCAATTTAAAATTATGCTCTAAATAAGCTCACTCGATTTTCTACGGGTCTCAAAAAATGCCTCTGCGAATTTTTATACTACAAAGGGAATATGACACAGTTTCAGGCCACATATATGCATAGAAATTGCTAATCAGCTGAGTCAATTTAAAATTATGCTCTAAATAAGCTCACTCGATTTTCTACGGGTCTCAAAAAATGCCTCTGCGAATTTTTATACTACAAAGGGAATATGACACAGTTTCAGGCCACATATATGCATAGAAATTGCTAATCAGCTGAGTCAATTTAAAATTATGCTCTAAATAAGCTCACTCGATTTTCTACGGGTCTCAAAAAATGCCTCTGCGAATTTTTATACTACAAAGGGAATAAGACACAGTTTCAGGCCACATATATGCATAGAAATTGCTAATCAGCTGAGTCAATTTAAAATTATGCTCTAAATAAGCTCACTCGATTTTCTACGGGTCTCAAAAAATGCCTCTGCGAATTTTTATACTACAAAGGGAATAAGACACAGTTTCAGGCCACATATATGCATAGAAATTGCTAATCAGCTGAGTCAATTTAAAATTATGCTCTAAATAAGCTCACTCGATTTTCTACGGGTCTCAAAAAATGCCTCTGCGAATTTTTATACTACAAAGGGAATATGACACAGTTTCAGGCCACATATATGCATAGAAATTGCTAATCAGCTGAGTCAATTTAAAATTATGCTCTAAATAAGCTCACTCGATTTTCTACGGGTCTCAAAAAATGCCTCTGCGAATTTTTATACTACAAAGGGAATAAGACACAGTTTCAGGCCACATATATGCATAGAAATTGCTAATCAGCTGAGTCAATTTAAAATTATGCTCTAAATAAGCTCACTCGATTTTCTACGGGTCTCAAAAAATGCCTCTGCGAATTTTTATACTACAAAGGGAATATGACACAGTTTCAGGCCACATATATGCATAGAAATTGCTAATCAGCTGAGTCAATTTAAAATTATGCTCTAAATAAGCTCACTCGATTTTCTACGGGTCTCAAAAAATGCCTCTGCGAATTTTTATACTACAAAGGGAATAAGACACAGTTTCAGGCCACATATATGCATAGAAATTGCTAATCAGCTGAGTCAATTTAAAATTATGCTCTAAATAAGCTCACTCGATTTTCTACGGGTCTCAAAAAATGCCTCTGCGAATTTTTATACTACAAAGGGAATAAGACACAGTTTCAGGCCACATATATGCATAGAAATTGCTAATCAGCTGAGTCAATTTAAAATTATGCTCTAAATAAGCTCACTCGATTTTCTACGGGTCTCAAAAAATGCCTCTGCGAATTTTTATACTACAAAGGGAATAAGACACAGTTTCAGGCCACATATATGCATAGAAATTGCTAATCAGCTGAGTCAATTTAAAATTATGCTCTAAATAAGCTCACTCGATTTTCTACGGGTCTCAAAAAATGCCTCTGCGAATTTTTATACTACAAAGGGAATAAGACACAGTTTCAGGCCACATATATGCATAGAAATTGCTAATCAGCTGAGTCAATTTAAAATTATGCTCTAAATAAGCTCACTCGATTTTCTACGGGTCTCAAAAAATGCCTCTGCGAATTTTTATACTACAAAGGGAATAAGACACAGTTTCAGGCCACATATATGCATAGAAATTGCTAATCAGCTGAGTCAATTTAAAATTATGCTCTAAATAAGCTCACTCGATTTTCTACGGGTCTCAAAAAATGCCTCTGCGAATTTTTATACTACAAAGGGAATAAGACACAGTTTCAGGCCACATATATGCATAGAAATTGCTAATCAGCTGAGTCAATTTAAAATTATGCTCTAAATAAGCTCACTCGATTTTCTACGGGTCTCAAAAAATGCCTCTGCGAATTTTTATACTACAAAGGGAATAAGACACAGTTTCAGGCCACATATATGCATAGAAATTGCTAATCAGCTGAGTCAATTTAAAATTATGCTCTAAATAAGCTCACTCGATTTTCTACGGGTCTCAAAAAATGCCTCTGCGAATTTTTATACTACAAAGGGAATAAGACACAGTTTCAGGCCACATATATGCATAGAAATTGCTAATCAGCTGAGTCAATTTAAAATTATGCTCTAAATAAGCTCACTCGATTTTCTACGGGTCTCAAAAAATGCCTCTGCGAATTTTTATACTACAAAGGGAATAAGACACAGTTTCAGGCCACATATATGCATAGAAATTGCTAATCAGCTGAGTCAATTTAAAATTATGCTCTAAATAAGCTCACTCGATTTTCTACGGGTCTCAAAAAATGCCTCTGCGAATTTTTATACTACAAAGGGAATAAGACACAGTTTCAGGCCACATATATGCATAGAAATTTCTAATCAGCTGAGTCAATTTAAATTTATGCTCTAAATAAGTTCACTCGATTTTCTACGGGTCTCAAAAAATGCCTCTGCGAATTTTTATACTACAAAGGGAATAAGACACAGTTTCAGGCCACATATATGCATAGAAATTGCTAATCAGCTGAGTCAATTTAAAATTATGCTCTAAATAAGCTCACTCGATTTTCTACGGGTCTCAAAAAATGCCTCTGCGAATTTTTATACTACAAAGGGAATAAGACACAGTTTCAGGCCACATATATGCATATAAATTGCTAATCAGCTGAGTCAATTTAAAATTATGCTCTAAATAAGCTCACTCGATTTTCTACGGGTCTCAAAAAATGCCTCTTCGAATTTTTATACTACAAAGGGAATAAGACACAGTTTCAGGCCACATATATGCATAGAAATTGCTAATCAGCTGAGTCAATTTAAAATTATGCTCTAAATAAGCTCACTCGATTTTCTACGGGTCTCAAAAAATGCCTCTGCGAATTTTTATACTACAAAGGGAATAAGACACAGTTTCAGGCCACATATATGCATAGAAATTGCTAATCAGCTGAGTCAATTTAAAATTATGCTCTAAATAAGCTCACTCGATTTTCTACGGGTCTCAAAAAATGCCTCTGCGAATTTTTATACTACAAAGGGAATAAGACACAGTTTCAGGCCACATATATGCATATAAATTGCTAATCAGCTGAGTCAATTTAAAATTATGCTCTAAATAAGCTCACTCGATTTTCTACGGGTCTCAAAAAATGCCTCTTCGAATTTTTATACTACAAAGGGAATAAGACACAGTTTCAGGCCACATATATGCATAGAAATTGCTAATCAGCTGAGTCAATTTAAAATTATGCTCTAAATAAGCTCACTCGATTTTCTACGGGTCTCAAAAAATGCCTCTGCGAATTTTTATACTACAAAGGGAATAAGACACAGTTTCAGGCCACATATATGCATAGAAATTTCTAATCAGCTGAGTCAATTTAAAATTATGCTCTAAATAAGTTCACTCGATTTTCTACGGGTCTCAAAAAATGCCTCTGCGAATTTTTATACTACAAAGGGAATAAGACACAGTTTCAGGCCACATATATGCATAGAAATTGCTAATCAGCTGAGTCAATTTAAAATTATGCTCTAAATAAGCTCACTCGATTTTCTACGGGTCTCAAAAAATGCCTCTGCGAATTTTTATACTACAAAGGGAATAAGACACAGTTTCAGGCCACTTATATGCATAGAAATTTCTAATCAGCTGAGTCAATTTAAATTTATGCTCTAAATAAGTTCACTCGATTTTCTACGGGTCTCAAAAAATGCCTCTGCGAATTTTTATACTACAAAGGGAATAAGACACAGTTTCAGGCCACATATATGCATAGAAATTGCTAATCAGCTGAGTCAATTTAAAATTATGCTCTAAATAAGCTCACTCGATTTTCTACGGGTCTCAAAAAATGCCTCTGCGAATTTTTATACTACAAAGGGAATAAGACACAGTTTCAGGCCACTTATATGCATAGAAATTTCTAATCAGCTGAGTCAATTTAAATTTATGCTCTAAATAAGTTCACTCGATTTTCTACGGGTCTCAAAAAATGCCTCTGCGAATTTTTATACTACAAAGGGAATAAGACACAGTTTCAGGCCACATATATGCATAGAAATTGCTAATCAGCTGAGTCAATTTAAAATTATGCTCTAAATAAGCTCACTCGATTTTCTACGGGTCTCAAAAAATGCCTCTGCGAATTTTTATACTACAAAGGGAATATGACACAGTTTCAGGCCACATATATGCATATAAATTGCTAATCAGCTGAGTCAATTTAAAATTATGCTCTAAATAAGCTCACTCGATTTTCTACGGGTCTCAAAAAATGCCTCTTCGAATTTTTATACTACAAAGGGAATAAGACACAGTTTCAGGCCACATATATGCATAGAAATTGCTAATCAGCTGAGTCAATTTAAAATTATGCTCTAAATAAGCTCACTCGATTTTCTACGGGTCTCAAAAAATGCCTCTGCGAATTTTTATACTACAAAGGGAATAAGACACAGTTTCAGGCCACTTATATGCATAGAAATTTCTAATCAGCTGAGTCAATTTAAATTTATGCTCTAAATAAGTTCACTCGATTTTCTACGGGTCTCAAAAAATGCCTCTGCGAATTTTTATACTACAAAGGGAATAAGACACAGTTTCAGGCCACATATATGCATAGAAATTGCTAATCAGCTGAGTCAATTTAAAATTATGCTCTAAATAAGCTCACTCGATTTTCTACGGGTCTCAAAAAATGCCTCTGCGAATTTTTATACTACAAAGGGAATAAGACACAGTTTCAGGCCACATATATGCATAGAAATTGCTAATCAGCTGAGTCAATTTAAAATTATGCTCTAAATAAGCTCACTCGATTTTCTACGGGTCTCAAAAAATGCCTCTGCGAATTTTTATACTACAAAGGGAATAAGACACAGTTTCAGGCCACATATATGCATAGAAATTGCTAATCAGCTGAGTCAATTTAAAATTATGCTCTAAATAAGCTCACTCGATTTTCTACGGGTCTCAAAAAATGCCTCTGCGAATTTTTATACTACAAAGGGAATAAGACACAGTTTCAAGCCACATATATGCATAGAAATTGCTAATCAGCTGAGTCAATTTAAAATTATGCTCTAAATAAGCTCACTCGATTTTCTACGAGTCTCAAAAAATGCCTATCTCTTTTCTGCGAATTTTTATACTACAAAGGGAATATGAAACAGTTTCAGGCCACATATATGCATAGAAATTTTAATCAGCTGAGTCAATTTAAAATTATGCTCTAAATAAGCTCACTCGATTTTCTACGGGTCTCAAAAAATGCCTCTTCGAATTTTTATACTACAAAGGGAATAAGACACAGTTTCAGGCCACATATATGCATAGAAATTGCTAATCAGCTGAGTCAATTTAAAATTATGCTCTAAATAAGCTCACTCGATTTTCTACGGGTCTCAAAAAATGCCTCTGCGAATTTTTATACTACAAAGGGAATAAGACACAGTTTCAAGCCACATATATGCATAGAAATTGCTAATCAGCTGAGTCAATTTAAAATTATGCTCTAAATAAGCTCACTCGATTTTCTACGGGTCTCAAAAAATGCCTCTTCGAATTTTTATACTACAAAGGGAATAAGACACAGTTTCAGGCCACATATATGCATAGAAATTGCTAATCAGCTGAGTCAATTTAAAATTATGCTCTAAATAAGCTCACTCGATTTTCTACGGGTCTCAAAAAATGCCTATCTCTTTTCTGCGAATTTTTATACTACAAAGGGAATATGAAACAGTTTCAGGCCACATATATGCATAGAAATTTAATCAGCTGAGTCAATTTAAAATTATGCTCTAAATAAGCTCACTCGATTTTCTACGGGTCCCAAAAAATGCCTCTGCGAATTTTTATACTACAAAGGGAATATGAAACAGTTTCAGGCCACATATATGCATAGAAATTTAATCAGCTGAGTCAATTTAAAATTATGCTCTAAATAAGCTCACTCGATTTTCTACGGGTCTCAAAAAATGCCTCTGCGAATTTTTATACTACAAAGGGAATAAGACACAGTTTCAGGCCACATATATGCATAGAAATTGCTAATCAGCTGAGTCAATTTAAAATTATGCTCTAAATAAGCTCACTCGATTTTCTACGAGTCTCAAAAAATGCCTATCTCTTTTCTGCGAATTTTTATACTACAAAGGGAATAAGACACAGTTTCAGGCCACATATATGCATAGAAATTGCTAATCAGCTGAGTCAATTTAAAATTATGCTCTAAATAAGCTCACTCGATTTTCTACGAGTCTCAAAAAATGCCTATCTCTTTTCTGCGAATTTTTATACTACAAAGGGAATATGAAACAGTTTCAGGCCACATATATGCATAGAAATTTAATGATCGAGTTCGGGGGCGGCACGCACGCCTCCTACTATCCGTAAGCGGGGTACCCAAAAAATGGGGGAAGTGAGCGTTAACGCCTTCAGCCTGGAGCTCGTCAATGTCGTGCTCAAGCGCGCCAAACAGGAGACGGTGAAGCAAGAAGAGCCATACCGTCGTGAATCCGGCGACGTGGCTCCGACAAAGTCGATGGCAATGCCGGAACGACATTGTTGCCGCTGTTGCTGTCGATGTGCTAACAACTAGCTTTTTGAGAGACATGGTCATTGTAGATTTGCGCGCGTGATCACGTGACTTATTGTGCTGTTTTAGTTTTTGTGCATTTTTTTTAAAATAAATTACCATGTCCGTGGATTTGTAGATGATGATTTGTATCCGGAACAGTACGGTCACATTTACATTTTGTCAAAACAATCGGCCAACTGCTTTCTCGCACACAGAATTTCGTGCGATGGCAACGCATGGCATCTGTACGGAGTACGCGCCGCGACGCTTCCCTGCCATCGTGTTACGCATTAGAGGCTACAACAGCGGTGACCCCGATGGAGTGGCCACAGCTCTGCTGTTTCGCAGCGGACGTGTCGTCATGACAGGCGTACGCGCTCCCGCGTGCGGTCTTTGCTCGACAGTCAACGTGATGGCGCATCGGGTGCGCCACCGGGTTGGGGCGGCGCTCCGTGGGGCTGGACTATCAGCCGCTGCACGAGCCTTGCGCATAGGGGAAGTGAGAGTGCGGAATCTGGTGAGCAGCGTACGCTTGCCCTTCCGAGTGCACATTGAACGTTTGTACAACTCGTTGATGAGCCGACACTCGGCAATTGACCAAAACCACGACGACGACAATGTTCTTGCCGACACCCAATTTGTCGGCGTGCGCAGCTGCCGCCTGGACTTCTGTGCCTTCCCAGCGCTACGTTGCACGCTCAGCATGGCACTTTCAGAGTCACAACAACAACAACAACAACCGCAGAGCGTGGCTCCGCCGATCGCCGTCACTTTTCTGCTGTTTGTCAACGGCCAGCTGATCGTGACCGGCGTACGGCGCGTGGAGCACATCGATGTGGCCTTGCAGAACATCGAGACGATGGTCAACAGAAGCACTTACAGGCGATAATCGAAATCCCCCACCCCCTTCCCCCATAAAGTGCGACCACACTTTCACTTAATATTTTTGCGCATAAATTTAAAAAATTATCCATGTACCAAAAAATCAATATCATCATCATCATCAGTGTCGCTTTCGTCCGATAGTTCCCCATCTTCGGCTTCTTCCTCTTCATCAGCATCGTCACGGTCAGCTTCTTCGTCGTCGTAGTCGTACCAGCCAAACGGCCTGGTGAAGTAGGCATTCCCAGCGCCGCCGCCGCCGCCAGCCTCCCTGTCGTCAAGCGCAACGACCAGCCCTTTGGTGTACACGGGCTGGTACAGCTTGGTGCCGCGGCGCGTGAACACCTCGGCACGCTTCGTACGCACGAAGCGGGTGCAGGGGACGGCCACTCGCTGCTCCGCGTCAGGCATCCTGTTCGGGGGTAGCATACACACACACATCCCATTGTTATCCCTCCCACCCCCCTTGTGCTCACCGGCCGAAGAAGTTGAGCACCAGCTGACGCATGCGCTCAAATGGCAACAGTTGGCTGGCGGTGTAGGTGAGCTCCAGTCCGCGCACCTTGCGCTCCGCACGCTCGTCCCCGCCGCTCGCGGCGCACCGGTGCCGGAAACCGTAGTTCTTGGGGCCGGCGCTGAAGAATTGGACAATGCGCCGGCCGGGCCACTCGCGCATCAGCTGCCCGAACGCGTCGCCCTCGGAGCGTAGGAATTGTTGCTGTTGTTGTGGGCCGGGTGGTCGCCGCGCGCGTACAAAGTACACGGAGTCGGTGTCGCAGTACAGCATGCGGCCGCCCGCCAACCGCACCTCCTCCAGCCGGCCGTGCAGGTGGAGGCGGGCGTGCGCGGTCACGAAGCAGGCGACCGCCAAGTTGTTGGTGTCCGGCGCGCGCACAAAGGGCCACCGGCGCCGCACCACGCACCGGTCCAGCTGCTCGTTGAGGTGGACAAAGTCGACCACGTCTTGGCGCGGGTCGCCCAACAGCTCGTGGAACTCGCGCGCGCTGCCCGTGTAGCACACGTCGTCGCGCTCCGCGCGCTGCGCCAGCTTGCCCCACAGGGAATTCAGCAATGCCTTGGCGACCGCGCGCAGCCCCGGGTTCGGCTGCACGCGGCCCGCCTCGAGTCGGATGCCCTCCCGGTCCGCGTAGCGCGCAACGTAGCGCGCGCGTTGCTCCACCGTCTGGCAGTCGGCCGGCCACCCGCTCGCCTCCACCTTCAGCCGCAGCATCGTGTCGACGTAGCCGGCGAACAGGCTGTTGGCCGCCTCTTTGCTCGCCCAGCGGTCGTAGTGCCACACTTCGTACAGCGCCAGCACCCGGTAGCCGAGCTGTAGCGCCGCGTTCAGCTCCACATCCGTGTAAGCGTGCGTCCAGGCGCGTTGCGCCGCCCGGTGTCGACAGCGGGGCACCGTGCGATGGTGGCGCTGCACCTTCTTGTCCACGTTGGCCCACTCGGCGCACGCGGCGCAGAGCGGAAAAGTCAACCGCCCAGTGCGCGTGCGGTAGGGCAACAGGGCGTGGCGGTCGCCCATCTCGGCGGGCCGGGGCGGCAGCACGCGGCAGTGGAGGAAGCCGCGGAAGGGGTTCTGCTCCGCGCTCGTCCACGGCAACCGCACCGCCGCGTCGCGGTCGAGCTGCTCAGCGCTCAGCACCCGCGGCAGACCCACTGGGAAGGCGCGGTACTTCATCACGAACGGGTACAGCGACACCTTTACAAGCGGGGGAGAGGTGTGAGAGTTAGCACAGCCACCCCACCCGCCCCATCACTTACAATGTCCAATGCGTCAATTTCCTCTCGCTCTGTTCACGTGTAGTGGAGCGCGAACGGCTCCACTCGGCCGCCGAACAGCGCGTCCCGGCGCAGGTCCATCGGGCCGGGCACCGCCCGGCACACCTCCGTGTACAGGCGCCGCACTCGGGTGGGCTGGCGGCGCAGCCACCGCTGGAAGGCGCACTCCCACACCGCGCGCACCGTGAAGCCATGTTGCTGCTCCAGCTCCCAGGCACGCTGCCGTGTCCTGGCACACAGCGACTCGGCGGTTTGGCCACCCGCCAACACCTGATGTCGCCTCGGGTAGCACTCGGGGCAACCTTGGACGAGGCAAATGGTATAAGTGCTGGAAAAGGACCTCCCCCCCCCCCGCCCCACTCCTTTCTTACCGTGAAAGAAGCACCCGTTGAACTCGATGACGAGCGGACGCAGCGGCACAGGGCGGTAGAGCAACGCGTCCAGCCGGTAGCCGTCGTCCTCCACGCACGCTTCGCCGATGGACCAGCGGGCGGTGCGCAGTCGACCGCGCCATTGCGGGCGCAGTCGCTCCAGCAGCGCGAAGAAGTGGCGGGAGGCGGCGGAAGCGCGTCGCCCGCGCAGGAAGCCGCCCTCCGGCGTGTGCACCATCAGGTCACGGGGCAGATGCCGTTGTCGGTAGACGGCCAGCGCCAGCCCGGCGATGGTGGTGGCGGCCAGGAACGGCTCCACGCCGCCCGACAGCTCGCCGACCACTTGGCGGAACCGCAGACAGGCGCGCCGCAGAATGCGCACGTCGTTGGCACAGTAGCGGAGCAGCTCCCGGCGCAGCACGAACAGTCTGTGCGGTCGTCGCTGTTGCTCCTCCGCATACCAGCGCTGGAACGCGTCGCGCTCCGCCGGGCGCATCCGGTCCGGGTCGTAGTCGGCAGCCGGCGGCAGTCCCACATGCGCCACATCCATGTTTTCGGCCCGGATGTAGTTGTAGGGGAAGAACGGCTTGTCCGGCACGCCGTCCAGCCCGAACATGGCCGGCAGCTTGGACAGGGCACAGCCGAAAAAGTTCAGCGAGTCCTTGGCGACCACGCTGCGCTGATTTCGTCCGCCCAGCTCCAGCGTGTAGACGCGCAGCCCGGTGGCGACCAGCCGCCGGGGGCGCACTCCGCGCCGCTGTAGCTCCTCCATCAGCAGATGCACATCGTACCGCCCCTACAAAGTGCCGAGGGATGCGTCGGCTTCTGTACGCCACGCTTCTACATACCCCGTTGTGGGCCAGCATCACGGTGCGCACATTCACGGGCCCGTCGTGGAGCACAAAGTCGGCAAACTGAGCCATCGGCGTACGCCCGGTCGCCGCGTCGTGGAAGAAACGCAAGCGGCGCGGGTTTGGCCGCCGCCGTCGTCCCCCGCCCGCGTCGGCGTTCGCGTCTTCGTCGTCGCTGAACGCGTCCTCGCGCGCGCGCATCAGCCACCGGCGGTGTTGTCCCTCGCGCCAAGCCGCACCGCCGCAGCAACAGCACGGCGCCCGTCGGTCCGGCTCGCGCTCCAAGTCCACGCCCGCGGCCACACACCGCTCACAGATCACCTCCGCGCACACCAGCAGCGGCACATGTTTGAGCACTCGCGCCGGCACCTCCTCGTCTCCCTCCTCTTCATCTTCGTCCGCCACTTGGGCACACTCCACGTCCCAGAACAGAAATCGCAGCGGGCGCCGCCGTCGATTCGGTTCCGCAACACCATCGTCGTTGTCATCATCATCGTCGTCGTCATCGTTGTCGTCGTCGTCCTCGAGGCCTTCGGCCGGGACGGGTGGCCGCTCCGCGTCGTTGGCGATCAGCTGACACTGCGCCCGCTTCGGCTGGATGAAGTGGGGGGTCCACTGCGCGTCGTGAATGCCGAAGCAACGCGCGCACTGCTGTTGTGCTGCTTGCTGGCGGTCGTTGATGTTGTTGTTGAGGGCGCACGCGTGCGCGCCGTGACGGGTCCACACGACCTGACGACAGCGGGCGCACACGCGCCGCTCCTCACACATCGGACGGTGGGGTCTGCCGCGACGACGGTCGTGTTGCCAGCCAGGCGGCGGCGGGTCCACCCGGCGCCGGTGCGCCTCGAAGCAGTCCGCGTTCTCGAACACGAACAGGCAGTCGGCGCAGCGCGACGGAGCGTGGCCCGGCTCCCGCGCACAGGGACGGCCCCAGCCAAAGCGAAGACACTGGGGGCACAGCGCCCGGCAGCCTTGCGGGTGCGTGCGCCGGTCCACCGGCTGTTCGCAGTCCACACAGTACTGGCGCGCCTAAAACTTCCCATATTTAAAAAAATTTCACTAAGTAAAGAGACATATACATGGAATAGCTGCTCCGGGCACTGTATGTACCCGAAGTGGCCGTCCTGTGCCACCAAGCACAGGTTAAAGCGTGCCGGCCGCGCGCCCTTCCACGCGATGCGGTAGGCCAGCTCGCGGGCGAAGATGACCAGCCGCACTTGGTGGGGGCCAAGGCTGGCGTCCAGCCAGCGCTGGACTCGTTGCGCCTCGGTAGCCCCGTACGTTGGGCGGTCCAGCGGCACCGCTGCGTCCTCCAGCAGGCGACGTGCCTCGGGCGCGCCCGCTTCGCCACGCTGCGCCAGACAGAAGGCGCGGAAGTGGACCACGTTGCGCTGCTCCAGTACGCAGATGCGCCGCTGGGCCAGCCCCAGCACGATGGCGCGTGCCATGCACCATCGGTCGCCGCCCGCCCCGTTCACAACCGGCACAAAGGATTGGCAGCGGACAGTGCCGCGTGCGCGCTGCTCGTCCTCGGCACATGCGCCCTCCACGCGCGCGGCTAAACGGAGGGGGGGGGGGGGTCAAACTTTGTCGAGGGACAGGGGTGGGGGATGCCTAGGACGAGCTCACCGGGCAAGGCCCAAACCGCCGACACTTTGAAGCAAACGTCGGCGGAGAACAGGTCGAGCTCGTCGTACTGCTTTGCGAATGTTTCGAGGGCGGCCGCCAGCGCGTGCGCACTGTTCTGCTGTGGTGGGCGCATCGGCACGTGGAAGCAGTTGTCCCAGCCGGGCGGTTGTACGGACAGCCCGACGCGGAGCGGCTCCGCACGCCCGTCCAGCACGCGCGCCATCAGACGGGCGATGTGTGGAAGCGGACTTGGATGGTCTCGGTCTGCGTGGCACGCGACCGGGAGCCGGCCCGCTCCCAGACGCCGACCACGCTGAAGAAGTCGTCGACCTCGTCAGCAGCAAAATCGTCGTCATTGCCAACAAATTCGGCATTGTCGTCGTCGTCGTCGTCAGTGGGCGGCCCACCGTCTGTTGGTCCCACTGATGCAGACGTGGATGCCCTAGCCTCCGCTTTTGGGCTTCGACCAAGGTGACGACGACGGCCGTGTCCAGTTTGGACGGCACCGACGCCTCTCTAAAAGGAGCACAAATAGGTTAACATTTCTATTAAAATCACGAAAATTTACCCCACCCCGTCCTTCATCCCTGACCACCTATTCAAGCACGTAAAAACACATCCACATATACACCCCCCCTCCACACGTACATACACACCCATACACTACAAAATATGTACGCGCGCTATCACTCGTCAACGTTCGCCAACTAGGCTTACACCGCGCCTTAGAATTATGTTAATTTATTTAAAAAATTTCAACTATGGCAAATTTCTCGGTGTCATCATTCATTCATCATCATCATCATCATCATCAACATCATCACTATTCGTCGGCCCACTCGGCCAACTCCACAAATGAGCCCTCAGTGCTGTTGGACGACGACGGCGAACCCCACGTGCCGAAGCCGGAACAGCTGGCCTCCGTCGCGGGTCCATGGCGACGGCGAAGCCTTGGCGGACGAATGTGCTGCTGTGGGGGGCTGAGGGCCGCTTCGGCTCCGCCGTGGTCGTCGCCGTCGTCGGCACTGTCGTCGTCGTAGTCCTCTTGACTGTTGTCATCACCACTGACGTCTTCCGCGACGACTGTCAACGGTTCGCCCGTCAGCAGATGCCGACGACAGAGTGGACACGCCCGGCTCTGGCACGCGTGCGTCCACAGGCAGACGCTGCAAAAGCGCTGACCGCAGCAGCCCGTACACAGCAGCACATTGTCCGCCAACGGCTCCATGCAGATGGGGCACGCTTCGGCTCCGACACCCGCCGTCCGATGCACACCGTCGGACAGTCGTTTGAGCTCTGACTGGTCGAGCGGAGTCCAATCGGCGACGGTCTCGTCGTGACGAAGCCAATCGTCCAGTGGGCGGCCGTCGGCCAACATGACGTCGCGTGCGGTCGCCAACTGGTCGCCGTACAACAGCCAGTCGCTCTCCACCAGAGCTCTGTGATGCGCTTCGTCGGCCCACTGCTGGTCCAGCAACCGCCAGAAGGGCTGCCGTTCGGCACGCAGGCGCTGCCGCTCCAATCGCTGTCGACAACGTCGTTTTGAGCGACGTTGCTGCTTGCGTCGTTCCGCCACGGGGTTCCCGGTGGTCGACGAATGGTGGAAGACGACTAGGAACAGCGGACGATAGCCGGGCGCACGGAGCCGTGCGCTTCGCCGCGGCTTAAGAATGAAAATAAAAATCCCACGAGCGCGACCCTAACATTAGAGACCGCTCGCGTATGCTCAGGCATACACACACATACACACCAGGGATGGCATTCCGAGGCCCCAAAAATTTTTCGGGTCGGAAATCGGAATTCCGACCCCCAAAAATGTCGGAAATCGGAATTCCGTGCCATCCCTGATACACACACACACACACACACACCCACACACACACCACACATTGATCACACGCGTACGACCCCCACATAAAGCGACCGCTCGCTTGCGCGACAAACGATCACACGCGTGCGCCCCACCATAAAGAGACCGCTCGCGAGAGATACAGTCAACAAATTCACACGCGTGCGCCCCGAACATAATGTGACCGCTCGTGAGCGGCCCAGGCGACAAATGATCACACGCGTGTGATCAGCACCTAAAGTGACCGCTCGCGGGGGGTCCAGGCGACATCTGATCACTCGCGTGTGATCTGAACATAAAGTGACCGCTTGCGAGCGGTCCAGGCGCCAACGATCACACGCGTGTGATCAGAACATAAAGTGACCGCTCGCAGGGCGGTCCAGGCGACATCAGATCACACGCTTGTGATCAGCACATAAAATGACCGCTCGCGGGCGGTCCAGGCGACAAATGATCACTCGCGTGCGGCCCCACCATAAAGAGACCGCTCGCGAGAGATGCAGTCAACAAATTCACACGCGTGCGCCCCGAACATAATGTGACCGCTCGCGAGCGGCCCCGGCGACAAATGATCACACGCGTGTGATCAGCACATAAAGTGACTGCTCGCGGGGGATCCAGGCGACATCTGATCACTCGCGTGTGATTTGAACATAAAGTGACCGCTCGCAGGCGGTCCAGGCGACATCAGATCACACGCTTGTGATCAGAACATAATGTGACCGCTCGCGGGCGGTCCAGGCGCCAAACGATCACACGCGTGTGATTAGAACATAAAATGACCGCTCGCGGGCGATCCAGGCGCCAAACGATCACACGCGTGTGATTAGAACATAAAATGACCGCTCGCGGGCGGTCCAGGCGACATCTGATCACTCGCGTGTGATCTGAACATAAAGTGACCGCTTGCGAGCGTTCCAGGCGCCAACGATCACACGCGTGTGATCAGAACATAAAGTGACCGCTCGCGGGCGGTCCAGGCGACATCAGATCACACGCTTGTGATCCGAACATAATGTGACCGCTCGCGGGCGGTCCAGGCGCCAAACGATCACACGCGTGTGATTAGAACATAAAATGACCGCTCGCGGGCGGTCCAGGCGACAAATGATCACTCGCGTCCGGCCCCACCATAATGTGACCGCTCGCGAGCGGTCCAGCCGACTAAATGATCACACGCGTATGATCCAAACATAAAATAATCACTCGCGAGCGGTTCAGCCACTCACTGATCACTCTGGAGCTGCCCTAGCACAAAACTATTAATTGATCACCGACACACATACACACACAAATACATACAATTATTTATTATTTCATTAAAACATTCCAAATCAACAACAACATCGGTTGCTCGCCCCCGGGCAGCTCAGCTCACCGGGGTCGAGGTGCGCTGGTGTGGCTGGTGCCGATCACCGCCGGACAATTCCTGGCCATTTTCAATGCACAGCAAAAGGTCTTCATCATCTTCTTCTTCTTCTTCATTTAGGCCCACTCGCGCATGCAGCGCCGCCGATGTTCCCTGTTGATGCTGTTGTGATTGTTGCTGTTGGACATTGGCACTCCCGGTTCCATCTGTTTTTGGGGTGAGGGAAATTGTAGTGCAAAAAAAATTCATTGAGCTCTTACCGGCGCGATTGCTAACAACGCCAAAAAAGTTGTGCGGTACGGTTGCGTTTGCGGCCCACTCTAAATTGGGGGGATCGGGAAACTTTAGTAGTCAAAGGCACTACCACTTCCGCCCCCTCCCCCACCATACCGTTCCCCGCATGCGAAATGATGGTCATGGTTGAAAACTGGCCGAAGGTGAGAGTGAAGATGAAAGTGTTTTCGTTTGTTGTTGCAATGGCACCCTTCTGCTGGACGACGTTCAATCGCTGCAAATGCACTCGGTCTCTGGCTTGCGCTCGGGCCAACTCGCTGGGCCGGCCGTCGTCCCTCTCCCATTCCTTGACGGTGAGAAGCTGAGATGCATCCTTGTCAAATTGTAGAATCAGCTTTCGGCCCTTGAATTTGGCCTTGTCGCCCCCCATGGGGCCGCTTTGGATGACCACGCCGATCAGACTGCTGGAAGAGAGAGCGAAATATAATCTGGCAACCGCTTTGGGAGCGGGGGGGGGGGACTCCCGGTTAATTGGACACCCGAAAATTGACACCGAAAATTGGGCACTAAAAACTGGACAGCCTAAATTGGACATAATTTTCGGGTGTCCAATCTGTCTCAATTTCCGTTCCCCGGTAAATGCCCCTTTTTCTGACCTTATGACCATCTGTTCTCGCCATCCCATCAAAAGCCACCCGATGCTGGTCAGCCCATAGGCATTGTACGGGGCACAGTACTGCAGATCGTCCGGGATGGGTCGAGCTGATTCCATTGCAGCGAGTTCTGCAAGCTGTCGCTGACGGACGCGTTCCATGATCGCCGCTTCATCGCCTTGTTGCAAATTTTGGGTGCGCTGCGGCTGTTGTTGCTCCAGCATTGGAAACGGCTTCGTATACTTAAAAGGAGAAGGGGTCGAAACGTGAAAAAAGGGGGGGGGGATTCCCTAAAAAACCCTCACCGTCACTGAAACCCGGGCCGGCGTGCCCAATGGCTGCGGCGTCAATTGTTGCTGTTGCTGCGGGTCAACAAATGGAAAGGCGCCTGTCGAATGTCCCTGCTAAAAAGGGAGAAAAACTTTTAAAATTTTCCATATTTTTACGCTTAACAAAATCGGTTGAAATATGCAACCATGAAAAACTCACATTCAGTAATTGATGTTGTGGTTGCGAGTGATGTGCGGCCAAAACGACTGGTGGGAACTCGGTCTGTTGCGGGTTCTGTTGCTGATTGCCCTCGTTGCGCTAAAAATGGAAAAATTAAAATGGACATTTCAGTAAGAAGAGTGTCAAAAATTTGACAGATTTAAGGTATTGTAATTTTTCTAAAAAGTGTCCAAATTAAACATTTTCTTATTCCTCCTCCTCTATTAGCCAGAAAAATTTCAAAAATTTCATGGTGATTAAAAAATTATGACCAAAATTGTTTGTAAAATCAGTTGGTGCTCCCAAATAATACCAAGAATGCCAATTTGGATCTTCCTAGAAAAATTGGGGCACAGTAAAGCTGCCAAATAATTTTAAATTGTATTGGAAGCCCCAAATGCCTTAGGCATTTGGCGGCATGTCTCTAACCGCCACCCGAAAAGTCTTGGGCAAACCGTTCGTCGGCGCTTGTTCCCAATGTTGCCGTCAATTGATTGGGCCGAATCGGGGTTGGCACGTCGAGGAGCTTTGTTTCCTCCTTTTGGCACTTCCATCAACAGCAATTGGCCTGAAAATTTTTTGTTAAATAGTTGAAAGTTTTAAAGGAGAAAAACAAAATTAAATTGAACCGGTGAGCAGAAAATGTTACAAATGAATTGTGGAAACTTACAAATTGATGAAGCAATGGCGAGCCGATGAGAAAGGAATTTGAATTGTGAAGGGATGCGATGGGGCAAAAAATGGGACAAAGGACGGGCAAAATGTGAATGGTACGAAATGGAGAAAGCAAATGATAAATGGATGAAAAAGAGGCAAAAATTAAGACTGATCAATTTTTGGTGAATTGATGAATCGGGATTTGCCCCGATCTTCTCCGAGTACGTCCCTCATTCTTTTTGCTTCGATCGGTCCCAGTCCTTTTTTATGCAGTAGGCGGGAATTGACCCGCCTTCTCGTCGCCAATGAAAAAATTGGCGACAGGCGTATTATTTAATATTTTTATTAATTTTCAAAAACCGTCATTTTTATTTGGGACAAAAAATAAAAAATTTATTCAAATTTGAACAACGGACTCGAACCCTTTGGTCTTTAACTATCTTACAAAAAACACTTCGCCGCACATGCAAAACTTTTTTTTGGTACAGGAGCTCATTTCAGCGATTGTGTATACACACACACTCCCCCCCCCCAACCGACGAACTTTCGTTTCTCCTCCCCCCCACACGGGCGCACGCCTCCGTTGGTCAAACCGACCGCACGCCCGCGGTCGAAAACCGCCAATCAAGCCCCCCCCCCCAATCGACAACCGCCCGCGCATTCCCCCCCCCTGCACCCGCGTCCCCCGAGGTACTGTATGGTACCAGAATACACGACCGCCCGCTCCCCCTCCCCACTGAGGCGCACGCATCCCCGTTGCGTACGCCCCGGACGCGTACGCTACGCCCAAGCGTACGTCGCGTCACCAGCGCTTCGACAGGGTGTACGCCCCCACCGCCAACCGTCGCCGCCGCCCCCCCCCCGGCGCACGCCCCCCAAAAGGCTCAAGGTACGCCTCGGCGCGAACGCTCACCCCCAAGCGTACGCCCCCACCGACGACGACGGACGACCGCCGTCGCCCGCGTCCCCCTCCCCCCCCCCCCCGGCGCACGCCCCCCCCCCCCAAAAGGCTTAATGTGTACGCCTCAGACCTGCGCGTACCCAATGTGTACGCCTCAGACCCGCGCATACGTTCACGCCCATGACGCGACGCCCCCACGACGACGACGACGACGAGCGCCGCCGCCCGCGTCCCCCCTTCCCGCGACGACGACGACCGCCCCCCCCCCGGCGCACGCCCCCCAAAAGGGTACTGTAGGCTACCAGAAAAAAAAAAGATAGGTGCCTATTGTAGTGATTTTCTACGGGTCTCAAAAAATGCCTCTGCGAATTTTTATACTACAAAGGGAATATGAAACAGTTTCAGGCCACATATATGCATAGAAATTGCTAATCAGCTGAGTCAATTTAAATTTATGCTTTAAATAACTCACTCGGTTTTCTACGGGTCTCAAAAAATGCCTATCTCTTTTCTGCGAATTTTTATACTACAAAGGGAATATGAAACAGTTTCAGGCCACATATATGCACAGAAATTGCTAATCAGCTGAGTCAATTTAAATTTATGCTCTAAATAAGCTCACTCGGTTTTCTACGGGTCTCAAAAATGCCTCTGCGAATTTTTATACTACAAAGGGAATATGAAACAGTTTCAGGCCACATATATGCATAGAAATTGCTAATCAGCTGAGTCAATTTAAATTTATGCTCTAAATAAGTTCACTCGATTTTCTACGGGTCTCAAAAAATGCCTCTGCGAATTTTTATACTACAAAGGGAATATGAAACTATATTGGAGCAGACCTCGCGGCGAAATCTGGCCAAGAAAATCGCTGAGCACTGGAATTCAGATTGTCCGCGGCCAAGGACAATCTGATCAACTTCAGACCAGACGAACTGATTTTAAAATTAAGCGGCGACAATGGTCAAGGGTTCACAAAAATAACGATTTCCTTGGCCCATGCTTCACATCCCAATTCTCCGGCCAACAATTTCATCGTGGCAGCATTTCCAGCAAATGACAAAAGAGAAAATTTGAGCAAATTCTGCGGTAACATTTGGCAACAGATCGACCAATTAAATCAAATTGCGGGCAAAAAAATCAAATTGTAAATAATAAATTTTTATGAAATAAAAACTCAAATTTTCAGGTTTTTTGGCGGTGATCTGAGCTTCTTGTGGGCAATTATTGGACACTGTGGCTCAGCAGTTCGGTGCACCCCAAAACGTCGTCGCCGAACCGTCGTCGCCGAAACGTCGTCAGCCAAAACGTCGTCAGCCGAAACGTCGTCGGGACAAAACGTCGTCGAGACAAAACGTCGTCGAGACAAAACGTCGTCGGGACAAAAAGCGTCGAAAATTTTCGAAAAAAAAAATTCCTTAAATTAAAAAAAAAACATTTTTCGCTTCCTATCCTTTTTAAGGGTAGGATTGGCTTCTTTAACCAACATAAAACGGTTAATGAGTTTCCGGCACACGGCCACGAGGAGGCCTGCGATTGGTAATGGTACCTTAGTGCGCCTTTTTTTTTTTGAAAAATAAAAAGCGAAATTACCGAAATAAAAATAATTTTTGATCCGAAAGAAAAAAAACGAATGGTGTAATCGCAGCACTGAAGTAAAGAAAATTTAAATAAAAAGAACCAAACCAAAGGGCACAATAAACCTCCGAAGAGGTGCTCCCAGTGGCTTAAAAGGAAAACAGCAATTATTGATCCATATTAAAATTGTGTGCCAACTCACGCAAATATTCAATGTTTGTACGTTGCTCATTCCCCCCTTGAACAATCTCCAAAATTCGCTCATCTATTTGTCGGTACTTTTTACGTTTGGTCGGTGCATTATCCCCCCTAATCATTGCTTCGTAATCAGCGTCTTTCCCCTTTTGGATGGTCTTAATCCCGTCAACAAATTTCCAGATTGAAGGATGGTCCATAGACAATTGTTTGTGAATCCTTTTGTGCCCCGCCTCACTAAAATTATTTGTCCGGTCCTCATTATTCATAACCCTCTCAAATAAATGCCACATTTCGCGTGGAAAAAGCGGCCTACGTCGAGTTCCATTGCGGTTTAAAGGTCACATATAATTTATTTCAAACCAATCCAAGAGAGGGTTCAGACCAGGAAATTCATTGTCAAAAAAGTCCCTTAAATCCCCAAAAGCATTTTCAAGATTTTCTAACTGCACAAAAGCCAAAGCAACGATCATTTTGCAACTTAATTTGATTTGAGGGTCGTTTTTATAACGTGTCAAAAGATTGTGTTCCGCTACTTTTTTTTCATGGAATGATTGAGATGAAAAAAACACCCATGCAACTGAGAATTTGGCCAATTTTCTTGGATGGAATGGAAAAGACCGATTTCGAAATCATGGGCAACAGAATCCGGATTTAAATTTGGACAGAAATTTTTTATTTCAGTGAAAAGTTTGTCATAGATAGCCCTTTGTTTGCTAGGAAGAAGACAGTAAAACATTGGAAAAACATGCCTATTTCTTTTGCCTAAAATCATAAAAACTTGACCATTGTGAAAAGGACGAGGACAAATTTTGAAAGTCCCATCAACGTAAAGACTTTTCACAAGGTGGGCCCATTCTAAGACAGATTCTTTCCCGAACACAACCACTCGAGATGGATCTTCATGCCCTGTATCAATTAAAAGAAAGTTTTCTCCCTCGTATGTTTGTTCTTCCTCCCGAAATTCCAACGCCTGAATGGTTTCGGGATCTGGTGGTACCTGTTTTTCTAAGTTCCGTGCTCGTTCAACCATTTTTCGTGTTGAATTTTTTGTGGGCATTTGACCTAAAATGGCTTGGCTAGCCCCCTGTAAAACCCGGTCACGAATTTGACCAGGAAGTTCAACTGTATCCCTAGCCCGTTTTTTGATGGAATTATTTAAATCTTTGACTTCTGCTGATGCTGGATCAGGTTCGTGGTTGTGTTCATGGTATCTTTTAACGATTTGTTCTCCCCGTATGTGAATTCGTGCTGGACAAGTATCATAGCGTTTAGTACATGCCCAAAAAGAGAGATTGCGATCGGATTTGCTTTTGGCCTCAAAAAGATAAAGAAAGCCATTTTCGTAAATTTGCTGTTTTCCTTTATTGGAAATAATACGGCGTAATTGGGACTGTTGTGCTGCCATTACAAAAAAAAAAATTTGGATTCTGAAGGTGAAGATTTGCGATATTTTAAGGCTTTATATAGAGGTTGGTTAGGAGTAAAAAACTATAAGTGTAACTTTGATGGAAAATGCTATATAAAGTGTGAGATTTCTTGTGTTTCGTCATTTGCTTTTTTCGATGTCTTTGCTATGTTTTGGATAGGATTTTACAAATTTTTTATTTCCACTTTTTCGTCTTCCTCCTTGTTTTGTAGACATGGGTGACTCGCTGCTCGTTACTTCTCAGGCTTTCAAGAACCTTTTGGATGGACATTTGCGCCCTATTTTGCTTGAAAAATTGTCTTCATTTGGTGTAAAATCTTCTGATTTGGCAGACTTTGAACGGCTTTCTGATGATCGTATTGTAGCACGGTTTTCTCACGGCTTCAGTACCAAGAGAATTCGGTCTCATTTTTTCGGTGGAAAATCGAGGTGTTTTGTTCGACCCCCTCCCCTTTGTAATTCGGTTTTTTTGTTTCTGAAATGGACTTTTGATCACCCGTTACCATGAAACGCTGGCAGTCATCTTCAACTCCGCCTTTTCCTAAAGCCGTCGGCAATGAACTGCTCTGTTTTTGGGGTTCATCTTATGCTTTCTCAAATTTTTACCAAGCTTCCTTTGAAATGGATGGGGTCAATTATTCGTCAACCGAACAATTCTATCAACATCAAAAAGCGCTGTTTTTTCGTGATTCTGGTGCTGCGAACTCAATTATGGCGACAAATAACACTGTTGAAATCAAAAAGTTTGGAAACAACAAACGTATTCGTTGTTTCAATATTGCTATTTGGCGCGGTGTCTGTGAGAATATAATGATGCGAAGCCTCAGAAAAAAATTCGAACAAAACGGGATGCTCAAGCAAATGATCATAAAAACTGGTGCAAAAACTTTGGTTGAAAGTTCCCCGCACGATATGTTTTGGGGATCTGGAATCACAATGGACGACCCGCTTCTGTTGAGAAAAGAATGGAGTGGAAAAAATAGAATGGGAATATTGTTGATGCTATTGCGGGATGAATTAATTATGTTGTCTCGTTAAATGTCTCGTATACCATAAAATTGTTAGCCTAACTTTAGCATTAATTGATTCAAAAGAAGCGAAAAATGGTTTTTTTTAAATTTAAGGAATTTTTTTTTCGAAATTTTTCGACGCTTTTTGTCCCGACGACGTTTTGTCTCGACGACTTTTCGGCGACGACGTTTCGGCGACGACGTTTTGTCCTGCTCCGCCAGCAGTTACGACATTTCCATCTCCTGTTTGCGATTGTCGCCGGGACCAATTGTTGGACTTGGGAAAATGCAAAATTAGAACGACGGAGGAAACAATGAAGCAAGCTGAGCAATTTGGACGGCTCGTGGAAAATGGAGAGAAGCCAACTGTTTCTGCTCGAGCGTTGACCATGGGAATCGTCGATGAGCCACTTTTGCGATCAATCGAATTTGACCGGATAATTCTGGCGCCATTTCACGTCTTCCAGGGCACTGGAAATGCTTTGATCAAAGAGCTGGAAGGGTCAACGGAAAGCGCGAAAATTGCGAACGAATTTTTCAGAAGCATCCGGGTCAGGAGGGAAGCGTTCAGAAAAAAGGAAATGACGGAGAACTCCATCAAAAAAGTTCTGATTCATGCGGACCAATTGGAGAGGCGTTACTCCGCTGAATGGCCACAAATCATTTGCCAAACCCTGGGACACTTGGCAATGATAAAACTTTTACAAGTCTTTTATTTGGTTTTTTTGAAAATTAAAAATAAATTTAAGGACCAGCCCCTGTCGCCACGGGATTTGGACAAACTGGAAACGTCGATTGATCAATTCATTTCTCAACGCTCAGCCACGGATGCGCACTTTGCTCGCCCTAAAACCAAAGGTCCATTTGCTGTTGAACCATTTTGTGCCGTTCGCCAGACAACACCAATTTTTGGCACTTTTGGACGAGCAGGGTCATAAAACATTTTGAAGTTTAAGCCTTCAATTTTTTAGGTGATGAAGCATTGCATTCGGTATGGAGGCGGTTGGAACAGCTTTGTAAAACAATGCCCGACGAAGAACAAATGCGACAATTGTTGGAACATCATTTTGTGTCAAATTGGCTTCTCGACACAGGAAAAATTGACGAAATGAAGCGGGTCAGTTTGGTGAAAATTGGGTTCCAAATCAAATTCCCATGCTTAAGGACCGTGAAGAACAACAAGAAGAAATTGGTGACCGACGGGAGACGGATGAAGAAAGCAACGAAGAAGAACAATTCGATTTTGAATAACAAAGTTGGATAAAAAGTTTTTTTTCTTTGTTTTTACAAGATATAAAATTTTTAAAAAAATCCTGAGCTTCTTTGAAAACCGTGTTATCATTTCACATATATTTATTTGCCTTAAAACCTCAAAATACAGCTACAACATGCACTAGATTCGAACCTGAGACCCCCTTTTGGTGACTAACTCACAGACCACTAAGACGAAAAATCCAACTTCTTTGCGCTTGGAGCCCAAAATTGACTCGCCGTGTAAAAATGGTCAAAATTTCTATTTTTTCTCCGACAGTGCTATCGCACCGTCGGGCCCCAACTTTCTCAAAAAATGTCCATTTTTTGGTGAAAATCTGTTAACAAATTGCATTGAAATTTTAAAAAAATTTTTGCAAGTTTTCAGTTGAAGGCCTTGTTTTTACGCTAATAAAATATTGTTTAAAGTCGATTTTTCATTTTATTGCGTTTCCTTCGCGTTATTATGTATTAATTTTAGAAAAATTTTATTTTTGGTCCGAATCTAGTTTTTGAGCCATTTTGTCTTATTTTGAAAAAAGAACTTGGAAACTCTGATCTTAACCATTACCGAAATTACAATGAGAAAACAGGAAATTCATCTTTTCCAAATATAATTTTTTGTTTATTGCCTTTAGCTAAAAATAAATTAAAATGGACGTTATTGACGACATGGTTGATAGCCCTTTGAGGCGAGCCGCAAATTCAGCGCAAAACTTTATAGGTTAAAGTCACAATTCAATTATATACTATTACAAAATTTAGACGGCACTCCCGAGTGGCAGCTGGATTTGCAGCCTTTAGTGTTCGAAGTGCCAGAAGCGCCTGCGAACAATGTTCCGGAAGCGCCTGCGAACAATGTTCCGGAAGCTCCTGCGAACAATGTTACGGAAGCTCCTGCGAACAATGTGCCGGAAGAGCCTGCGAACAATTTGCGGGAGGAGGGAGAAGGCGAGGAGTAGACGGACGACGACGGGACGGGGGGGCGGGTGAGGGAATGAGGAGGTGGTGAAGCGGGACCCGAAGTGCGGAAGGACCGGTGAGTAAAGTGAAACAGGGGCGCGGGGGAGGGCACGTGAAGAGACCTAATCAAGTGGTCAGAAAGGGGCGGCACAATGTATTACATACAAACAAATTACGGGGAGAGCGAGGAAAAGCATTGGGGAAGAGGGCGGGGGATAGGAAGGGAAATTATAGAGAAAGAAAGAAATCACTGGAGAGGGGGGGGGGGGGGGGTATCATCCTAAATTTGAGTGTTGTGACATTAATAACTTCAGATGCGTTGTGCAGAATGTCGGCTTCCATCAGACCAAACTTCGTTCAGCGACCACAGCGAAGGCAAAGGCAATACGAAATGGTCTGTGAATTGGTGGAAGGGGATGGCATTTTGTTGGGGAAGTCCGTTTATCCGGCTTTCGTTTATCCTCCACTCCCCTCCTTCTCTATTTTGGCTTTATCCTTTTTCGGCATCTTTCTCTCCCCTATTCCCAAATCGTTTCTTTCTCTTTTCTTCACCACCACTCCATTTCAGAACAAGAGCAAGGGACTGACACGGCCGACTTCGAACAGCAAAGGCAATTTGCCCCCAAATTTGGGCACTGCTCGAGCACGTGTTCACCGAGCATGGTTTCCGCATTTCGGGCGAGGATTTGTCGCGCCCTTTCGGTTCGTCCGTCTCAAAAACGTCGTCTTTCGTCGATGCGTTTTGCTCTGAACGATTGCGGGAGATGGCGGAGAGGGCCAGCAACACGCCGCCCGTGCCAAAGGAGGGGGGACTGAGTTGTCGGTGAGGAGAGGGCAATCACTGCTTAGCAAAAGCTAAACTGATGCTGATCGACTTACATTACAGCGTTCCTCCGCCTTCGTCTTCTGCGCTGGCGGATGAGGCGGTGTCCGTTGGTGCCGCCAATCCGTCGCCTTCCGTGCCGTCCTCGTCGTTTGCCAGCGGTTTCGTGTCGCCCGGGGGCACAATTGCTCAGTCGCTGGTCGCCGCCCTCCAGCAACAGCCAATTACTACGCAAATGCCCCAGGCAAACAAAACATTTGCCAAATGAATTTGGCACTCTGTCTTATGCCAATTTGTGCCGTTTAGACTGTCAGTGATTTGTTCCAACCCCAAATTTTGGCTGCCATCCAACAATATTACTTACATCCAGCAGCACACACAGCAGAACATTCAGCGTGAAAATGTTTGTTCAATACTCCGTGTCATCTTTTTCACCATTTAATTTTGGCATTTTCAGGCGGCAGCCGTCGGCGCCCTTTTGCAGGCGGTGACAACGAAAAGTGCCGGCGCCGCCTCTTCCAGCGGAAACGCAACGCCAATTCCATTCCTTCCGCCCGCGTCATCAACAACGTCCGCGGCCGCTGCCGCCTCCACCGCCTTTCTGTCCAATTTGATGGCCACCGCGGTGGCCAAACGCAACGGAACGCCAAAAGGGGTGGGAAAATAAAATTTGAAATTTGCATTGTCACATCTATTCGCAATCAGCAGGATGTTGTTTCCGCCGAGTTGCCCTCTTCGAAATCGCTGCTCGGCTCGCCCCCGCCGCCCCTTTCGCTGACGCCCATTCCGTCGCACCAACGCGCGACACCGACCACCGCTTCGTCAATGGGGCGCTTAGTCGCCGGTAGCTCAGCGGTAACGCCCAGCCTCGGGGCGTTGAGACGACGGTCGCCGCTGCTGCACCACACGACGGCGGCGAGCAGTTCAATGGTCAGTCAATGTTATTCGTTGGCATTGCCATGGCATTTTGTGTTGTCCGTTCAGACTTCACCCAAACTCTTTCCTCCTTCGCTTTTGTGTCACCCGTCCCCGGCGGCGTTTGCTCGCGTCTTCTGACTCCGTCCGGTCGAAGTCGTTCGGCCGCGAATGTTTTGCACGGTGTCTCGGCCTCCGCGTTGACTCCGCGCTCTTCGCTTGGCGCCGCAGCCGCGGGCGCCGTTTTTCTGGGTGAGAAAAAGGATTTTATTAACATTAATTGACTTTGCTAATTGCAGACGATGCTGACACTCCGGGGACACCACCTGAAGATGAAGAGGCACAGAGATTGGACGAGCAAGAGGAAGAAGAGGGACAGCAAACGGTGGAAGGCGAGGGGGACGGAGACGAGCTGAGCGATCGGTTGATCGTCGTCGACGGGGACGAAGAGCCGCCGTGCGAACCGGCGGCGAAGCGTGACCCGAAAGCGCGGAAGGACCGGTGAGCAAAGCGTGGGAACGGAGCGGAAGGGGAGGGGAGGGCACGGGAAGTGATCGGACCGAAAACTGACGGAATGAAGTGATCGGAAGAGGCATTTCGAACTGATCGAAAAGGCAGACAGAAGGCATCACAAACAAACCTTCTTTTAGGTGTACCTTTTGCCAAAAAGTGTTCACCAACCGTTCCAATCTCATCGTTCACTTGCGCTCGCACACCGGCGAAAAGCCGTACAAGTGAGGAGGGGGGGGGGGAGAAGGTGATTGGCAAAAGACTGAATTATTTATCCTCTCCGCAGGTGCCAACTTTGTCCCTACGCTTGCGCGCAGAGCAGCATGCGCACCCACGGACAACAGGGCAAGGAGGTGTACAACTGCAACATTTGCCAAATGCCATTCTCTGTCCATTCGACATTGGAAAAACATGTGAGGAAAAGCATTGGGGAGAGAGTGAGAGAGAGGAAAAGCCTTGAAATAGAGAGCGGAGAGGGAGGAAAAGCATTGGGGAGAAAGTGAGAGAGAGGAAAAGCCTTGAAATAGAGAGTGGAGAGGGAGGAAAAGCATTGGGGAGAGAGTGAGAGAGAGGAAAAGCCTTGAAATAGAGAGCGGAGAGGGAGGAAAAGCATTGGGGAGAGGGGGGGGGGGGAGAAAAATCACTAGGAGAGGAGCAAATACCATTCCTAAATTTGAGTGTTTTGACAGGAACATTTTCAGATGCGCAAGTGCGTTGTGCAGAATGGCGGCTTCCAATCACATGAAAAAAGGGGCGGCGCTCTTTCGCCGCGCGAAGAAAAAGGCGCCGTTAGCAATGGCATTTCCAATTTCAGGCGATGTTCGTTGTGCCGTTTTTGCGCATTTACCTTCGAGTTTTAAGCCGCTTCACTTAAAGACACGCCGGACGCGGCCAGTTCAGTTGCCACCCTTTTGGAGCTGTCCAAAGGACCCGTTTCGGTTGGTGGTGCGGCAATTGCGGAGGAGGAGGACGGCGCGGAAGGCGACTGCGACCGGACGGCGCCGCTGGCGACCGCTTCCGCGACGGCGGGCGCGCCACTCCCGGCAAATATTGCGCAAAGCAATCGGCTGGTGCTCAATTGGCTTCAAGTAGTGATGCTGTGTGGTCGGAAGCAAACTATTATTCCAAAATTGGCAGGCAGTGAACGCGCAAAATGCGAACGCTTCCGGCGAAGGATTGACCGGCGGAGGAGGCGCCAACGCCGGGCGCGACGGCGCACTCGGAAATGCCGAACAGCCGCAAATGGGCGGCACTGCCGGCACCAAAGGTCGGTCGGTGCTGTGCACTTTCGGCATTCATTCTCTGCTGAATCCATGCCCCGTTTTGGTGCCCATTTGCCGTATTTTAAGGGCTTTGAGGACAATTTGTCGACGGAGAGTCGCTTCCATCTTCTGCTCGAGCACTTCCACATCACACTCGCCGGACAAATGGACGACCCCAAAGGTGGACAAAGTGACACTTCAAAGAGACAATTTGACAAAATTCAGAGTTTAAAGCCCGTCGTCCATTTGTGTCGGTCCTTCGCCATGCCTTCCGCTGCAACTTTCACCCGGTGACTCTTCAGCAAATCGACCAACCAAAAACACGATTGTCCCCCCGCCTTCCGCTTCTTCCTTTCCCCATCATCCTTTCCCCGTCCCGTCGTAATATTGTTATTTGTAGATCGTTAATAAAAATATGTTAAAATAATATTGGTATCATTTTATATACACATGGGGCGGGTCTTTCGAGTATAATTTTATTCGTTTTTTGTAAAAATGTTTCATAATAAGCAAGCTTAAGGTTTTTTCTGTTTAAATCATATGGCAAATAAGCAAAGGTAAAGTATCACCGGAGGGGAATGAGACGGAAAACGAAGGGACGAGACTGACTATCAATGCGTTTTGTGCCTTCGGATCGTCATCCATTGGAAATGTTTTTGTGAGCTTTACAAAACGGTCTCCCCCCCCCCCCCCTCATGCCCGATTGTACCCATACAGAACTTAAGCGATACAAACGGCAGCAATACTCTCCAAAAAATTGATAAAGCATTTACCGTATTTGCTCTAATTATCGCCCCGGGGGGATTATTGTTCAACCTCCTCAGAAAGGGGGGGGGGGGATTATTAGATACGGGGGGGGGGATAAATGGAGAAGGGGGGGTATTATTTTTCGAAAGATTAAGTAGTAAATTTTTAAAAATTTTTTGAACATGTCGTCAAAAACTGTCACCGCGTCAAACAAAAAATTATTTTTTATTGCATTTTTGTTAAAGAATTTGTGAATTTTACATGAAAAATGTCAAATATTTACAAAACTTTGACAAAATCCCAAAATATTGAATTACAAATATGAACGGTCTACGTCAGTTGAGCCCCATGAAAAAATCAAAATTATTGAAATTTTTCTTAATAACTTTTTCAAAAAGCCAAAAAATCTTTTTGTTTTTCTAATCTAATAGAGGTTGTTGAGCTTTTGAATAATACCAAGACTGTTGGATTTGGATGACAAAGAAAAAAGTTATAGGCAAAAAAATGCTGGGGCCATACGCGAGGGGTACAACTGCGGGTTCCGAATTTGAACCTTATTTTTCTTTTATAAAATATTTGGAATTTTTTAAAATTTTTCATTTCTCGAGCACTCGAAATTTACGTAAACTACTTTTTTGGAACTTCATAACTTAGATTGGATATGTTAGTGGTATTAAGTAAAAATTCTATTTATCCCCCGGGGGGATAGATGGAGACGGGGGGATTATTTTTCAACCTCCTCAGAAAGGGGGGGGGATAATTGGAGACAGCGGGATTAATGGAGACGGGGTGATAAAAAGAGCTAATACGGTATAGAAATTCCATCAAACACCCTTTGGTCGAAAATTATAAAGTCGGTAATCATGTAAATTTCGGCGATTGGTCAGTTCCACGGGACGGACGTTCGCGGTCAGCAGACCCGCTCAAAAAGCAAGGCAATTCCCTGGCCACCACCGATGCACGCGGAGCCAATGGCATAGCGAGCATTGCGACGCCTAAACAAAATGGGAAAAATAAGTCGAAGAAAAGAAACTTTGGGCGACAAATTGGCGAATTTGAAAAATAAAAATAAAGGTGCTCTTCACTTGAGCTCGTGTGTCAGATGGGCCGTGATTCGAGCGCCAGACGCGCCGAGGGGGTGGCCAAGCGCAATGGCACCGCCATGAACATTCAGACGATCCGACTCCAAGCAGAGTGACGTGATGGGACTGGACGAATCGATGGCCGTTGTGTCCGTCGTCGAAACCATGCGGGGGAGAAACTCGGAATCAAATTCAGACAACCCAAAGTTGATCTTCAGACGATTATTTCAAAATATGAGTGACAAATTTTGTGCCCCAATAACACACTTGTCAGTTTTTCCATTCGTTTTTACGTTTTATCACTGCCAAATGCGCTAATATCCAATTTTGTTTCTAATCAAGGAACATTTTCACATTTATTTTCTACCGGACATTTATAATAAAATGTACAATTGATACGTATTTTGTGGGTAATAGTTCAGTTTGTCCCCCCCCCCCTTTTTTTCGAAAATTTTTTTATGTTTTCAAAAGTCCTAAAAACATGTTTCCAAGGCTTTTGGGGGATCACGAATACGGCACCCATTTAGACCTTTCCTAATCCCGGACCCGAATTCGAACAAAAAGTCGAAAATTCAAATTTTTGATTTTCACATTTTTGGTTTAAACTTTGTTTAATACATGGAAACGAACCAAAATTCAACATTGCTTCAATAAAAGACCATTTAGCCATTTTTAGACCAAAAATGTGAAAATCGAAAATTTGAATTTTCGACTTTTTGTTCGAATTCAAGCCCGGGATCGGAATAGGCCGAAATGGGTGCCGTATTCGTGATCAAGACCCCGAAAAGCCTTGGAAACATGTTTTCAGGACTTTTGCAAACATAAAAAAAATTTTCGAAAAAAAGGGGGGGGGGGACAACGAACTGAACTATTACCATTTTGCGTTATGAATATATAGTCCATTAAAGATTCAGCAAAAAGCGAGAAGAATGTAAAGCGAAAGGCACAAAGCCGTGATCAAAAAAGAGTTCAAAAGCATTGATTAGAATTGAAAAGCAAAAAAAGGCGAAAGAAAGGAGAGAAATGGTGGGGATTCATTCGTACAAAAGAACGTTAATCCGCGACACCGTATTCCCAGGCGCGAAGAATGTGCTCAAACACTCGTTGCGCGACGTGTTCAGCACCGAATTGCACAATTTTGCCTTTGACATTGGCATCTTTCGAAGAAAAAAACGAAAATCCCTTTTTCTCCTTCTTCAGTCTGAGCTCAATGCCTAAAAATGGAATTAAAATTGGCATTCTTAAGTTTAATTGCCAACCAAATTTTCCATTTGAATCCACCCGAGTCGGCCTTTTGAGTTCGGCGTATTCCGGGTTCCAATCAGCACTCCAATTACCCGTCAGTTCGTGTTGCCGAGCCTCAATTACGTGCCTAAGAATTAATGGGTTATTATGGTACAGTTAGTAGGGAAGGGTCGATGATCATTTGTTTATTCATTCACTTGTCCGTCACGATGATGACCAAATGTTTTGTGATGCCCCCATAAGTCAGGTAGTGATCAGTGTCCGCAAATTGACCACGGTCCGTCTCCTACAAAATGTGATTAATTGTAAGAAATAATAGACTGAATAATTTGAACCCGAAATATTTTGTATCCGACGGCCTCCTCAAAAACGTACGGTCGGATGATTTTGTCATGGGAAATGACACGTGGCGGGCGAATTGGCTTTACGTCCTCAACATTGCTGATGGCACTGAAAACAATTTGTATGTTTTAGTATGTTGAAGTTGGCCCCGTCGTGTTCCCATCTCTCCCCTTGCTCACTTTCTGACATTGTCCGCCGTCGTTGTGACCAAATCGACCACCCCCGACACGGGACGAGCAATTGCACCGACCATTCCCTTGCCTAAACATAAATTTGATCAGAACGCTTTTATATAAGGCCCCGTTCCTATGAGTTTGACCTACCGATGCCTTTAATCCCGCCAAGCAGGCCGCCCTGTTTAACGCCCTCGACGGGTTTGGAGACGACACCTGAGAAACAACAAAAACAAAATTGTCAGTGTGGTATAGAATTAGCAATTAAGAGCCAAATGTGGTAATTATAAGTGCCGGCTGACCGGTGACTCCTTCCACAACGCTTGTGCCCACTCCGCGAACGCCGCGGAACATTCCTTCGCCGATGCTGGTCGGCTGCTGCCGGGCCTGCATTCGCCGTCTTTGGTAGTCCTTCGTCCAAAGTCAGTGCCGCCACCCCTTTGCCCATTGTGCCGGTGATGCGCGAAGCCAAGCCGAGAACGCCGCCGACGGTGTGACTAAAAATGGGGGCATGCGAAAAAAGCAACAAACGATAGCCAAAAGAATGCCACCTGAACGCACTAGTCAGTCCAATATAAACACCCTCCCCAAATTCGGACGGCCCAGTGACCATGCCGAGCACGGGTTGGTAGAACAAGTCGACAGCGCCGGTGCGCAAGTCGCGGACAAGGCCAAACGGATTGCCGAGGATGTCGAGGCCTGGGGAAGAAAGGGTTTTCAAGAAAGAACCGAAAACCCAGCTGCGGATTGATTACCCAACACGAGGACGTAAAGCTGTTTAATGAATTGGTGGGTGTAATGGGCTTGGATTTCGGACTGCAATTGGGCACGACTGTAGAAGGTGGCCTCGCGTTGGAAGAAGGCAAGCCGAAAATTGCAAAGCAATGAAAAGGCAATTCAACAGCAAATACTTGAAAATGACGTCTTGGATTTCGGTGAGTGTAACGCCAACACTTTTCAGAATCAAATTCATAAATTCCCATTGGATGCCGGCCCCATCTGTGCCCTCCTCCTCAACATGGCCCTGGGAAAAGCTCAAATGGATCTGAAAATGTGAAAAGGAATCATCAGAACAATAATGAACTGGTCGAAGAATGACCAACCATCAGAGGGGAAATGTGCATTCGCTGGTAATACGCCTTGGCCTGTGTCACCCGCGTTTGAATCGCCCTTTTATTCAGCGCTTTTTCTGTCAGTTCCATGTCCATTTTGAATGATTCGCGCTAAACAACGGCAAATTGATATTGATTCAGTCATTTGTGCTCACAGTGTATCCCGTCTGAATGGTCTCTTTCGGTATTATGTCCAACAGTTCGTTGAGCAATGTTCGGTCAATGCGAATCGCAAATTCTTGCACCAACGCCTCCAGCAATTTGATTTGGACAATGTTCGTATGTTCCGATTGGCTCATCACAAATGAACACTCCAAGAATGGCTTTGGCTCTAAAAAAAGAACAATGGAAAAAATGGACCATTTTAGTTTTTAAATAAAAAAGCAACCATTTTTGACCACCGATTTCGGCTGTGGTACCATGGCGAGTAATGAGGGGAAGGTGGAGGCGGGCAATTGGTTGTCCATTTGGAAATTGTGCAATTTCACGTGAAGCGTCTGCTGATGAGTGGTCTGACGATATTGACACCAGAAACCGGTGGCCATTTTGAGCGACTCTTCGCCACTTTTCTTCGGTTTACCTGGAGAAATGGCCTAAATATTGGTATCGTAATATGAAATAGTAAAATGAATCTCAATTACCATGTAAAGGACTTCAATGCTTTTCAAGTTGTTGACCAGGGAGATGCCCAGCCCGTGCAAGTGCAGCTCCAATTCGATGTCCGGCTGTTCCATCTGTGAAATTTGACTGATTGAAAAGACCGATGGGATGTGAAAACGAAGTTGTTATGCCCATCCGTCCACTCACTTCGTACGCTTGGTGCGCAATGAAAGAAACTTTTTCGTCAGCAGTAAACTAAACAAAATAAATAAATAAAATAGACAATTTACTAATAAAGAATAAAATAATTACGAGCAAAACGCGCTGGCGCCCGTCCAAAAAGGACACACAATAATGGTAACCATCACTGTTGGCTGGCAGATAAGAAATGTCGCGGTTGCGCAACAATTCATCCGAATTCTCAGCATCGCCCGACTCCCATTCCAATTTACAATCTGAAAAAGGCTTAAAGGATTATTTGAAAATAAAAAGCCATTTAAAGGACAGAAACAGCACCATTCAGCGAGTCGGTCCACGCAAATGGTGCCATTTGGTTGGGCTTTACGATTTGCCACTGTCCGTGGTCCGTCTGTCGGTAGCGAATTGGGTATTTGGTGTCGTTCATCAGAATCGCCGGCACCATTCCGGGCACAAAATTCTCCATATGAATGACGGACGATTCGTCGGACAGAGAGACGATAACGTAAAGGCCGATCAGCTAAAAGTAGGGATGAAATTACAATTTGGGAATGATGAAAGCATTACATTATTCCGGATTTGACAAAAGCCTTCGTATGCCTCTGTGAATGGGAATTGCACCGATTCCTCCTCCGTGTTGGCATAACGTGCCACCAACGTTTTGCGTTTCTCTTTCTGTACTGGCCAAAACCCAATGACCTGCAAATGGTCATTTATTTGTTGTTTTTCAGAAGGGCACTGACTGATTCTGCCGGCACAACAATCCAATCCGTCGTGTGCGGCTCGCGCACTTCGATGTCAACTTTGCTGTCATTTTGGAGCAAAAAGAAGGGCGAAATGGTCACCACTTTTGTGAGGCCGGACTGACCCAATTGGACATCGACAGTCATCTGAACGGAGAAGGGTATTTATAAAAATGAACAAATGTTTTCAAATTGTGCCACCTCAAATTCGCGCTGTCCTTCGGCGATGCCTTTGCAAATGACTCGCCCACTGCTGCCAGCCATGTCCAAAGGGAATTCGGCAGACCAATCGGACTCGTCCACGATTTTCACCTTTGCCTTTTTCTTCGACTCAAATTCACTTTCGTTCAACCGCAGAATCATCGGATTGGTGCCGGGAGGGTGCGGAATTTGGACGGATTTACTCTAAAAATTGTGAAAGTTGAGAGTAATGTTGTCGGTATTTAATTTAAATATAATTAACGGTGTTTAAATATAATTAAGGACATGCAAAACACACACAAAGACAAAGACCAACCAACACAAGCCCAAGCAAAAGAAATTAGGCAAAAACTCAATCATCAGGCACGTATTTAGGAGGAGGGGAAATGAAAAGGAAAGAAAGCAACGGAAAAACAAAGCGAAAAAGACATTCCGTCCGTTCGTATCGTTCATCCCCCGCCAAATAATGTCCTAAATACGTCCCTGACCTGAGCTTTACGAGTACGCAAGCAATCAGGACAACAACGACATTTCACTTTGGGACGCTTTGGTTTTGGAACTACCGACGGAAGACCCTAAGAGAAGGGGGAACAAATGAATGACGGAGAAAAAAGACTGATTGTGAGCCATTAGAAATGCTTACCGAAATTATTTAGAGGAATTTTAAAGATAAATGAATTGCAATTTGTGTTTGCCATGTCTCACATAATAGGCGAGTTGTTTGCCCGTCTCGTTGACCATCCAATACGGAGCGTAAAGCATCAAATTCGTGCGTAAGAATTCAGTGCTCCAATTCAGACCAAGGCACTTAAAATAATCCATTTCAATTTAATACGTAACTGAAAAGGTGCATGTCCAACCAATTCCAAATTGGTGTTCGTTTTGCCCTCCATTCGAACGGTTTCCAGTGGGTTTTTAACGCTTGGAATTATGTAATGCAACTCGTACAGTTCAGTACCGACATTAACCTGCAAGGAAGCAAATGTGTTCAAATTAGCACATGCCGTAATTAAATTAAATTTCATTTACCGTGAAAATGAGTGGGAATCCAGCGACCAAATTAACAATGTCCAGCCCGTCACCGCCTGCCAATTCGCAATGGACGGGCACCGAAATTTGGACTGGCATTGGCAATGTGTTGATGAAGTGAATGGGCGGGAACAGATGGACAGTGTACGCGGCACAGTCAGCGTCCTCAAATCGGCGATTGCCACGACGGATTGGTTCATCGACAACAACTAACGAAAAAAGATACAATGCAATTACTATTAAAAAGAAAGGGCGTAAAAGCTGACCGATCTCGATGTAAATCCCGTGTCCCGTCTCCACGGAATTGTCACATCGAACTGCTTGCCGTTTTGTTGTGCCAAAATCAAGCCATGAAATGCTGATGGGGATATTTTTTAGTAAAAGCAATAGAATATTTGATTAAATACTTCATCTTAATATCATACCTTTCATTGTTCCAATCATAACGTCCATAAGTGGGTCGAATTTTCAGTTGACCGTTCGGTGTGTAAAGGCACGGGACGGGGATGTTCAACGGTTCAGCGGCCTTTGGCAGTGCGGTGCCGCAGGGCAAACTGTTCGAGTCGTGCAATGCTTGGACTTCGATTGGCATTTCCAAATGGTTAAGCACCTTTAGAGAATTAAAGCATTGACAGTTAGTCAAATTGAATATGTTTTGTATTTTGATGGTTTACCAACCGTAACCAATGACTTCAACGTAACGACATGACGAGCATCTTCCTTCACGGTTTCCACGACAAATGTCCATTTTTTACCTATAATAAAATAAAAATTAATGAATTGTGCCGGATGAGTAATTCAAATTTTGTACAAATTCGTACCCGAATCCGCCTCTCTTGGCAAATGGACGCATTGTTTCTCCGTCCGTGCAATGTTCACTGTTCGTTCCGTCTCCGGGTCGGAAAATGCCAATTGGAGCTGAATTTGGCGCTGGTCCTCCTTCATGCGCCAGTTGATCTCGCGAATCGATTCCGCCGACGAAGCGACGCATTCCATCGGGACGTATTGGCCAGCGCAACACTCAAATTGGCCACCATCGGAGGGGGAGGAGGGGATAATCTGAAATACGGTATTATATTTACATAAATTCATCAAATAGCTATTTTAGGTATTTTTTCTGGTTTTGTTGGCCATAATTTACCTTCACCGATTCGGTGCTGCTCACACTGACGCCAAGCCCAGTGTCATTGCGCAACAAATGGGAGGAAGTGCCGGGCAACTCACGGCGCGTGGTGCTGATTTGTTTAGAAGCATTTTCAAAGGCCTAAACAGAAAAAATGAACGAAAAAGTACAAAGTACATACTTCAGAGAGTTGGGTAAGCTGTTGGAGGAATGATTTGGTGATGGTAATGTCCAATGTTTCGGTGGCCTCAACGATTATGGCCAATTTTGGGGGTGGCAATGCGATTTTGGAATCTCCGCTCGTCTCTTTGTCCTTTTTGGAGGCCGATGGACTGCTTGACGGTTGGACTGCTCCGTCTTCCTCCTCTTGCGGACCGATCTGAAGCAAAACATTTGAAAATGGCACAATGACAAGCAAATGAAAAATTACTTTCAATGCCAATTTCCAGTTTTGCCAGCCTTTGTCCTCGTGCAAAACGGGCTCAATGACCGGCTCCCAAACGTTGAATGTCTCATTGAAATAAGAGACAATCAGATGAGTCTCACATTTCTAAAAATTCATTGCGATTTATTAGAAATGATTTTGAGTGGGTCGTACCGCAGTCAGTGTGCTGGACCAATTCCGAGCAGTGCCAGTGACAGAACTTTCAATCAAAATCATCGGCCGCGTAACATCACGAACCCCGGCTTCCACAGTGATCAGACAGTGACGAATTGAAAATTCGGCCTAAAAAGCAGTAGAAAATTCGAAGGCCTTCTTCAATGGGCGAGCAAATGGACAGACAAACCTTTTCCGAAAATTGCCGCTTCAATTCCGCCGCTTCGCGCAAATCGTCCGACAATTCCGTCATGTTTATCGCGTCCGTTCCGCTGGTGCTCTTCATCGGTCTGAACCACCAATAGACTGAACGGTCAATCCGTTTCTCCTCCCAATAGTTAGGGTATTCGCGCAATGCCGGACGGTCGTTTTCCTCGTTTGGTTGGTTCTGTTTGATTTATTTACAATTTGAAAATGTATGAATTTGTACGGACCGACCTTTCCCTGCTGTTGTTCCGCGAGTTTGGCGTTGACTTCGGTCAGCAAAGTGACAGCCGCGGGGGAGGCACGCACCGCCACCGAATCCATGTGGGCACGGACTTCCATTTCGAACATCCGTTTGCACATATTGAAACCCAACCGTTGAATTCGGGCACTGAAAGCGAATAATAACGGATGGGAAAAAGAGGCATTGGCACCTCAAAAAGGCAGTGTGGCGATGTTTGACGACGACGCCAACCTAAAAAATGCCACAAATTTGCAACGGACACTAAAGTAAGAAATGGACTTCGTTCAGTTTCAGGCTGAGGTCGAGCTGAACTTGCTGCTCACGAGAAGAGATTTCCCTCGTAACAGCCTTTTTCTTTTCAGTTGCCTTTTTCGATGCTTCGTCAGCACGGACATTTTGCAGCATTTCCTCCGAAAGTTCTTCGGTCTAAAAATTCCACTCCAAATATATATATTTTCTATTGAAAGGCGAAAAAGTAAAAGAAAGCAAAAAGAAACCGATAAAATCATTTGCATTTTTGCCCTGTCGCGCAACGACGTTCCATCGGCAACGGGTGCAGTCAAATCCACTTGCTCCTCCTCAAATTCGGGTTTCGGAATGGTGTTGAAGAATTCGAGCAGTTCAACGAGGCGATCGTCCGAAATTGTCAGCACAAGGTCAGGCAGTTCACCAATGAGACGGAACCTGATTATGAGAAAAGGAAATAAACCGCATAATAACATATGGAATTTCTTCAGAAATTGAAAATAAATTTCGTTGTATTGGAAAATAATTGTCAAAAATAAGTAAAAAATAATCACATCGGAATTTGGACGTCGTCAATGGTGGCACGGAGCATGTCGATGCACATCCCCGTGGGTTTCAGCAAATGGTCATCCGACCACCGGTCCTCCCGGGCCTTCATGCAATTGTCAAATGAGTCGGAAAAGACAAGTCGGAGATTGGAGAGGCAAAGTTGGAAATTGTCGTACGCCTTGGCCACCAATGAGCGCAATCTCTGATCGGTTATCTGCAAATATTATTATTTTCTTAAATTTAATGATGCCCTTAGCAATTTCCTCACATGTTCGTATGCCTTTTGTGGACGGCTCGTCCAAAGTGTTCAGTTTCAATTGACCAAGTTCGGCGATTAATGTCGTTTTTGTTGGGTCAAATGCACCGCCGGAGCAAACGACAAAAATGGCAGGGTCAATTTTGACCTCCAACTTCAGTTTCTTGCGCACGTCCACCATGTGCTGAAGGGCTGTCGCAGAACGGGCCTAAAAGAGCAAAAAAGAACATTAGTTAATGAGGTATGATCAGGTAAATTTGCTAATTTTATGCCAATTAATTGCCTTGACGTCCTCGTAACGCGCAATGGCCAGCGTCGTCAGTTGGTGAAGACGGACAGATTTTGGCGGTCGAAACACGTCGAGTGCTTTGTTCACTGCCGGGGCATGGTATTTGAACATCACCTAAAAATTAGCTAGGTTATATTTTTTTAATTAAAAAAACGTATGTTCCAACCGGAGCAATGTTTAGGGAAACGCGTTGATCAAAGTCGCCCTCTAGCGGATTTGTTTCAAATTCCAAGGTCAACCAAGCCCGATCAGTCTCCGTCATGTGCAGCATGGACTCGGTGCCGGCGTGCATTTCAAGTGACTTGACGGCGGAAGTGAAGCTAAATAGGCGACATAATCAGAAAACTTAAAAGGACTAACAATAAGAAGTATTTGAAAGATAATTAATTAGCTTTGGAACCTAAAAAGACTCATAAGTGGCAAATGTTGTTTTACCGCATTGCACTCGCAGCCGATCTCTGCTCCAATTTAGCGGACAGTTGAGAAAAACGCAGTTCCATCACATCGTCCAACTTCAGCATGAGTGTTTTCAGGTTCAATTTGAACAGATTTTCCACAAAATGTTTCGGATAGTCCGTCGGTGGCATATTTTCCTGACATAATTTTGCCAAATTTAACATTTAAATTGCCATTTTCATTCTCACTTGGTAGTCAATGGCGTCAAAGAGGCGCTCCTTCTCCTGAGGGGTCAATTCCTTCTCCAATTTTTCGAAAATTTGTGCGTCTTCCGGAGCAGCCGCCTCTTTGCCCTTTGGCGAACCGCCGAACCACCAATTTTTGGCCCAACCAACCCATCCCTCCTGCGGTTGGTCCTCGACACGGACGAGGTCGGTCTGTTTGTCGATTTCGAACTCGGCTTGTTGTCGCGCGATGTTCAAGTTGAACACGTCCAGCGCATCCTCAGCCTCCTGTGAACAGAGTAAATGCTTTCAGCGTAAAAAGGCAATAATAATATGCGATCAAATTTAAATTTTAATTAAACGATTTGAAGGGGAATCAGTTGCACTCTCTCTCTACCTCAATTGTGTCCATCACCGCTTTTCTGGGCGTTTTGTGAGTTCTGAAGTGAATCCACGCCTCTCGGTAGTCCCTCACCATTTGCCGATGCTTTTTCATTCTGTCCCACGACCAATTGTTTCGGCGCCGCAAGACTTGCTCATTCAGAATGCAATTGTATGCAAAATGCCACCGGAAATTGGCAAAATAATTAATTTAGTTTAAAATTTAAATACACATGACAGAAATGCTTACCATTCTTTGTAGTGCTGGCGATAGTGTGTCAGATTGGGTCGATATTTGAGGAATTTCTCGGCCAAAGTGAAGCGCTCTTGGGCCTCCAGAAACAGCAGCATGTCCTGGTACTGGTACTTGCCGATGGACAGTCCCAATTTGTCCAATTGCATTGACAAATCAATTTTGGGAGTGGTCCAATTTGAGCCGTCACTCTCCGGCTTCTGATTCAGCTTGAGTTGTGCGGCAATGGTCAACGGTTCCAACACTGTGGAAGAAAGGGCAACAATTTCTTGTTTTTGGAAATGCCAATTCAGTACCCACCGTATCTGTACCCCTCGGGCTTCTCCTCATTGACTGCAATTGTCCGTTGCAAAGCGTTGATTATCTTCTCTTTGCCTTTGTTGTCGGAGATGAAATTGGAGTTGGCGTTTGAATAAATGCTCAAACTGCTCATGGACACCAATCTAAAACAAAACTGATGATGCAAATGAACACATAACTAACAAATAATGATAATAGTAAAATGATGTAGTACTCACTTGTAAAAGATTTTGACAGTTTCTTTCTGCACTATCAATTTGAAATTCTCATCAGTTGTCTAAAAAGCGATGTAATAAATTAGGTAAATTTTTTTTTCATTGTTTCGCAACACCTGAAAATTCAACGAGTCCAAAGTAATTCCTGTGGCAAATGGGCGCTCGCGGTTCGAGAATTTGTCCTCATAACGAATATGGACCCGTTTGATATGCACTTGGAGATTTTTGATAATTTGTGCTATTAATTTCTCGGTAAAAGTGTCATCCGATGGCATATTTGGCTCTGAAATTTTAAATTGTTTAACAATTGACACTTTTTGTCCGACTTTGGCGGCTTCGTCTGTTCTCCTCCAATCGTAACAATTTTTTCTGCTTGGCTTCACGCTCATTTTTGTGCGCTTTTTCTGCGCTGTAAACAATGCCCTGATTCGGCATAATGATCAGATGAATTCCACTTAAATTTTAAAAATTTAATGGTTCATTGGTTTATTTACGTTTGCAGCGCACCTAATCTCCACAATTGTCGGCTCGACGTACAAATTTTTCCATGGAATTTTAAGCACCAAACTTTGAACATAACCAAAACTCAGCTTCACCGGCAAATCCAACTCATCAAGCGCTGTATCTTTGATCTCCAAATGATTAAGTTTTACATCGCCTCCCCAAATGCCAATGTTCAGCTGGGAAGCATTTAAATTGTCCACATAAGTGCCCAAAAACCGATTAAGAAGATCCGCGACAACTGATTCAAATACCATTTCAAATTTTTCTAAAAAGTTCATCACAAATAAGGTGTCCGTGAGAAATACAATGTTTTTCACATCAAATCACAAATTTGAAATTTCTTTCTACCAATTCCGAATCCCTAACCTGAATTAATAAGGGATAAAATTGGTTAAAAAAGGAAACGCTTTTCAGGGTCGCAATGTTTAAATTGTAAAAATTGCGCACCAAATCGTAATTGTGATTCTTTGTTTTGTGGTTTGTGTGGTGGAACCAACAAAAAAGGGAAAACAATCGGAGGAAAATAAAAAACGATGCGTGCGGTATTTTTAAAAGATAACAATAAAACATAATGCCAAAGAAAGGAGAAAAAAATGGGAACGAAGGACAAACGGCTTACAGAAGAATCAGCAAGAGTTCAAGAGCAAAGCTTGCTTACAAATTGCTGCCGTTAGACTTGTTAGAATTTGCAGGTCAATAGCATCATTCAATTTTCCGTTGTGTTAGTCCGGCAATTTCTGTTTTTTGTTTATCTATTTTAAATTTGGGTTTTAGGTTTGTTTATTTTCAAATTTTTTTGTCTTCGATTGTTTTTCCTTTTGATTCCGTTTTCGTTTTAGAATAACACTGCAATTGGCTTGTTTCGTTAATTCAAATGTGGCCTCCTCCTCCGCCAATGCGCCATCCCTCCCAATTTATCAATGGCCCTGGTCGTCCCCCTCCACCGGTGTTTCCGTCTCGTGAACTTGCTCCGATGGATTATCCGCCGGGTCCGTCCGCTGCTCTTCCTCCCCATTTTCATCCCCCGCCGTTAGCTGCCGTCGGCACTTCATTTGGACCCGATGAACGCTCAATGCCGCCATGGCACAGACGAATGGGTGGCGAGCAACCGTTGCTCAACGACAGTTGGAAGACGGCGGCGGACTCATCGTGGCGGCAACCGCCGCGACATTTTGGGCCATATTCAAGTGAGCCGAGTCCTTTTAGGAGTTGAATTTTATATTTGTTGAGACGATTTCAGGCCGGTCCCTTGATTTTGACATTCATCGTTTTACAGCTACATTTTGGCTAGTTTTCCTGAAACCGTGACTAAATACCCTACTAAAATAAATCGATGCTTTGTTTTTTCATCACACAGATCATGAATTTTACCGCCAGCAGTACGCCCAACTTCCGTTGTCTCGCCCTCATCCGAACTTTCACCCCGCGGCCCCTCCTCCTCCCCAACACTTCAACAATTTCGGTCCGCCCCTCCATTTTGGCGCTGGTGAACTTATGCCAATGCACTCCTTCGAGAATTCCTCCGGTGCACGCGTCGCTGTTCCGCCCGAATACGCAACAGCACGTGCGGACTACGAACGCCGACTCGAACAGACGCGGACGATGGACAACAACAACACAGCCGCGGTTAAATTTTGCGACTTTTCTCGCGTGCCTAACGAGGGAAACGGCGCAAATGCGGCGGGGCTGAGGCCGGGCGAAGGCGCAATTGAATTGCTCACTCAGCCGAGCGCGAAGCGAATCCGCGTCAAGTGGAGCTTCCGCATGCCAGGTGGGGGGGGGGGGAACAGAAACAAATAAATTAGAGCATTAACAGTCATTTTTATCATAATTTGAAATTGGAGAGTTTTTTATTTGGGAGAGATCAATGGGCAATTAATTGTCTGACTTAGTCTTTGGCAATTTTAGTTGAGTCTCTGATCAATGATCACAATAATGAGTGAGTGACCCGTTTTTCCCTTTTCGGCATTAATCCGTTTTTTCCCCTAAATTGCTGTCCGTTGGTTCGGTTTTGTCCACCAATTCGATGTTCCCTCTCATTTTCACAATTGTCCTTGCTTTTCCTCCGCTTCCTCAACTCTTCTCCAATAGTCCAATTTGGTCATTCGCATTTCGTGCAAATGTCCGTCCAAAAGCGTGTCAATTTCGCTTTTGCTCGCAATATATTCGTTGTCATAAGGCCATTTTGGTGGAGAATCGGACGAACATTTGGTCAAATTTAGAAATTCCTCCAATTGTATTTCATCCATTTTTAATGGTGATTTCCAACCGCCCCATTTTGTTGAGTTTTGCCACCTAAATAAATTTTTCACGTTTTCTCTGCCGCTTCAATTAAATTTGCCCATTTAATAAACTCACTTTTTCTTCCATCCGTGGAGGAAAAAATCGCGCGAGCACCATTTCCCCCCGGTTAACCATCCGTCGCGGGACCAAAACGCGCGAAAATTGGTCAAAAGTTGGACAGTCCCATTTCCATTCCGAAATTTATTGCGAATTCCGAGCACAGAATGGACACAGTCCGTGAACAGACGCAATCCGTCGTCGTTGGCGGACGTGCGCCAAAATTGCCAACAAATGGCCCTTCGCCGTGAGCATTGAATTTCGTCTTTTTCCCCGCAAAAATAATCCATGAAAACCGCCTTAGAATTCGAATTTAAAACCACAAATAGTCAATTCGTTTTACGTGTATTGCCCCGTTGTCCGTTCCGTGCCAACTCCACGGCAATTTGTCGTAATAATTGGCCCAATATTGGAGGAAATTGCGCGTGAATTCCGTATTTCTGGCCAAGTAACTGCCAGCGGCTATTTCCCCATTGAAAAGGCGCTCATAAAAAACCAAATCCACTTCCCTGTCGGAAGGGATGTGATCCTCCACCAAATGGTTGGGGTTGATTATTGCCATGTCCGCATCCATAAACAAGGTCCATTCCACGTTCGGATGGTCCGCAAGCCAATGGGACAGGACGCAGTGCCGTCGGAACATAAACTGTCAAACAATATTTTATATTTGTCATGATGCCAAAAAATATGCCACACATCTTTTTGTGGACAGAGTTTTCCCATTGTCCCAATTGTGGAAAAATCCACCACAATTAGCGAATAGTTTTTCATTGCGCAATAACATCGGAGTGTTCTGTGCGCTAATCGGTATTCGGAGAGCAAATCTTCCTTCTTTTTAACAGCCAAAAACAGCGTAATGTTTTTGCTCGGACCTATGGAAAAAAAAGCCAAGAGTTTTTTGAGTAAAAATTAACACAAAATTATTCACTTGGTTAAAAGTTTTTGTTTTAAAATAAAATCCGATTTTTAAGCGATCAGTTTTTCAAAGGCTGATTATTTTGCTTTTGTGATAATTGATAATGCTTCTGTAGTGCCGTTAAAATTAGAGAATTTTGGTCTAAAATATGTTTTTCTCTTCATTTTACCCGCTGTTTTTCTCCTTCCGTGCTTAACACTGTGCAACCGTTCATTTAAAACCAATTCAATTTGTGCCACACTTTCGCATGACAAACTGTTGAATGTGTAAAGTACGAAAACAAAGACGACAAAACAGAAGATTGTCACGAACAACAGAAAACGGACACTTTTATTTAGCAGACGAAAAAACATTTGTTGTGACAGATTAAATTTATTTTGTTTCGAGGGATTTTTTTTGCGCAGTGATTGTGTAAATAAAACAATTGTCTTATCGATTGGTGAAAATGGGTGAGTGAATGAAATGAATTTTGGAGTGAACAGCAGCATAAAAGTGAAAATGGAATGGTGGTGAGTTGAGTTGAGTTGTGGAAAATGAATGAGTGATAAATATGAAATTAATTTTAGGAAAAAATCACATTTTTGGGACGAGATAGCGGCCCAATACATAGGCTCAAGAATTAGCTCTCTTTTCTCTTATTTACTTACTACCAAATTGATTTGAAGAGAAGCGAAGGGGGGGGGGGGGAGTCGGTGGAAGAACAATTAGGCTGACTGATGAATGGCGGTCACTGCTAATGACCGGCGGGGGGGGGGGGGGGTAGTAAACAAAAAAGCATGAATTATGAGTGAATGAATGCCCCCAACAAATTACAATTCGTATTATTATTTTTTCTGGATTATTCCCCGTGTCCAATGTGACTCTCACAAATTACAGAAACCAATGACAAGCTGAAGCTGCATCTGACGGTTCGTCTTGAGAAGCTCGAGGCTGGCTTGGCCCGGGTCGCGCGGGGCAGCGAATTTGGCATGGTAATGGACAAAGTGATGCCCATTCACATCACACACTCCGAGTTCAATGTATTTCCCGGTTCATCGTGAGTTTCTCCCCTCTTTCTTTGTTTTATGTCTCTCTGTTTTTTTCGGTATCGAATTGATTTGCGAATTATCGACTCAAAAGACAACCAATTGGCCTCGGGCACTGTTTATGAGCGTGCGAGTGGGTTTTTTTTTTTTTTTTATACAAATAAATATATCAAAATTTTACATACAGTATTTTCGCTTGAAGAAATGAAAGTGCTAATGCAAAAGGCTATCGATTTCACCGGCACCGAAATGCAACCGTTTACGGTGGGACTGACATATTTTTTCTATATTTACGTTTATATTGACTTTCCCTGGTTAGTATTTGTATCGGTGTAAACCCAAAATTTACTGGGATTACGTGATCAATGAGACGCGGGCGGAGATGAACCCTTACGAGAAGGACAGCAATGGGCAAGCAGCTTCTCCAATTAACACGGCAATTTCTGGTAAATCCATCCCCCTTCTGATTGCTCTGAATCCCATTTCTACCATTTTCGGCCTGTTTTTCTCCGCTCGTTTGGACCCGAAGGGCCTCGTGCCCACGCAGTCGCCGTTCGGCGATGTGCGCTTTGTACGTTTCTCAATGGGACTTCCTTTATTCTTCGCCATGTTCTGTTACAGATGTTGCCTGCTTCCATGCTTCTTCAACCCCAACTTAATTTGTATTTTGCCTGATTTTTACTGCAACACAAAGCCCCATTACGTGACGGTGGGTTCAATTAGGGAGGGGAGGGTGGAAATTTGTCGACCAATTTTAACAGACTTCCCCCCCCCTCCCCTTTTTCCCCACAGGTCGTCGTCTGTCGCGAGTTCAGTGACGTTGACCGTTTTTGCCGGCGAACGTGCATTCCGTTGGCACCCTTTGACAACCCTTTCCTGCTCTTCCAGCCGAACAATTCGCCCACAGTTCCTTTGACTTTTTCTGCGAAACGAAATGTTTGGGTGGAGATTTATTACACTGACAATGTGCCGTTGGCGTGGTGGGATTTTATTAATTTTTTTCAAATGGGTTTATTTGTTACAAATTATCCTCCAGGGGTCAGCTCCATCACATCAGCACTTTCGGTGTTGGCACCTCCAAAATTGGCGGTTTGCCGCACAACAAAAGTTGCCGCGTGTGCAATTTGTACCCGCAAGGGCCGAGCGGTGGCGAAACGGCGCAACCGTTGCCGGAGAATGTTGAGCCAATCCCGGCAGAGAAGGCGGAGCAAATGGTCCGCGAGGCGGCGGCTGCCGAATTGGTGGACGAAAGGGACGAAGAGGAGGAGGACAGAGAGAGGAGGGAGCAGGGAAAAGACGGAGCAGGAAGAGAGGGAGAGGAACAGTATCAGAGAAGGGACACGACGACGGAAGACGGACAGAGACAGGTCCGACTGTTTTGGGAAGATAAATGGGATTGGGCAAGTTTTCCATGGATTACAACCAAAATCCATCAATGGCACAATACAGGGCGCGAATCCCCGTTTCATTGATTCACTTTCGCTTTTTATTTTCAGGTTCCGTTCGATGAATTGCAGAATCGTCTCCAACAAATTGAACGTGTCGTTGCCAAAGATGCAGCTGCGCTTGTCGGTGCTGCTTCTGTTGCTGCCCAATGTGCCAATGGAAACGGCGGCGATGGGTCGACGGGGCCGGCAAATTTTGTGGAATTTGTCCAACAAATCGGCGGTTTTCTATCGGAAATGCATCAAGACTTCAAAGATTTGAACTCCAAAATTGACACCATGGAATCGATCATTTGGCTGCAACGGAATGACGAGGAGGAGGCGTTGGGAGAGCCAATCGGCGGATTGGAGGTGGTTCGTTTGCTGCTGCCCCGGGGGTTGTAGGGGTCAACTTCGACCGGCCTGCTCTAAGCTTTGCTGTGATGGAGTTGGACTTTAAAGTGAATTCTTAAGGGGGCGACTCATAATGAGAGATATGAATGATGCTTCAATTTTTCCTAATTTTCATTAGCTCATCGACGAGGCGTACGACGATGCCGACTTTGACGCGCTTCTGCGGGACTGACAACGACGAAGAGGTGGCGCAAAAGGAGGCGGAGAACGACGTCGACAAAACAGAACGGAACAACGGAAGGCGAACAACAAAAATGATGTTTCCAATTTCTGTGCATGAAACGGTGGACGAACTGTTGGGACGAGTGAAGAAATTGGAGGAGGACAAAACGAAAGGGACGGAGGAGGACAAAACGAAGACGAGGACGGACAAGGAGGAGAAGCAAACGCTGCGAAGGACGAGGCGGCGAACTTCGACGGCAAAAGCAACGGCCGTAGCGGAGGACGACGGACGGAAGAAGCGGTGCCGGAGGGAGTCGCACTGAAGCGGAGCAATTGGATAATAATAAGTGCCTTTTGTGATGACTGATTATCACTGTTTTGATGAGTCACAGACTTGGCACAGTTTGGTTGGCCACTTCCACGCCCGCCACTTTTTCTGATTGTTTTGGATCACACTCCTTTTTATTTATGCCACATTGTTCCTTTTTCTTTTGTCAATTCAAATGAAAAGAAATGATAATTTCCAACCTTAGCACTTTTTCAATGTTTCATGTTTTCTTCTGTTACCCACCAAAATTGATCTGAATGTTTCTGTTATCTGAAAATGAGCAATGATTCATACATATCGGAGTAAAAAAACTTTGTAATTCATTGGAAAATTAAATATGTATTTTTTAATTCATTTTTACTTTTTATGTATATTAGCATTTTCCTAAAGCATTAATGTTTCTTGATCAATTAGATTTTCTGATCAGTCAAAAATAAATCTCGCCAATCGACCGGCGAGTCCATTTCCCCTTTTTTTTATGTCCACTTTTTTTTCACTTTGTATTTGTCGGTTCTTTTTTTCCCGAAGTCATTCATCAATCACTTTCAATTGCCATTGGCCCTTTTAGCTTTGAAAAATCAATCCGAAAATAATTGCACTGATAAAATCAATTGTAAATTATTGGGATCAAATATTTTGAAAAGTGTCGTCCATCCGTCGATTTAGCAATTGTCGATTTCCAATTTGGCTTCTTTGTCCACTGATCATTGCCCCCCTTTTGTCAGTTTTTTGTTGTGAAATGTTTCGTGCCGATGCCATTGCCAATTTCGAGCGATGGCTCCACCAGCAAAGCGCAGCTGACGACGGAGGACAGCGGCAGTTTTTGTGGTCCAAAATCGAATTGCGACCGGTGGAGGACGACGACGGCGAGGCGATGGGTTACGGCATTTTTGCACGGGAGGACATTCGGCTGAACGAAACGGCGATAAAAGTGAAACGAATGGAAATGGCATTTGCATTCAGTCGGATGCATTTTGGCACCCAAAAAAAGTATAAAATAGCCAATTTTGAGGTTCCCGAACGGATGATGATAACGGCGGGGAGAGTGGCGGACATTGGGGAATATGCCGAAATGATGGAAAGGTGGGGGGGGGGGGGGAAGAGAGAAGAGGGAATGTGGAAAAGCATTAAAATAAGAAATATCAATTTAAATAAATTTAAAAAATGGGGGGAGGGGAAGGGAAAGAAATGCGAAAATACATTCAAAAATAAAATAAAAATGAATTTTAATTCAATTTTAACAAATTCTGCCGAATTTGTGTCCACAGAGTTCCGCTCGACCCTTGCGAAGTGTTGGCTCTGTTCTTCTGTTTTGAGCGTGTCCATTTCGATTATTTCTGCGATCAGTCGACGCCCCGTGGGCCCTTTTCCGTCCAATGGCCTTTGGACATTCCGCCGGGCTTCGCCCGTTTTATGAAAATGCGCGGAAAACGACGGAAAAAATCGGCCGACGACGGCGAAATTAGGTGAATTAATTGGCCAAAAAGACAATTGGAAAAACGGCAGAAATAATTGGCGAATTGAAAATAGAAGGCATTTTTATCGGTGTTCGTTCGTCCATTTCTTTCGGAATGTTTCAATTCGTTTTGTCTTTCCTTTTAAATGCCTTTTTCCCCCTCTTTTGTCAGTTGGCGCCCTTACCTCGGCATTTTGCCCCTCCGTTTTGGCACTCCGCTTTTCCGTCATTATTTGCGAGATCCCTCCGGCGATGTTCGCCTGCGCCGTTTGGCCGCCAAATTGCCACAGGAAGCAAAAAACAAATTATTAGACCAATTGGTCGAACTGCGCAAATTGGAGAGAAAAGTGGCACAAAAAAACAAAACGGGGAAATTTTTCTGTTATTTTTCCCCTTAGCTTTTCACTTTGCTTTACGCTTCGAAATTCGACCAAAAAACGAATTGGACACACAAAACATTTGAAAGGGACGATGAAATGCAATTTGTGGAGAGAGTGCCAAAAGAATCGGTCGCATTTTGGCGCGAAATGTGCTGCTGGGCATGGCACGTGGTCAACACCCGGTGAACACTGAATTTTGAATTGCTTTTTGTATTGTCCTTCTCCCCTTTCTTTCCTCTGTTTGCAGTTGCATTTTCGTGCCCAATTTGCCCTTCCATCCGTTGGTCGACCGTTCGCATTTCACCGAAGGCGACGGAGAACGGCACCCCCGGGGGGAAACCAAAAGGGGGAAAAAGTGCCGGCGGCGAATGGGCTGGACAAAGGACGACGCCGGGCAAACGGCGGGGACTGGTGACAAATTGGGGAAACTTTAAGAGGGATCTTGGCAATTTCTCAGTTAATGGTTACGGTAGCGACCGAGAGGGCGACCAAGACGACGACTACGGTGGGTCGTTGGCGATTATTCCGCTCGTCGACATGCTCAATCACAGTACGGATGCGCAGGTGCCATCGGACGGAAAGGAGGGGACAATTCGGAATGGCATTTTGGGAAACGAGAATGACATAACAACTGATCATTTTTATGCAGTGCGTTGCCATGTTTGACCATAAACACTCGCGCCATTATCTGGTCCGTGCCGACCAACACTTTGTGCCCGCGGGGCATCAACTTTTTGTGTGTTACGGTGCGCATGACAACGCACGACTTTGGGTGGAATATGGGTTTACAATAAAGGTGGGCGGGAGGAAAACACTAATTATGGCCAACTAATTAGGCTAATTAATTGCAGAATGAGTCCAACCCTTTCAACCGCGTCCCATTGCCCCGTGGTCAGTGTTTCTGCATTAAATTTTTAAATGTTTTTATTTCATTTCTTTTTGGACCTTTTTATTGCCCTCGCCGAACGCAGCGGAAAACGCGTGAGCGAAAAGCGAAGGGAAGTGCTGAGAAAGGCCAACCTTTCCTGGTGATTCACCGATTAATTAGCCTCGGGTGATCAGTTGTTCTGATAATTTAGCACAATTTATGCCACGGACGAAAAGCCGAGCTTTTCGTTGCGAAAAAGCTGCGCAATTCTTTTGTTGGAACGCGACAAATTGTGCGTTTTTCCTTCGGCGAATTGATTAATTAATTTATTGGATTTAAATTTAATTAGGCAAAATTGGAGCCAATACATTTTTGGAGAGAATAATTGTGAGGACAATGATGGGGAAAATGATGGTCAACAATTGGCGGATGGAAGCGAATCATTGCGCGAAACGCAACTGTTGGCCTCCATTTTGGGCCATTTGCAAAATGCGCTTGAGGGGCGAAAGACAAATTGTGTGGATGCCGGAGGGGAAAACGTAGCGAATGGCAAATTGGGGAGAAGGAGGAAGAAGAAAAGGGGCACGAAGAGGAAGCGGAAATGGTGGCATCGTTGTGGGAGGAACAAGTCGAAATTGTGCGCGGAATGGCACGGCATTTGACGCCCATTTTGGACGGAGGGAGCAAAAGGCGGGGGGACTGATCAGAGCAAAAGTGACTGATCAGCAACAGGCCAATTCTGACAGATTTTAGACATTTCTTTTTATTTGCCTTCACTTTTCCCCTTTTATACAATTGTTTTTTGTTGTTTTTTCTTTTTTGACTCTCAGATATTCACCGCATTGTTTTTTTGTGTTGTTATTTTGTTTAAAAAAGATCCTTTTTTATTTGTAATAATTCCTTTTTATTTAATTTTCCCTCAAATTGAAAGCATTGATATATTTGTGCTAAATAATTCATTTTGCACGCAAAAAACCGTGGCTAATGATTTCGTCAGTGAACTATTTTCATTTATTTCACTGCTTTCCATTTTTTACTTCAATGATTAATTTCGTCAATGGATGAATTCGTCAGTAAAATAAATTTTTAATAATTTTACAGTATCTTTTTAACTACGGTAAAATGAAAAGCATTATGAATACAAAAAAACGAGGAAACTTCTGCTGATGGGTGAGAGGGAAGTGAAGCGGAGGCACCAACGGCGGAAGGGCACCGATTCGGAAGAGAAATTGGCCGGGCACGGAGAGGACGGGGCGAAGCAATGCCAAAACGACACCACCAAAAATTGGTGGGAAAATGGGGAGAGAGGGGAAGAAAGGGAAGTCAAATGGGCAAATTCTGATCAGCAAAAGATTGCAAGGAGAGATGATCAGGAAAGGCACAGAACCGATCATTCGTTGATCGCTTTTGGTGGCATTGATCGTCAAAGTTTAGCCTCTGATCACTCCCAGTTTTCCTTTCTCTCTCTCTCATTATTGTCATATGTTTTCTCGTATACAACTGATCGCAATCACTTCTCCCAATTCACAACATTTCTCATCGCTTTATTTTGCGTGAATGAGTCGGTCGATCGGTGCCAATGACTGACTGATCTGATCACCTCCTCCTCCGCCTCCTTCCTCTCCCTCCCTCCCTTTTTCTCTCTGATCGCATTGTCATTTTATCCATCCTTCCCCCGTTGGGTTGGTGCGCGGAAGTGCAACCCGTTTATCTCATTTGCCTTTTGCTGTCCCCTCATCCCCCAATAACCCCTCCCCCCCCCCATTTCCATTGTCATTCATTAGCCCCTAATTGCCCTTCTGTTTGCCTTTGTGTCGCCCTTCCCAAGTCCTCTTCTGACAATGAGCAACAGTTCACACATTGCTCCCTCCTTCTGCTCAACATTCATCATTACCGTCGTTAGTCAACCACCACCAGCTGAAGAAAAGGCAGACCACTTCCGATCACTCGCCGATCGCCACAATCCCTCCACCCACCGCCCCCCCCCCCTTTCCCTCCGTCCGTCCGTTTTTCTGTCCCTGTCGTCCGTCCCCCCCCCCCCCCTTCTGCCGCCTTTGTGTTTTGGTCCTATCTTTCTCAAGGACAACACACCACTCACTCACAATTCGCACTCTTTCCCCCCCCCCTCCCCATTTCCTGTCTTGGCCCATTTGTCCGTTTTGTTTTGTGTCCATTCACACCACCGCCTCCTCCCCCTCTTCCCCCTCCCCTCCTCCTCCTCCCCTTCCCCTCCTCCTCTTTTTCCTCCTCCGCCACCATTACCCTTAAGCCTTGTCCTTTTCTTCACTTCTCCTCCTCCTCCTCCTGCTCACTTATCAGTCGTGGCTTATAAAATTATGTGCCGCTTTTCAAATCATAACTAGGTAATTATTTTCCGGCAACAAATGCCATTGCAAATGCCAATGCCATTTCCCCCCCCCCCCCACTTTTTGTCTTTTGCTTAACAAACTTTTGGCCACAAAAGTGTCCGCCTTCTTTCTTCGTGGTCCGTTTGTCCTCTTTCTGTCCATGGCTTCGCTCTTTTGCCTTTGGCCATTCGTTCTTCTTCTTCTTCTTCTTCTTCTCTTCTTCTTCTGGCAACAGCTGCGACTTGGCCTTTGGCTCATTTTCCCAAATTCCCTCCCCCCTTATGCCTTCTTCTTTTTGTTTCTCCTTCTCATTTCTCTCTTCCATTCATTTATTTCTCCCCCTTTTTTAATCGAATTCGGTGTCCGATTTCTGTTTCAGACTTTCCCTCTCCCAAATTTGGAGTAAAATATTACAATATTTTAATTTTTTCAAATTTTTTGTCAATTTTTGGTGTGTCATAGTTCTAAAATTGCATAATTGGTTACTTCAATGCTAATTTTCTTTCATTCTTTTTTCATTCCTCCGGGCAAATCCAATGAATTCTTTGCAAATTTAGTTTTCATTTTCTTTCGGTTAGACAATGAATGCAATCAATGGCATAATGAAAAAGTGCCGCGGGCGAATGGCCTCCGCGTGGCCTCGTGCCAAATTAGAGGGTTCCCCGGGGCGGATTAATCCCTCCGCGGGAATTCAATTAATCCCCCCTCAGTTTGGTCCATTGTTTTTTCTGGTTACTTATGTCCTGCTGTCCTTCTTATGCCTTTTCCATTTTCTTTATCATTTGCCATTTTCTCTCTTTTTCCCATTTTAATTTTCCCCCATTAATTTCGTCGTCCCTTAGCAAATGCGACGATGAAAAAAAAGTGTTCCGGCATTTCCTCCGCTGATGGCATTGTCCATTCCTCCGCTTCGCCCGTTGCTGGCGGTGTTCACTTTCTGCCCCATCCTTCGGCACGGCATCGGCACGCGGGCGGAATTTTGCGACGGTGGCGCTGTTTGGCGTGCTCTTTGGTCTCACTTTTATTAGTCGCCGGTGCGTTTTTTGGTTGGGGGTGGATTTGTCGGCACTTTTTTTAAAAGCCTTAAATGATTTTCAAAAACCCTTTCCCTCAGCTGCCATTTTAATTTGTGTCGCCGTTTTCACCCATTTGCGTGCCGAGGCGCGCAGGAAAAACCGAACGGACGAAATTGCCTATTTAAAAGGATTGGTGGAAGCGGTGAACAGCGCGACGGAAGTGAAATGGAAGGCGAGTGCGGAAAATTAAATTTAAAAATGAGACAAAATAAAAATTGATTTAAATGGCGAAATGTTTAAATTGTCTCTCTTTGAAGGCGCGGTTTAATCCCTTCGGAATTCGCCAGTCGACCTTTAACCATCAGAAAGCATTGAAGAATTTGACAGCCATAAAAGAATATGTGGCACATTTGGAGCACTTTTTCGACTCACCGCAAATGAAGGAACATTTGAAGTGAGAAGAAGGGAAACGAATTATTAAAGGAAAGGAAAATGAGGAGAATGACGGACAGACAAAAAAGAAAACAAAGGCATTTGCCATGGGTCGTTTATCTTCCAAAATTTGGATATTTACCGATAATCCGGCACCCCCCTTTCACCCCCCCCCATTTCCCTTGAGGACATTGGAATCCTTCCCGGAGGCGCAGTTGCCGCGCAATTTCGACGCGCGTGACAAATGGCCAATGTGCCCTAGCATCCACGCGGTGCCAAACCAGGGCGGTTGCGGATCATGCTATGTGAGTGAGTGGTGGAGTTGGATTTAAAATATTAAAAAATGGAAAATTGTGCCAATTTTTGGCAAATGCCGTAAATGCCTTCCTCCCCCCCCCCAGGCGGTGTCCGCGATGGGTGTTGCCGCCGATCGGACGTGCATTCACACGAACGGCACCGACGGCACTCAGTTGAGCGCATTGGACGTAATCGAATGCTGCGAAGTGTGCGGCAATTGCTTCGGAGGCGACCCGCTGAAAGCGATGGTTTATTGGGCATTGGAAGGTGAATGTTTTGATGGGTAGGCAAATGCCATTTTATGGGGCGGGAGAGAGACAAAGCTAGGAAATTGGGACAAAGACTCCCGCGCATTGGCCCCTCAATGGCTTCGTCCCTTAAGGCGTCGTCTCCGGTGGCCCCGACGGATGCCGACCGTACGCAGTGAGCAGCGCTTGTGGGGTAATTAGTCGGATATTCGTACGTAATTAACTTACAAAACGCCGCCATTCAGACGCCGTGTACGCCCAACCTTTACGCGGAGGAACAGGCGAAACGGAAGTGCCGGAAGGACAAATGCCAAACGGCATATTACAAAAACAGTGCCGGAGGGGAATACGCGGCGGACAAGCGAAAGGGTGGGCCAACCAATTACCTAACTGATCATTGGTCAATTTGGGGGCTATTAGAACATCATATTTCATCTCTTTTCACATTTTTTCGTTAATTACCCCCTTTTCCACTAATTACCCCCCACCCTTTTTAAGGGTCCTTCGCTTACACTTTGTTCCCCCGTAAAATGAGCGTCGACCAGGCGGGCAATGACCGCGTCCTTTTGCCTTCGGTGGTCGGTCATTTCAACAAAACTTCGTCCGCCGGCCCTCTGACAATGGAACAAATTCGGACGATCATCCGCAAGGAGCTGTTTCTGTACGGGCCCACAACTTTGGCACTTCCGCTGACCGAAGAATTTTTGCATTACGACTCGGGTGGGCAAAAGAGGCGAAATACGTAAAATATTTGAATATTTTTTTAAAAACACTAATTCAACTTTTAAAAAAATTCTTTCGCGGTGGGGAGTCAAGCTGCTCCGGGGCAAAAGCCGACAAATAAATGGAAAATTTGGAATTTTAATTCATTTTTCTTCAGTTTCATTCTCCAATTCCCTCAGGCATTTTCCACCCTTTCCCCCGCCAACACTTCGACGACCGAATCATTTATTGGCACGTCGTGCGGCTCATCGGCTGGGGCCATGACGAAGACGATCAGCTGTTTTGGGTGGCGGTGAACAGTTTCGGAGAGCAATGGGGCGAAAACGGTCGGAGTTTTGCCAAAAATTAGGGAACGAAAATGTCGGGGAATGAATTTTGGTGGCAATTGGAGGACATTGTCAGTCTTAATGCCCTGTTCACCGATCCCTCCCATGGCCAGGCTTTTTCCGCGTGGACACTTCTCTGCTGGAGGACTACGGACTCGAGTACGAAGCGGGAATGCCATGACCACCCATTTCATGGCACTTTTTGTGTTGTATATTTTCCCAACCTCTTTTCTTCGTTTTGTTTTTTTTATTTTTGCTGCTTTTTCAAATTGTCTCCATTCCTTTTATTGTATAAATTTATTCTAATTAGCTATGAATGTATTTGCTGAGGAAAGCTCAAGTCATTAGAGATTCCTTTGGATAATTTTTGTGTGGTTTTTTTGTGGACTTATTCTTTAACTTTTTCCAAAAGAAGCAGGAAGATGAAAACATTTATTAATAAAACGGTTTAAAAAAATGAGAATCAGGATAAAACGAGCAAATCACCTGCCTTTTTAATTTATTCTTAAAAATAAATAATTTATTTGTGAATTTCATGCAAATGGACTGTCTAATCGGCCGCTTGTGTTCACAAAAACTGCCTTTATTTGCGTGTAATTCCAAAGGGACGCTTCGCCATTCTCACGCCCATACCTTAAGACATGAAAAGTGATTAATTAAACGACCTTAATTAGAGAACCCGGACTGATTGAAGCCTCCGAATGGGACATTCGGATGTGTGTCGTTGTAAGTGTTGATGTACACATTTCCGGCGTTCATCCGAGCGGCGAATTGGTGGGCCCTGGCCAAATCCCTGAAGGGAAACAGGGCCAATTTGACATAAACAATTAAGTAAAGGAAAATGTATAATTAGTCACTGCACAGACTTTGTAAAAATGCCACCGGCCAAGCCGAACTCCGTGTCATTGGCCATTTGAAGTGCCTCCTTGGAATTAACACTGATTATCTTCAAAAGTCATCCAATCCTTCGTGTTTTACCTGCTCATCGTCAAACGGAATGATGAGCAAAACCGGGCCGAATATTTCCTGTTGGTAAACAGTCATTTTCGGGGTGATGTTGGTGAGGATGCACGGGGACAGAAAATAGCCATGCTCAAGGCCTGGAAAGTGTGAAATGTGCAAGCAGATTCAGCCCAATTTGATTGTCCTGTTTGTTGTGAATGATGATCGGACTAGTTCAAATGGCCCCTTTTTAGTGGGGTGATTAATGACCTAATTAACCCAAATGATGTGTTTTAATTACCCTGTATTGTGGTGATCCGTTCGCCACCCGTCAACAATTTCGCGCCCTCTTCGTCGACGGCGGTGCGTATGAATTGGCGCACTTTGGCCATGTGCTCTTCGGAGATGCACGCGCCCACGTGGGTGGACTCGTTGAGCGGGTCCTAAAACGAGACAATGCCAAAGTGAACTTATTTGAAATTAACGAATGGCTGCTCAATTTTCTATTTGCCTCTCCCAACCCTTGGCCCTCTTCAAATGCCAATTTGGCATTTCTCTCCCAATCTTTCCCCCCCCCCCTTCCCCCGGTGTTTCCAAATGACCACCCCAATGCGCATGTTCTCCGTCTGATGCACGATTTGGTGAGTGAACTGCTCCAACACTTTGCGCTGCACCAACACTTTGGACGCGTTGCTGCACACTTGGCCCTGGCTGAGAAAGTTGGCCAACAACGCCCCGTGCACGGCCATCTCCACGTCCGCGTCTTCAAACACAATGCACGCGCTTTTTCCGCCCAATTCGAGTGTGCACGGCTAAAGCCAAAACGGGGATTCCAAAGATTTAACAGACAAAGCATTTCAATTTTCATTTAAGCCACAAATGGGAAAATTGGGTAAGATGAAAACGAAAAAATGACACAAATTTGGTTTATGTCATTATGTTTACCAGTATAGAAAAAAAAAACCTTTAAATTGTCAGTGGCACACGCGCGGGCGATGCTTTTACCGGTGCCGACACTTCCGGTGAAGGAAATCTGTGGAAGAAATGGGTTTTCGATTTACTAAAAAGCCTTTCTACTCTTTCTCGCTCGTTACCTTTTTTATCAGTCGGTTTTCACAAATTTTCGCGCCCGTTTCAGCGCCGCCCTGAACAATGTTAACGACGCCGTCGGGGAGACCGGCGCAGTGGAGGACTTTTGCGAGAAGAACCTGTGAACGAGGCATTCAAATATATGCAAATCTACGGTTTTTTATAAAAATCTCAAAATTTTGCTTTGCCCCCTTAATTTGTTGCCAAGTGATTCCAATCTTTGTTTTGTTTTTTTCTTCCTTATTTTTTCTTCCTTACGCTTGAGATCGGTGCAACGGACTCGGCTTGTACAGAATGGCATTTCCGCAGGCGATGGCCGGCGCAATTTTCCACGACGCCGTCTGAAAAGGGAGGACGAATGCTAAACAAATCTGCGCCAGTTCAGCCCCATTTTGCGTTGTTTTCCGTTTGCCTGTATTGGGTAATTCCACGCTCCGATTGCCCCCACCACGCCGAATGGTTCGCGTCGCGTGTACGCAAAACGCCCCGACAGTTCGCCCCCGTACGGAATGTGTTCGCCGGATAAATTAACACCAGCCTAAACCTGTATTTGGAAGATTAATGGAAGTATTTACCACAAAACCAACCAATCGAAGCGACTCACTCAAAAGTGTCGGCACATGACAGCACATCGGCCTTCGCCTCACTGATCGGTTTGCCGTTGTCGCGCACTTCCCATTCCGCAATTTCGTTGGCATGTCTTCTGAAGGTAAAAAAAAGAAAGTGTAAAAAGTCATCAGAATAGAAACCGCTCTATTAAATTACCACCGATAAAATACGATTTCTCACCAGAGAACCCCACTCAACGGGAAAAAGCGATCATTCGCCAATGCCTAATTTACTGTCCAATCATTTCGTTGGTCTCGATCTGTCCCCCAAAATAGGACCGATTCGCTTTTCCATTGTCACAACCGTAATAAATGGGCGGCTCCGTTCAAAATTTGGCGTCGCTCAATCCACGGCGTATTCGCCCATTTGCGCTGCGCTTCGTGCGCCTGAGAAGCGATTCGATCGATGCTTTGTTTATCAGCGGCGAGAAATTTGGTGAGAACGGCGCCTTGTGTTAAAAATGGTGATAAAATGCGCATTCGGCCTTAAAAGCGTACCATTCCGCGGTTCGTACACTGTGAATTCGCATTTGCCTCGGCTTTTCGTCAGTCCCGTCCGCGCACCGGCGACAAAGTGAAGCCTTTCCAAAATGTCGGGTGGAATCGAAAAACGCTTCATCGTTTTAAAGCGGAAACACTTAAAAATTTTATCATTGCAATGAAAATGATTATATTTTATCCAAATGGTTTTTTTTTTCGCCGGAATGAAATTTTTACCAATATTTTTTGTTTCTGTTGGTAGTTTTCCTCATTTCACCGCATATGCACTTTTTTGCGGCGCATTTTTTCCGAAAAATTTACGGAAAACAGGGTGCCGATAGGCGCAGCCGGGGAAAAATTTGTAATTTTTGTGTAATTTAGTTGAGACCGAGCCGGGCCGGGCAAACCGCTCCGGTGATTTTTGGAAAAATCCGGTTTGACTTTTGTTCATTTTTCTTTGAAAAATACCTCTTTGGCATTATGTCCTTTAACTTAATGGTCAAATTCAAATTTACCCGCTCCGAAACTTATTTTCTCTTAAAAAATAGGCTCAAAAGCGCAAAAATTGGTCTTTTTTGGTGAAAATCTGTTAACAAATTGCAATCAAATTTCAAAATTTTTATTAAATTTGTGATTATCTGATCGAAAATAGAGCTTAATTTTCAAAATTCGCCGGCGACACCTATCGGCGCTGCCGACCACCCTGTCCCCGAAAAGTTTTTTTAAAAGCGTTTTTTAAAAAAAATCGTCGTCTGGCCTAAAAATTATAAAAATTTGGCAGTTTTTGGTGAAATTTTGTTAACAAATTACACTCAAATTTTAAAATTTTTCCTCAGCGGCGCCTATCGGCGCCGCTGGCCCCCACTTTCTCATCAAAAGTCTTTGGGAAAAGCGTGCCGCGAAAAAATGTTTTGAAAAGAAAAAGTGATCAAAATCAATCTCACTGATCATGAAAATAATTTTATGTGATTAAGAATAACTTTCTTTTGCTTGTATAAAATTTTAAAAAAATACGAAAAATTGAAAAACCCTGAACGATTTTGTCAACTCCGACCTTGCTGACCCCGACTTTTCCAACCCCGACGGTCGGGGGTGCAACCCTAACACTATTTCCCTTTCATAAACTTATTAAAAAATAAAATTTTAAACATAATAATGGATAGAAGAAGACACCTAGAATTTATGGGAATCGAACCCTAGACACTACACTAACAAGGCACACTAACCACTTGCCTACCGGATAACTTGTTCTCCTAATTGAAAATTTTATTTATTTTAAAAATTTAATTTAAATTAAGTTTTATTTTATTAATTTAAAATTTATTATTATTATTAATTTAAAAAGAAAAAAGAGTGAATTTAATATAATAATCATGGAACGGATTTTTAGGTGCTAAAAATCGCGAAATAGATACCTAAACAGGGACGGCACCCAACTCGTACTGCCCCAACTCGTATGGTACCCGACTCATATAAGATTCCCAAATCATACTAAGATTTCCAACTCGTACTGTGCAACAAAAAAACGAAAAAAACAAAACATGAAATCACGCAAAATTTTATGTTTTAATTTGTTAAAAAATCGAAAAAATGCACGAAACTCGGTGAAATGATAAGTAGGGAAGCAACTTTTAGTGACTAAAAATCCCAAAATAGTTAACTAAAATAGTGAGTAAAAATCCCAAAATAGTGAAGAAAAAGTGAAAAAAATCCGAAATAGTGACGAATAGTGACATAATTTTCATCCAAAACTGAACAAAACTAATTTTTTATTCACTAATTCAGTTGCCAATGAGGTACATTTCATTTATAAAATTCTCTTAGCAAATATTTATATTTTAAATAAAAAATTTTGTCATGAAAAAAAATTTGCGCGAAGAATTTTTGAGAAAATTTTAGATTTATTAATGAATTTTCAAAAAAATTTTCGGTCGATTCTTATGGGTGTATTTTCCGTTTTTATTGCATTTTAGTTAAGGAATTTTCCAAAAAATGTCGAAAATAGTGACATAATTTTCAGCCAAAACTTGAGTAAAATAATTTTTTTTTTCACTGATTGCAGTTACAAATGAGGTACATTTCCTTTGAACTATTTCCTTAGCAAATACTGAACATTTTTAAATCAAAATTTATCAAGAAAAAAAGTTTGGGGGAAGAAATTTTAAGAAAATTTTCAAATTCTTAGTAAATTTTTCATTTCTTAGGAGTGATTTTTAAAATTTTTATGTCGATTCTTATGGGTGTATTTTCCATTTTTATTGCATTTTTGTTAAGGAATTTTCCAAAAAATGTCGAAATAGTGAAAAAATAGTGACAAAACTCCAAAATAGTGATTTTTAACTATTTTAGTGACGAAGTTGCCAAAATAGTGATTTCTAGTGACGGATAATGACGTCAGAATCGAAAATTTTTAATGCAGAAATGCGTTTTTTGAGCTCCTTTCTTCAAATCAATCGAGCAAAAAAAAGTTTTTTCACTAAAAGTTGCTTCCCTAATGATAAGAATCTAACAAAAATGGCTCAAATTTTTTCATGGTTGTTCATTTTTTTTATTAAAAACTGCAAAAATGCATGAAAATCGATGAAATTATATGAATTCAATTAAAATGATCGAGCTTTTCAAGCCCACGCCTTCCACTTCCCCCCTTCTCTCATTTCTCTCCTCCCGTCGTTTCTATTCCTCCTCCGCCTGTCCATTCCGGGCCGCCCCTCCCGCTTCGTTCGGCGCCACTTCCTCCGCTTCAAACACACGAGGCACCATATCCAACTCAGCCTCGGTTACACCGCTTAAATTTTGTATTAGTAAATATTTGTATTTGTAACTTAAACCTTAAAACGGTCGGTCAATTCTTCACGCCAATTCACTCTGAATCCCCACAATTCTTCCATTTCAGCAGCATCACTATTCAGATGAAATTCAATTGGATCCATGAGAATAACAAAAAAGTGCTGAAAATGGCAATGATGTAGAATTGCGGTCCCGACCAGGGGCGCGGCGCGTACAGAAAATCCCGCGGTCGCGGATCGCGCATTCAATTTGCCGCGGTCGCGGATCGCGCAAAAAAAAATGCCACGAATCGCGGTCGCGTCCCACGTCTGAAGCTGCAAGTTTTTAGTTTTTGTCGCGACAGCGAGTAAAATCGCTTAATTAAAAAGGGTCATTGGAGCGTACTTTGAACGGAAAAAGCGTATAAAATGTACAAAGAATGTTTAATTAGTATTACTGGTCACATAAAAAAGAATAAATACGGCGGTTTTTTTGTGGTTCTTTGTTCCACTCGGGGGTTATTGGGGCGCCGCTGATCACGAATATTACATCCATTTCGACCAATTCCTAAACCCCGACCCGAATTCGAACAAAAAATCAAAAGTCAAATTTTCGAAATTCGGATTTATAGTTATGACTATTTTTTTGTCGAAAAACAGTACGAGTTGAGTTTCGTCCGTCCATATTTCTCCCTATTTGTTTCCCTTTGTGTCGTTCTCTACTTCCCCTTCGGGGAGTTTAATTACCCAAGTTTGAGCCTAATAATCGTGGAATATTCCTGCGCACCGCCCCTTGTTTTTATTCCAACAACTCGCACTGAATACTTTGACACCTCCCGGCCCGATCCCCAATAAATCGCAACAGTTTTTACGATTTTTAAAATTTCATTGCTGGCCCTTAAGGGTCATATGCAGGGTAGCCAGATCTGGCAGAGAAGGTAAACAATACCAGGAAAAAACAAATCAAAGAAGAAAAGCGAAAATAATTTAATAAACCAAAATAAATCATAATAATTTAAAAAAATAAACGAAAAGAGAATCAATAATTGTCATACAAGGAGGAGATTACGTGGACACAAAATTAAACCAAATGAATTCCATCATTTGCATCTGTTTTCGTTTTGATCATTTGTCACTGTCCGTTCCATTTTCAGTCAATGAGTCGTCGAACCATTTGAGCATATTTATGGCCAAGTCGGCCTCGACATCCACTTCATCCAACGGATGGCACGAAGGCGGATAGGAAAGCACTCTTTGAGGGGAAAAGTGGACGAAGACAGCAATTAGGGACCCTAATGGGTCCAAATTCATTCCGCTTCTCTCACTTGCATTTGACTCCGTTTGCCTTCAGCACGCTAATGTACCCTTTGTAATGGGGCGCCACCCGTAAATCCTTCTCGCCAATCAGCAAAAGGTAAGGCGTCTTCACCTGAAAACAGTCCGATGATTAACACCCATACAATTCACTCCAATTCAATTTCGGGAATTTGCCCCATTAATTGTCTCCCTCCGCCATTTATTGCCTTATGCGCGTGGGCAATTGGCGACGCTTTGTACATCCGTTCGCGCTCCTCCAAAGACGGGGCCAAGTCGGCAGGCGAACGACGACGACCGCCGGTTGGCCAATAGTCGGGGAAACGGCCGGTGCCCTCGTAAATTGTCCTATGCAAAATTGCCAATTTTCAAGAAGGCTGTCTGCCTCTGGCCCTACCAATCCGGGATGTCCGTAATGGACCACATGGAAACCATGTCGAGGACGGGATTAAGCGCAACGCATGCTTTGTAGAAATCCTGCAAAAACAGATTAAATATTATGTTAAATCGAACATACACCCAAAACTCTTTGTCAACTGGTGCTGAACCACACACTTTCTCACCGGATATTGGCCGATCAAATGCGAGACGAGGAAACCGCCGTGAGAACCGCCGAACAGCACCACTTGGGCCGGGTCGAGAAGGTCGGGTGCCGAGGCCAACGTCGTTTTGACAGCGTACTGCACAAATTAATGAGCATTAATTAGTTGTAGACTTTGGGTGAGTTTTTTTCGGTCATTTACCCAATAAAACCCATTTCGATGTTTATTTTTAACTTTTGTCGTTCCCAATTCGATTTCCTCCCCAACTAGCCCCCTCATTATCCAATTTATTATCTGACATGAACATCCTCCAAGTCGAGTTCGCCACATCGGCCGGGCAACGAACGCACAAAACGGTCCCCGTAGCCGGTGGAGCCGTGGTAATTGACCATCAGCACAGCAAAGCCATTCTCGAGCAGCAATTGCTGGGCACGATGGGGCCATCTGGGGACAACCGAAATTTAAAAAATACTACAAAATGATATATTTGTTACGTGCAGGTCGAAACGGAATGCGGGCCCCCGTGGGGAGTGACCACCAAAGGGAGCAGTTTCTTTTGTTCTGTGCCATCGCTTTGTCTCCCTTTGTTGGGCCACATCAGAATGCCATCGTATTGCTCGTCCTCTGTTTAATGACGGCAATTTTCAGAGTACCGATAATTTTGCCATGAAAATTACCTTCGCGTTTGAATGCGACGGTTCGCCAGTCCCACGCGCTGCCAACTTCTGCCCTTCGACATGCGCTGTCCACTTTGTGCCAAGCAACTGATAGAATTTACAATTACAAGCATTAAAAAAATGCCATTTTGGCTGACAATGAGTACCGTACCGTGTTCGGCGTCATTGTCGTCGCCGTTAGTGGCACTGTCGGCAATATGCAAAGAGTGCGGACGGTTGGGAGCCGAGTGTTGAGCAAGCAAAAGGTCGAAAAAAACATCCAACAAAACCCAATTGCCCTCCAAGTGTTCCGTTGGGATGCACGTCCATTGGCCTCCGTTGTGCAAATCGACACGGATAATTTTCTGAAAATAAATCGTAATTTTTTTTTAAATTATTAAATTGGGCAATGTTCGGAAACAAAAGGCACCAATTGAAATTTGAAATGTTCAGACAGGCAAGTAAAAAGGGCGAGGGCCAAAAAACCAATTGATATGAATAAACTCGCCGTTTTGTTATGCCAAACGGTGGTGAAGAAGAAGAAGCGGCTGTCTCGGCTCCACGCCCGCAATGGCACCGACGGGTCGAAACAGCCGGGGAATGGCACACTCTGCCGACCAATGTCCACCAGCTGGGGACTGTCCACCGTTGGGATGAGCACTTCCGCTTGCTCATTAGCCGGTGACACTGCGCCATCCCATTTAAACTTAAACGTGAGCGAGGGAATATTGTGAATACATGGCCATTGTTCACCCGGCACAGTGCCATCGACGCGTTGTGCGGCCCAAGCCGCGCATTACGAGCAAATGCCAACAAATTTATGCCGTCCGGAGAGAAGGACAGATTTTCGTAGAAGGAAAAGCATTCAGGGTCATCATCATTTTGCTGTCCGATGGGTGTAAGACGACGGGTGGAAAGTTCAAACAAATAAAGGAGAGCCCTGAGGTGAGGGAGCGTAAATAAATAGTTTTAAACCATTAAAGATACAACAAACTTGCGATTGCTGCAAAATATGCGACCGAGTCGAATCGGTCCGTTGTCCAATCCAACAAAAACAACCGACGAATCGTCGGGCGTCCAAACGCACTAAATCAAGGCAAAACAACAAATATTCCATTCAAAACGTTAGAAGTTTTCTTTCCCACCGATTGGGGCGTCATTTTGTCCAGCCATTCCTCTTCAAAAGTTTGCACAGTTTGGTCCTCAATTTTGAACACGCAAAGCATCGGTTGTTTCACTTCAGCGCACTGCTCACCCCACGAGTCGCGCAGTTGGAATTTCTCACCCTTTGGGAAACGAAGTTCAAACCGAGTAACACAATGACTCTCTTTGAGAAAGTTTTGAATTCGAGTTGTGCGTTGAAAGACAGATAAAAAAAAGTTAAGCATCGGGTGAATGAGCCAAAATAAATTCAAAAATTTAGAGGTACCAAACAAAAGTTGAAAAGATGATGCTTTTTTGTTTAAGTTCTTGCCATTAGGTAGGAAACGTTAATGGGGGTGATTAGGAGTGGGGAGGAGATCATCAAACATATTTCACCCAACCACCGGGAGGGGGAACATAAAACTGACAATTTGGCCAACTGATCGGATGCCATAATTTGCCCATCCCCACCAACCAGCAATTTCTTCTCCATTTTGTCCGCCTCCTCCCATTCCAGGCCCGCGTCGTGGAATTTCGCCAGACGCTCAGTCAATTTGCGTTCCGCCAAGTAAAGGAGTCGGTCTTCCCCGGAGGACCAACGAAAACAGCCGAAAGTTCCGCCCAAAATTGTGCCATGCTTTTTCAAGTCCGTAACATTGGCACAACAAATTTCATCACCCGTACGATTGTCAATCACCTCAAAGAATTTGCAATAGTAGAAAATGCTTAAAAAAGTGCAAATTGTTAATCGATCAACAAAATTTCACCCTGATAAACTGTTTCGGTTCGCCGTCAGCTGCCGAACCATTTCCGTTTTTGTATTCGACCAATGTGGCCATTTTGGCACACGACGGACTCAGAGAAACACGTTGAGAACTAAAAAATGGCATATAAAAAGTCGCAAGGACTTAGGAGTCTTGAAAAACTATTAATTTATACTCAGTGTTGATCATTGGCACATTAATGGTGGAGAACTGCTTGAGCCCGTCGCTGATGCCCAACGGTGTGTGCACGCGCTGCTGTCGGACCATTTTCTCCACAAACGGCGCGCGATTGGCCCAAACACTGACAATTATCTGAAAAAGGGGAAGCGAACGTTGCAAATTCTTGCGAAAGTGAAAATCTAATGCAGTTTACACGAAATTAACTTTCTTGATGACACTCAACAAATCTAATTCAAATTTTTTTTAGCAACCAGGGAAGGATCATGATTTCGGCTTGGGGGGATACCGCCCCCACAGCGAGATTTTTTAGTGCATTAAGGCTTCATAACTTTTCTCAGATGCACATTCAACACAAATATTATTGTATGCACCCACAAAAACAAAGCAGTAAGGACTATCAATTTTACAGAGAAAGTTATTGCTTCTGTGGTAATAAAGCATCAGACTTGGTTTGCAATTTTTATGGTCATACAAACAGCAAAAACTAATGATTTTCAACTCACCGGATATCCATAGAGATATGCCGAGCTGAGTGAAGGCACTTGGCACAGCCGCGTGTAAGTGTCGCGCCACTCTTTGATCTTCGCCAATTTTGCAGATGACATCACTCTGATCAGAAAATTGTTATAAACCACTGCAAGACAATTAAAGCCAAAGCAGTACAGAATTTTGTGCATATAAAACATTATGATAAATGAAAAGACGGATTATTGGCCAATTCTTTATCCGATTTACCACAAATGCATAAATAAACAAATTAATCGAAACGGCAAAAGCATCGTTCACGGTACTCTCTCTCACTCTCTGCTCTTTCTCTCTCTTTTCCCCTCTCTCTTCCTTTCCTCCCTCTTTCTGTCGCCCCCTCTCTTCTCATCCCTCTTTCTGTCACTCTCTTTCTTTTCCTCCGATCGCTTTCTCTTCGTTTCTTTCTTTTCGTCCGATCGCTTTCTCTTCGTTTCTTTCTTTTCCTCCGATCGCTTTCTCTTCGTTTCTTTCTTTTCCTCCGATCGTTTTCTCTTTCTCGTTTTCTCACGCTTTCTTCTTCTTTCTTCCTCCGATGATGAAGAGGAGGAGGAGGAAGACGACTCATCGGACGAAGATGAAGAAGATTCTTCGGACGAAGTCACCGCTTCTTGTTTGACCGCCTTTTTCTTGTCAACTTTTTGAAGATGTTCTCGCAAATCAACACTAAAAATGTGAGCACAACCATGAGAAGGTTCGGGTCGTAATGTTTTCGTTTCTCTCGTACCGTCCAACTCCCCCCCCCCTTCCGTTCCCATTGCCCCCCCCCCACTCATTGGGTAAAATCTGCGCTTGCTTTCACTTTATCCACTTTTTGAAGGTGTTCACACAAATCACGCTAAAAATTTAGGGCACAACAATGGGAAAGCTTTCTGGTCGTATTATTTCTCTGGTATTGTCCTCGTTGCCTTCCCCCGGCCCACTAAAAAACTCACGTTAAACCGCCAATTCCTATTAGAGAGAAAAAATTGATTAGCAAAACGGGTGTTTTTTGGATGGTCACGCGGGAAGAGTCCCTCCATGGCCGATTGAAGAGTTCTGAATTGTGGGACCTCAATTTTAAAATGGCAATTAATAAAATGAAAATCAAGAATTAATTAATTAATTGACTAACGGGTCGCAGATTCGTTCATACACTTTGACCAATGACATGATTTCGACCAGCTCCAAAAAGAGAATTTTGATGTACACCCGTCCAGACGATGTCGTGTCATTTTCGTTCAGTTTGATTTCGCTCAGCACTTCCCAACTGATCGCGTCCTGAATTTTTTAAATTCTTTTTGACTCAAATCCATCATTAATATGAAATTTGAAGAATAAGAAAATCAGAAAAAAGACAGACCAATGCTAACAAATGCGCCACCAATTTGGCCATATTTTGTAATTTTGTGTGGTCAAAGCGATGAATTGCGTTGTATGTGTCGCGCGCAATTTGTTCAAATGCATCCTGAACATTGAAAGAGATTTGTAAGGGTATTTTTCGGTCTGCAACCAAAGACATTTTTAAAGACAAACAGCAAGATCAGTCCCGGGGGTATAGTGAAGTAAATGAAACCCAAGTGACCGAATATTTTGCCTAACAATTACTTGGAATTCTTTGCGCAATCGACAAAAGCGTTCCGCGAGAAGTCCGTAGAATCGCTGGTAAGTGCGCTGCTGGGCACAGCAGTCGACGATCATATGACACAATTCATTCTGAAAGGGACAAACGATTGATGATGCCCGAAAGCCTTCCATTGCCTCCAATTTGGGCTTCAATTCGTTTTTGATCAGTTTGTGGGCCGCTTCTTGGAAGTCCAATGACGATTGGATGGTCAAATAAACGTTGCGTCGAAATGCCACCTGAAAATGCCTTCGATTGTTAAACCGTGATATGCTCCAGGCTGACCATGTCCTGTTCCGTCATGTCCAAAATTTCCATGCCGGTGGTCGCTAAATGCAAATTTGTGTTCCCTTTTCAAAATGTCCCCCGTTTGGCACTCACTTTCCGCTGGCTGTTGCTCGTCCCCCTCCTCCTCTTCGTCGGCCCCTTCGCCCTCAGATTCGTCAGCATCGCCGATGATTTCCTTCCGAATCTCTTCATAGTCCGCCTCATTCTTCTCAAAGTCGGGGTCGTGCTTGAACACATCTGAATTGAACCAAGGCAATGAGTAAATCATCTATTTTCCAAGGTTTTGCTTCTTTAAATTAAAATTCCGTACTTAAATTTATTTCGGGGTCATAGGGCCTTCCGTCCTCGGGGTTTAGCTGAACCAAATGCGCAATTTGGTCGTCTTCGTCGATCAAGTCCAACTCTTCCAACATTGTCGGATAGTTCTAAATTGATTTTATGGCTTTTGTTAACTAATTTCAATTCCCAACCTCAAATTTGGTCTTCCGAATATGGAACATTGTTTCGATCATGTACTGAGTACGTTCATGGATTGAATCGCAATCGTTGAGCACGGCACGAAGACGCTCAAAGACAGCTGAATAGAACGGCATTATCGGAAACAAATAAATGGCCAAGACAAATGATAGTCCAAGATTTTAAATTTGGGGAGGAGTGCTGATTTGAACATGAATTTGTACGACTATTCAATTCTCCATAATTTATTTTTGTTTATAAAGTGGGAACTGTGTCAAAAAACAGATGAAAGCAATTTTATTACCGATTGAGCCTTTCGGCGTCACTTTCAGAAGCATTGCCCCACATTCCTTCAGCAAAGTCACAGTCACTTCAATGGAATCGTCGGTCGGCCGTTGCATCAGCAAAACGAGCATTTCCAACACAATAATTTCGTGCGCCTTTAATTTTGTGGCAATTGTAAGGTTCCGTCCGCTGTCCACCCACCACTCTTTGGTTGGCCAAATGGGCGATGAATCGACACGCCGTCACACAAGTCATTTTATCATTTCGACGAAAGGACCGTTTGAATTGGATGATCAGACGACGCAGCACCAACTCGCCAATGTTTGGGAATTTGGAGTTGACAATGGCAACGAGAGCGGCGAACACGTGGGAAAAGGAAGGCGAAAAGGCTTGCGCTTGGATAATCGAACGGGCGAACAAACCCCTGGGGAATGGTTGGTGAATTATTAAACATCGGATAAAAACGAAAAGCGGCTTTTAGCCGAGGGTGGTCATTGGATTTGACTCATAAGAACCGACATTCCACTGATTGTGAACCGTCGCATTATCGTTTTAAACTAAACCTTCCGCGCAGCAAATTCTCCTGCAGCAGTGCTCGTGCCACTGTCACAATGTTGGCAATGTTCACACGATTGACCTGTCCATGGATTTTTCGCTTCAGTCGCTCCCAATTCGCCCGTTGAAATGCCTCCGACTAAATTTTAAACAAGAAATATAAATCACGACTAATTACTCTTTTAAATTTTCCTTTGGAAATAACCTGTTTGTCGTCGCTTTGCTGTTGCATCATCATGCGCAGTTTGGCCGGCGGAATGTACGCACCGCCGGCCTTTGTCAGCGGCTCACTTGGATTGGCATTGGAAGCGCCAATCGTTTCGGCTGTCCGTTCAACAAAAGCGTCTTTGTCGGCGGTACCCATTGACAATTTTTAAAATCAAATCTAATTGTAAGATAGTTTTAGATTAGAAATAATGTCATTGGAAGCAAACCGATCCACTTTTAGGGACTCAAACCAACCGAACATTCTCGGCCATAATTTTTTTTTTCTTAGCAAAATCTTTAATGGTACTAAAATCAAAGGTACGGTCAGAAAGAAAAAGTGAAATTTAAGCCTGAGAAATCGAGAATAATCTATCTGTTATTGAATCTTAAAAATAAAGCCCGTGTGGGATTTAGCCGGGCCGCCAGACGTTGATCGGTTTTTTCGACAAACCACCGGGACCGGGCCGCACGATAAAACGTGCTTTTTTTAACGGCAGGCCCGGGTCCCATCAAGTCCGGTTATTTTGACCGGGCTAAAAGGGCTTAATTTCGCCAGAGAAATCGCAAAATTAATTTGGCGAAATGTTTAGGATTAAATATTCTGACAGTTAAATCGGTAGTCAGAGGAAAAACAAAAAAAAACAAGATATTTATTTTACACAAAATTAAAAATTTGAGAAAATGAAATCGGCGAAAGTGAATCATCTCCTCGCTTAAACGCAGCCCGGGTCAGTCGCCACCGCCTTGCGCTTTCTCTCCGCTTTCATCAGTGTGCGCCACTCCCTCCGTTTTCGTTGGATCCGCGCGTGCTTTTTCAATCCCGGACATGTCCCTTGCGCTGGCTCTACAATCTGTGGAACGCGTCCCTCAGCGAATTCGTCCTCCACGCGTTCATCGTCCGCCATAAACGCATTCTGTCGCTCATGCAGCAGCCGTTCAATTTGAGCGCCTTCGTTCCAAACGTCCGGCTGAAAGCCGTAATAAATTTGTTCCGTCTGCGGCATGTGCACCTTTTTCGCCGCAATTGAGCCGAACTATGGGGCAGAAAAGCATTAATAGTAAAATAAACTGATCGAAAAAGTGGCAATTTCTTTACTCGATCCCTCGGGTCCACCGGTGAATTGCGACGTCGCAATAACTCCTGGATTTGTTCCGCTTCCTGGTCAACAGTTCGTAGTGATTTTGCCACATTGTTTGGTGCGTCTGTTCGTCCCCGCGTTTGGCACAGTCCGCCGAGGCCATTGGGAGGAAACAGAAAAGGCGCCATCAACGGAGAGGGTAAAGAACGGCAAAGTGCCAGCGGCATTGAAGAAAATAATTGAAACATTCTAAAATAATAAAACTAATTTAGTTTGTAAAAAACAATAAATTAAATTAAATAAAAAAAGTTCAATTTAAACCAATTTAAATTTAAAATGTGTGGAAAATGGGCAAAACCATTTAATATTATTATTTTTTTTTACTGACCCAATGAGCAAAACAAGCCATTATTTATTATACATAAAATATGCTCAAAAAACAAAAATGGCAAAAACATGTGTAATTTTGATGCTTATTTTGGCGATCATTTTCCGTCTGGCAGTCGCCCTTCCCAAGTGCCCCGTCGTATCTCCGCCGTCGGAATCGCCGTTGGCCGATAAAGCCGTTCGATGGCCCATTCGTCGTCCACCTCCTCGCCCTCCTCCACTGTCCTCTGCTGGGCTTTCTCATCGTCCTTCTTCCTCTTCCACGACGATAGAAATGTCCTCGCTCTCAACTCCGCCCAAAAGGTCCACGAGTTTGGCCAACAACGGACCCATCGAAGCGATGTGACGCTGTCCAATCAGTAAAATGGTGGAGGTAAGCAGACGACCCTCTTTCTAACGAGAAAAACAGTGTTATGTGTCAATGTTTTTTTTTGTGCATTTTGGTTTACGGAAGTGAGCGCGTCCATTCGATTCGGAGACGGCGGAGGCATCGGACGAACATCGGACGACTGAAGCGACGTTGGAGAGGGGGGCATGGAGAAGAGGGACTGAAAATTGGAAAAAAAGTAAAAATTTAAGAGAAGTGTGACAATTCGCCTTCAAAAAGTTCCACAAGTCACGCATTAACACAGCCATTTCGTGATTGGTCGTCTCGGGGAGCATTTCAACACAAATGTCGATCAGATCGGGGAAAAAATCAGCCTGTAAGTGTGGAGATATTGCGGAAAAAAGCAATTAAAAATTAAACGAAATTTTACCGAAATGAGAAGTGCAAAGAGTTGAGTGCATCGCTGCCGAATTGAGACGGAAATGGGCAAATCTTTGAGAGGAGTGCACTCCAATTGAGAAAGTCTGCAGAAGAAAACGAATTATTGTAGGAAAACAGCTGAATATGTTATTACACATTGGCAAATTGCGCTTTGATGAGCGGCAAACAAAAGAAAAGACCATGGAAACCCAAATCGGAGAGCAAAAGCAGCAAATCGAAGAGGAGCGGACAACGGTCAATTTGTTGAGAAACAATCAAATATCTAAAAAGAAATACAAGAAAATTATATAATTTAAGGCAAAATTGTAGGAAAATGAGGGCAAAATAAGTGATGAAACCACTGGATAGTCAGTCAGTAACTCACTGTGGGCTCAACTCCCGCTCGTGTTCATCCCAATCGAGCCAAGTGTAATGGGCGGTGAGTCCGTCGCCAGCAAACCGATCGACGAGCAATTGGCCCTATTTTCAATTGGGAGCAATAGTTACTGGGTCACTGACAGTTTCAATTAACAAAGTACCAAAAACTGGCACATTTCAGTGTCGTACGGTCCATTTCCGACGGGGCCGGGCGGTAACGCACACAAATTTTCGACCATATTCAAAAAGAGGAGCCGACGGACGATGGCACTTTCGACTCGGTTCAATTCATTCGCCTCCTTTTTGTGGCATTCGTCCGTCACGCTGTTTTTCTGCTGATCACCGCTTTCGTCGACGCGTCGCCTCCGACGCGGCAGAGTGCCGTTGTGCGCCACTTCGGCGGCCGAACGCCATTCCATGGCCAAATGGCGAATATCGCGGAGGAGAGAGTGCTGGAGGGGAAGAAATGAATGAATGACCTATGCATTGGGAAAACTGGGCTCGATTCTATTAAAAATCCCACCTCTTTCTTTTTGTCGGTATTCAAAAAATCCAAGCATCGAAAAGCGTCGAAATTGAACCGGGCACCGGCATCGCGGCATCCGCCCACCGACGGGTTGAAAAAGTGTTTGTCACTACTCCCACAATCGGTGGAGAATAATTTGTCATAGGACTTAATTTGAAAATGAAAATATTTTTTAGCCTGGCACTTACCCCAAACACTTCGTCCACCAACGCGGCCAACAAATGCGTTTTGCTGGCCCCAATTTGGGCAGTAAAAATTTTGCCGGAAATGGCGAAGCAGCGGCACACAAAGTCCACCCCATCGGCGGGGGTGCCCCAGTGGCCTAAAATATTTTAAAAACCTAATTAAGTAGATGATGCAAATTGAATTCACTTCTGTCCACAAGCCGAAGCATTGAGACAATAAGCGCACAAATTTTAGTGAGCAATTTGTTGTGGTAACGAAGTGGAAGTTGCACTTGGGGCACAATAATACACATTAAACTGAAAAAGATGGGAGGGAGGGGGAATTAAAGAAAGCAATTAACAAAGCATAATTATTTAATTGACAAGCCAACACCTGTAAAAGGTGTCCAAAACGCGTAAAGAAGGGGCACCAACACTGGAACCATCTTTGGACTGCAAAAAGATGTCTTCAGTGCCACCACTTTGCTGAAGAAGCGAGTCAACGTAGTCGAGGGTCCAGCCGAGCAGTGCGTCTTGCAATTGGCCACGAAGGTCGGGCAAAGAAATTCTAATGAAAGAAAGTGGAGAGTGGGAGAAAAGCAAAACATCCCATTTTGGTTGTGGAATCCCACTGATTGTGAGTTTCACAAGTTCACATCTCATGGGTTGTCCTCCCATGCTCACCCCAAGTGCCGAATTGGACTGTCTTCCGGCGCGGTTTGTTGCCATCGGATTAGTGTCAGCACATTCTCCACCACTTTGCTGCCATTTTTTGGGTCGGTGCTTCCACTGGCATCGGTGGCCATCACAAATTGGTCCCATTCGGTGCCAAAGCGACGGGCATCGGCCAAAGCAAGCAAAATGGCAGCACTCATCAGACCAAGTTCACCCGACGACTGTTGTCGGTGTTGGCAAAGTTGGGGCAACACAGCAATGACGAAGGAGACCAAGTTGGCCAACTGAATTGGGGGTAAAAGCAATTTGTTGGAAAGGTTGAATCGTTATGTCCCCGCCCGTTTGTCCTGCCTCTTTGTCGTCTTTCGCCGCGTAAATGAGTCGGGCAACCGTTCGTTTTTGCCATTCCTCGCGCTCCGACACGGTCCAAAAAAGGATGGACAACAGTTTGGCATTTAATTTCCCACTAAAATTCAAAAATTAAATGACTGTAATAATAGTGGGAGAATCTCACCGATTGCCCCCGACGAGCACCGATCGGAGCAGAGTCCACTGAAACTGGAGATCGGTGCGGAACTGCTCGAAGAATGGGATGTCATGCCAACGAGCTGAGGGCGCCAAAGGCGAGGAAAAATCAGGACTGCACATACGACGCAACAAATCGGCGATGAGCACGTCCTAACTAGGAAAAACACGGTTTAAAATTGCCCGTAAACGTTCAAACACCCCAAATTCAATGCCCAATTCATGGGACCAATTCTGAATTGGCATCGGCAAAATTGTCGGCTGCGAATGAGTGGAAGTAGAAGGAGGTTGGACATTCATTCTAAAGGAAATGGCTTTTTGTGCCGAAAATGTATAAAATAAAAAACAATTATTCGAATGTTATGCATAATTACCAATACAATTGCAAATTATTACATCGTTTCATTAAGTGCCTGAGATTAAACACAACAAAGTTCGAAATCAAGAGTAAGAGGAGATCGACAAATGAAACGAATCAAAAAAAAAACACGATTTACTTTCTGTTTTTCGATCTTTTCCTCCTATAAATTGGCATAAATGGAATGAATAAGAGACAATAAAGAAAGTCAAAATTAGTGGCTTTGCTATAAATAGTGGACAGACATTCAAATCCAAATTTAAGTCACAGGATATCGAAAATAATGCATTCTATAATTAATGTTTTTTATTTGTTTAGTATCCCTTCTCCGATCAGTCGAGTTCTAAATCTTTGACTTTCGCGCTCTCTGTTCCTCCTCTGTTACCTCCGTCCTTTGGCTGGTCTTTAGTCGATGACTAAAATTCATTGTAATACTTTTTAGACGGGATTTATTATCTTAAAAAAATTAAAATGTAAAAGCAAAATTTTTAAATGATTTATGAAAACGCAATTGGACACAATAGAAAACACCTTGCCTTGCTGTTGGCCTTCCCCCGATTCCGGGACATTTGTCTTTATAAAGTCCAAAATGTCGGAGTGTTCTTGCGGTGTTGAGCCATGCCCACAATCGTAGGGGATCAGCGTAACTTAACTTGCAAAGAAAATTAGAAACAAGGAAAATCTCAAAAGGAAACAAACCATTTCTGTTGAAAATACTCAGCGCCTGGAAAGTCATATCGCCTAAAAGTGAAAATCGTTGTTTTAAAAACTTAAAAAAAAACAGCAAATAAACTGCAGATTCGGCTAACTTTGTCAAAATGGCTCACCGTAATTGTAAGGGACCAACGGGTCGTTTTGCCCATGGCCCATGAAAATGGGCGTCTGTCGGTTGGCCATTGTATTATTCTCCTTGAACAACAAAGAAATCGTTACGCAATAAAACAGAAAAAATAATGAAAATTACGTCCAAAATGCGATTCCTCTGCAGAAGGAATCCGGACATGCTAATGATGGCACCAAGCGGCTGATCAAAAGTGAGTCCGGCCTAAGAATGAACGGGACAAAATGCAAAAGAAAATTATTTAAATGTCGAAGAATAAGCCACATAAATGGCCAAAGCGGCGCCCATTGAGAAGCCGCCGAGCACAATTCGTCGGGAAGGAATGCCAGCGGCAATTTCGTCCCGGATAAGTCCTACAAATAAACAGAAAATCCTGGACATAAGACACGTAAATGATTCACCATGCACATAATTCTTCGCCTCATCAATGCCAACATCGTCCTAAAAAGGCATTCCATTTTCAATTTCATTCTGTTTATATTAACCTCAGGGGAATTTTCTGTTAGGCCGTAAATGTTGTACCTTTGGAGTGTAAAAAACGAATGGAAATCATGAAAATTATTATTACCATGCCGGCATACCTAAATTCAGTGAAAATAGAAGAGAAAAAATTCAGTTTCTTACGCATTCCAAAATTGAGTGCCACTGGTCGACTTTGCGCATTTGGGAAAATACTTTTCATGTAGGGAACACGAATTTCATTTTTGAACACACTAAAAAGTAAAAAAAAAAATACTATTCTTATGCATCTTATCCCCAATGTGCTTACCTGGCCCATCCATCGCCTTGGTCGCCAAGTCCATGAAAAAAGATAAGCTGAAAATGTTGAAAATAATATAATAATAACATATTTATTTGCACGTACACTGGCCGTGTGAGTGGCGGTCGCTTTGACTATAATTGGCGGTGCAATTTGGGAAGCGGCCATTACTGATTTCCTTTATCTAGGTTTCTCCAACTTCTTTTTTAAATAAGGATAAAGATTTAAAGAAGGGTATGAAGATGGATCAGGAAACTTATGTAAATGACATGTTTTCTCCACCTTACATTTTGATATCATTTGATACATAGCCCTTCTTGCAAAATTAAAAAAACTTGTCGTTTCTTTAAAAATTTATTTTTGAATTTTTTTAATAAGCTTTTAAATTAGCGGAAATAGCGAATTGGCGTAATTTTTGCGCGCTAATTCAAAAATTATACTGATCATTGCCTATTTTGCACAATTTATTTTGATGAATGATCAGCTTTAGAAAAAAAGTTGTGGAACGTTTAGATTTTCATTACATTATAACTCCTCAAGTCCTAGGCCGCCGTTTTAACCAAAATGTGAAAATGATTCTTTGTGTATTGATTCTAAAAGAATAAATTGATTTTATACCGTTTTAACAAAAATTATTAGCATTTATAAATTTGTTTTTTCAAGTGTTAGTGACATGAAAATAGAACGCCAAAGAGAGAGAAATTACTAATTGTAAGAAAAGAAGCTTTTCTCTACACAGTGGAGCGTACCCATACAGAAATAGTACATCAAAATGGCGAGGTGTATTTTTCTCTGCACTTTCTATTTTGGTTCATCTCTCATCTTTTGAAATTACTAGTTTTGAGTAAAGAATGAAAACATTTTAATGGTCCATTACAGTGTTTTTGTTTAAGGGTTTGAATAAATTCTCATAATTTAAAATTTTCAACTCTTCAAAAACCAATTGACAAATACAGAATGGAATTCTTTTATAATTTGACCTTTGTACTACGACATATGTAATGAACAATTCCTTGCTGTTGGGAATATTTTCGCTTTTCTTTAATCTCCATTTATTTGATAACAGTTTTATCATTTGATTTAATGCGAAAAATGTTAAAGCGATTCGTATTTCCTTTAAAATTTTTGTCACCACTCAACAACAAGTTTATGGGTGCAATGAGTTCTTCGTCTTCTGCCGCCCCATCGGACCCACAGCAAAAGAGCATTTATGAATTTTCGGCCAAGGACATTGACGGCAATGAGACCAGCTTTGGCAAATACCGTGGCAAAGTGCTGTTGGTGGTCAACGTAGCGTCGAAGTGCGGCTTCACCGACTCCAACTACAGTCAGCTGAAGCAGTTGCTGGACAAATACAAGTCGAAGGGACTCGAAATCGCGGCCTTCCCGTGCAACCAATTCAACAACCAGGTTGTATTCTGACTCTACTGCACTTTAGGCGTCCGATAAAGCTGTTTTTTACGAGTCAATTTTTGATGAAAATAATTTAAAAAATTAGTTTAAAATTTTTTTGATTCACAGCATTATATGACCGCATTTCCTCAAGAATATGATAGAAGTATTTTTTTTATTGTGATAGAGACGGATAATGTATTTGATACTGCAAGAGTTAGGGGGGTAATAGTACGGATGGTACCCCCCCCCCTTTTTTTCGTAAAACAAAATTTTTGAAATTTTTCTTCGAGAAAAGATCATATTAGGGGTTTTAAGGGTCAGAGAATCCGAATCCTCAAATTTTCGAATTTTTTATTTTTGGTCTAAAAATGGTTGAAATGATTTTTTATTAGAATTGTCCAATTTTAGTTTGTTTCTCAATATGTAAGCCATTTTTAGACCAAAAATTCGAAAATTTGAATTTTCGACTTTTTGCTTGAATTCGGGTTCGGGGTTCAACATAAGTCAAAATTAATGGCAGATTCGGATTCCCCTACCCTTAAAACCTCTAATATGGTTTTCACGAAGAAAATTTTCAAAAATTTTTGTTTTTCGAAAAGGGGGGGGGGGTTACCATCCGTACTATTACCGTTAGGGGTAATTAGTATGAAGGTGACGTAATCCATTTTTCATTGCACGTTGCCAAATGGATGTTAATTGAAAACCCATTCGATTTTTAACTAATTTGCACTATATTAATTAATCACTGAATTAACAAACTGTTAAAGAATAAGATTAAAAAATAAATTACCAACTAATTCGATTGGGTGTATATCTGTTTGAATTTTACATTCTTCGTTTAGGAACCGGGCTGCGCCATTGACATCAAAGACTTTGTGACCAAAAAGTACAATTTCGAGCCGGATCTCTACGACAAAATTGACGTCAACGGGCCCAATGAGCATCCGATCTACGCCTATCTGAAGAGCGTCCAAGGCGGCACCCTCGGCTTTGATGCGATCAAATGGAACTTTACCAAGGCAACACAATAATAAAATTTTGCATTTTTTTTTTTGTCTTTCAGTTTTTGATCGATAAAAACGGCAAAGCGGTGGAGCGTTATGCGCCGACCAAAGAACCGAAGAACATTGAGAAGGAAATTGAGAAATTGCTGGAGGCCTGATTTGATGAAAAAAACTGAGCTTTTCAGACTTATATGCTCATAGAATAATTTTTAATCTAAATAAAGTCTTATGCTAAAGAAATTTGAGGTTTTTGTCGATGGGCCCCTTTAGCGAAATCTTTTGTTTTAAAAAATGATTCAGGGTCGGGGAACCCAAATCTAATATTCATTTCGACTAATTTCGAATCCCGGACCTGCGAACAAAAAGTCAAAATCCAAACTTTACAAAATTCGCTCTTGGTTCATAAACTGATCAAAACAAGCTAAATTTAGTCAAAATGATTGCAACATTCGGGATCGCTGACCATGAATTAGGCATCTATTTCGATCAATTCTGAACTCCGGGTCCGATTTCGAACAAAAAGTTTCGAAATTTGCTCTTTCCTAAGTTTTCGTTAATGTGACCAAGTAGGACAAAAGGAAGATTCATCCCCGATTCTTTAGGTCAATTCTCGCGAAATTTGGTCTTCTCTAAAAATAGTAATTTTCCATTAAGTGTATCCTTAGTAGAAACAAAAAAACACAAAAATATTTTATTTCTTTATAAACAAAAAAAGCTAAATTTACAAACGATTTAAAATTTAGATGGTAGACAGGCAGACAGACATCTGTACCATAATTGATGCAAAATAAAATGCAATACCGATAGAATTTCAGAGAACAAAGGGAGGGTGAGAATAGCTACAAATATAGTAAATGGCTGAAAGGCGAAGAACACACGTTTTTTGATGACAAATGATGAGGAGGAAGGGAAACGGATGAAAAGGACAGAGAAAGAGGGCGAGGGTGAGAGAGAGAGGGAGGGAAGAGAGACAAAGAAAAAGAGAGGAAAGAGAGACAAAGGAAGAGAGAGAGGTGGACAACGCCCGCAGGGGTTAAGCCGAAGCTCACTACATTTGGTATGCCATTTATATAAATATTAAATGCCTGATTAGCTTTTAAAGTTCAAAATATAGTAATTCGACTCAGGAAATCTGAGAATTTCACCTCTCTTTTTTTGCGATGTCCAACAACCGTAACTCTCCATTGGATAAATAGAGAATGAATGAATGAATTAAGGGGGAAAACAAAGGGCACAGAAAGGGGAAATAAATGATAGCACCGAGGGAAGAGGTTTTGAACGATTGCGATGATTAGGTTGGCTCACAGTTAGCCTTTAAAAAATAAAAGGACGGTCGGATGTGAACGGTCGGCTCATTTCCTTCCGGTCGATTTGCTGTTTTCCAACCGTTTTAGGCGCACTGAATGAAAAGAAGGAATTGGGTTTCTGCATCTGTTTTTCTGCGCTGTTTGACTTACGTCTCTCGTAATTCCTCTCCAACGCCTCCCCCACGCGGTTCCGCGCCTCCATCGATTGCAGCGAAACACCGACACGGAGAAGCGAGTCGTTGTCCTCCACGCTGAGCATAATGTCCTAAACGTATGGGGGAGGGAGGGAATGATCAAAAATTGGGGAACAAAAAACCATTTCGATTTGATTGCCCAGCACGGATTGCCTCTGAAATGCAATAATCAGTATAAAGAGGGAGGGGGGGGGGGGGGGGCATTATTTGTTGTGAATTGCCTGATTTTCGGCGTGGAATTCCACCAGTGACTGCGTTTGCAGCGTCGCCCTGAGCAATTTGGCGATCATTTCGGGACTGATGAAATTTGATTCGATGTTCAGCACTTTCAGTGAGTCGCTGTGCTCGATAAGCTCGACTAATGGCTTAACTTTAAATTAAATTCTCCATTTTTGTTCCACGAATTTACACCCCAAAATCCCAGCAAATTTCGTAATATGCGCAGAAAAAGAGAATTTCTATTGGGCATAAAATCATTTTTATTGTTATTAATTCAATAATTAGTCATATTCCCCGAAAAATTTAAAAGTTAGAGAAACTGAGCGATTCTTTCAAAAATTAGCTGAAATTCTTCAAGGGGGGACTATACGGGGGGGGGGGACGAACTGCTCCCCGGCCCATTCATTACCCGTGCCTCCTGGTCGGAGATGGCCGTGTTGGCCATGCACAGCTTCTTCAGGTGTTTGGATTTGCACGCCGCTCGGAGCATCGACCGAATGCGTTCCTTTGACACTCTTTTCAGGTTGTTTAGGTTGACCTCCTCCAATTTGACGTCGCCACTCTCCAACCTCCTGAACACATCCGTTTTATGTTTTAAATGTTTTTTTTTTGTATTTTTGGGACTGAATTATTCGCCAGTAATCCCGGGGTCGACCCAATCACAATGTTATAATTAAGTGTCATAAAATGATGCAGCATTCGCTCGCCTGGTGCACTCCTCCACGTCCGTCTCGTTGTCCGGTTCGTCCGGCACAACCCGAGGCTGAAACGCTTTGATCACTCCGCTGAAGGAAATGCCGGTCTCCTCATTCTGTCCTTTGCCCTTCAGCGCGTTGTAATATTGAGGTTGGTTGAGCACATTATGCATTCCTAAAAGTGAATTAGGGAATGCCAAATTTGTATTAATTTGTGCTGGTCGATCACCCAAAATGCCGGCCAAGTCGACCAGGTCCCTTTCCGGTGCTGCAGTCAGTGCCTTTTCGATGATCGTTTCGTCGTTCTTTGCCCTGCGGGGGTGCGCTTCGCCCTCAGCCATTTCTTCGTCCTCCGCCTCCTCCTCTTCGTCGTCGTCCAAATCCAACTCAATTGGCATCTGACATGGAAACAAAAGAATGCACGTTTGGCATGGCATTTTCCCAAAAATTAATAAACATTATACCAATGAAATTATAATAAGAAAATGGTGCTCTTTGTTTTTTCGTTGGTAATAGTTAAGATGCCCACCCCCATTTTTTGAAAAAATATATATATAAAAGTCGTGTAAACACCTTTCCTTGGGTTTTTCAAGATCTCTGTTCACGAATCTGACATCCATTTCTATTAATTCCAAACTTGAATTGGAACAAAAAGTCGAAAACTCAAATTTTACAACACTTTTCACTATTGCTCGAAAATTGATTAAAGCGAGATAAATTTAGTCACAATCATTGAAACCTCAAAAATGATAATTCTGTGTAGAAGATTCGAACACAAAAGCAAATTTTGAGATTTAAATTTTCGACTTTTTATTCGAGTTCGGATCCGGGTTCGGAATTGGCCAAAACTGATATTAGATTCGTGTTCAGCGCATAAAATTAGTCTAGAACAAATTTCAGGGGCGGGTGACAAAACACAGAATTACCCAAAAGAGATTGGCTTGCCAAAGTCTGATCGCGGAGACAAAGTCCACCCGACTTGTGCCCTCCCCCCCCCCCTTTTCACCTGCATTTCCCTCCTTCCGTCCGCCCCCACTTTGGCCTTCGGTTCGTCCGACTCAAAAACCTTTCCTGAATTTGCTTATTTTTTCAAATTTTGAGAAATTGACAAAAAATCCGACCCCTTTTTACGCCCGGGGCGAATGGAACTGCCTCCTCCCAGTCCTTTTCACTTTTGGCCTTCTCCTCCAAGTATTGGAGCAGTTTCTCGCGTTTAAAGGGGCCGGTCGGCTTTTTGTCCGTTTGGTTGCGACACCGTTGGGAGGGTGGGAGCAGCGAATTCTGAATTTAAATTTGAATTAGAGCCAAGAAAACAATAAAAATAAATTTTCTGAAAATTATGTCGTCTATCAGTGAAGACCAATCCGAAGGTTTTCGGGGTGAATGGTGTCAAATTTGGTGAATTCTCCTAAAGCACCAATGAACTACATTCTGATATCAAACGAAAGCTTAGTCTCAGAAATTTATAAATAAAAGAAAAAAAAACAAATACTGACATTAAGAAAAACAATTAAAATGATAAAACACGAAATTCAGTTTTTCGAGTTTTATTCAACAACAATTTTTTGTTTATTGCCTTTAGTTCAGAATTTAGATGTTCAAAGAAAAATTCAAATTTTCGTTTGATACCAAAAATGTCGGCATTGACCAAATAAGAAAAAAAATGGCCTTTGAAACTGAGGATGTCCCTTAATTGGACGCGTAAACTGCATTATTTTTTATGACAAAAAGTTTTAAAAACAAATAAATTTAAACAAGCCCACTGGGGGAGGGCAAAGGCATTTTTGCCTCCCGCAAAAATGAGGTGACTTTCTCAATTTGTTAAGTCCCTCCGTTTCTTTTTCCTACGTCCGGGTCAAAGTCGTTGTTCAACTCCTCCAATTCGTCCGTGTTCAAATTGGACAGCAATCCCTCAATGTCTTTGTCGTCGTAATTGCTCAGGTCCCTCCCGTAATATTTCTCTCCCCCGCAATTTCCGGCACCGCTGGTCAATCCGCCGACGCCGCCCGCCCTTTTGGCCAATGGTTGCTTTGGGGCCGCCAGCGTTTTTTCTTCCGCGTAATAACTGAACTTTTTTAATAGGAAAATGGACAAGAAAGGGATGGATTTAAAAAATGATTTTTATTTATTTTAAAAAACAAGACAAAATGCCAATTAAATTAATGTTTGAAAAAAAACAAATAAATTCAAAAATTTTAAATATTCAAATTTCAATTTTAATAATTTAAATTCTTTCTATCGGAAAAAAATCATTGAAAAAACAAGGGAAATGCCCGAAAATGTTTTGATGAATGGCTTTTCTCCGTTGGTCCTCGTCCTCGTCGTTCTTCGGAGATTGATGGCCCATCCCCCCCCCCCACGGCTTAACACTCTTTCCCCCCCCCGCCCTCCCACTGCACTTTATTGATCATTTAGCACCACATCTATCGCAGCACCCTTCTCATCCCTCCCTCATCAGCCCCCCTGCGACGGGCGGACAACCGGCGATGACTTTGAGTGATTCCTTTTGCTGTTGGACCATTTCCCCCCCCCCCCCTCCTCCGTCCCCAAATCATCGGCTTATTCCCTCCCCCCGTTCATTCGTTTCATCCATTTGTCCATTCATTGTCATTGTCCCAATTTGCACAACATTTGCTGCTTTTGTTATTAAGCATTTGCAGCGGACAATGCTTTGCTATTGCTTCTCCCCCCCCCCCCCCTCCCCTGAAAGATCACTCAATGGAAATGGGAGAGAATGGACAAGGCTAATGAATGAATGATCTGAAAATGCTTTTTTGGGGCTGGTTTTGTGGTTGGAAAAGAGGCGAAAAATTGCCTAATTGTTAAGGTTGACCAGTGGAAAATGTTGAGCAAAATTTCCTATGAAAAATCAACACAAATAAAACTCACTCGCTTTTGCTCATCCTTTTGCGATTGGTCTTTTATTGGTCGGCCAAATTAAATTGAAGAAAAAAAACAATTAAAAGATAAATTCGGGAATGGCAAGAAGAAAATGTACAGACGAAACTGAACACAAAAACATTGCATTAAAAATAAAATATTATAAAATGGAGAAAAAGAAAATGCCCAAATGTATAGCCCTTCATAAATATTAAAATGAATTAAATATTAAAATTCAATCAAAAAAAGGAAGTCAGAAAGATTTAATTACTATTAAAATTGGCTATTAATGCTAATTAACTTTTCAATAAAACAAGGCAAACTCAAATTAATTTTTTTTTAAATGGTAATTTCATAATCCAGCGAGCGATTTGAACTTTTAAATTTTCAAGCAACAAAAAACTGTCGCCGATGAGTAAAAAAGCCCTACTGATTTAGCAATTATTTTTGGGGTTTCATGATTTATTACAATTTATGCACTTATTTTAGTATACTTTTTGATTTCAAGCACCTCAAAATCCGATCCCTATTGATAACCAACCGTTTGGGGAAGTCCCATCAATGAAATTGTATGTGGCCTTAAAATGTACGCAGAATTTGTACAGAGTGGGGGCGGGTGGGGAGGGCGAAAGTGAGTGAGTGAGTGATTTTGGTGGGAGAGTTAGGGGAGGGATCAATCGATCAAATGTTTTTTGTTTGGAGATAAACGAGCCCGGTCGGTCGGACCGATCGGTGTTTGACAGCTGAGCCGAATCAGCAGCAGCGAGCACAAACACAGTTGGCGGAGATGGGCCAGGGGGGGGGGGGGAGAAGGGCAACGGGGGACCCATCACCCCAAGGAAGGCCAGCAGAACAGCCAATTTCGGACATTTTGTTGAGGAAGGACGACGGAAGACGGACGGACGACAGATTGGCAACTCATCAGAGTGCCACCAATTCATTCGATCAAATTGGCACCGATGGGAACGGAAAAAGGCGGACGGACGAAGAAAGTGCAGAACTCACAATCAGCAGAATTGTGGCGAAGGAAACGGATAAATCACATTGGGAAGAGGTGAACGGAGAAGCAGCGATCAGTCAGCCGAAAGGAGTGGGCGAGGAGGAGAGAGTAGGCAGAGAAAGAGAGGAAGAAAGAGAAAAGTGATCAGCAGCACTCAAAAAAGATGAGGAGGAGAGAAAGAGAGGAGAGAGTGATCAATGGGAAAATAATAAGGAAATGATCAGAAGAAGCCGAGGAACCAAAGATGCGGGACTTAAGTGGCCAATACCTTCGGTACTGAATTGTAAAGCGCATGGATGTCCTACAAACACTAATTGATCTCTGTCATTAATTTATGAATTCGTAGGATTTTTTTGAGGTTATAGTCTGCTTGAGTGAAGTGGCAAAATTGAAATTGCGTTCGTGAGAATATTTTTTCCAAAAACGGGACAGTCGACTACGGCAGCGTCATCAATAGGCGGGGCGCCGCTCGCTGGGTGCCACACTTTTGCTCTGTCATCGCATGCGCTAATAACGGGCGCTTCCATAAAGAAATTATTTTGATTCTTGCATTTTAGACTAAATTATTACAGGTCTAAAGGCGTTGAGTATCCAAAGATATACAATATTTACATATATATTATAAATTTATTTGTGGCTTTTGCTGCGGTACATTTATTTCCGAATTTTACCAAAAGCAATTTTGGGAATCCAATGGAATTATTTAAAAAAAAGTGATGCTTTTTCGCACCAAATGAGGCTTTGATGAGATTAGAGACAAGAAGAGAAAGAGAGAGGGATAATGCCAATGTTTTCACATTTTCTTTCTCTTTATTTTCTCTGCCTTTGCATTTGCGGCGGTCCTCCAACAGCGAAAGCGAAACAGAGAGAAAGAAGAAGCAGAAGAAGAAGAAGAAGAAGTGGCCAGGCCATATTTGGACAGTGCTGCGAAAAGTGCCAATGGCCAATGCCATGGCACGGACAATGGACGAGCGAAGGGCCCAGCGAACGATTGAATAAATGCCGAGCCGAGAATGGATGTGAGGGGGGGGGGGGGGGAGTGTCCTCCTCCCATTTGCATTGGACGGGGAACAGAATAAAAAGCGGACATTGGACAAACGCACCCTTCGGCACTTGTTTACCCACCCGTAAATTGCTTGTGTAAGTTAATCCTTCTGCTGATGTGCTGCTGGAGACATTCGGCGCTCCTTCTTTCTCACCCTACTCTCTTCTCTGCTCCTCCTCCTCCTCCTCCTTCTCTTCCTCCTCCTGTTCTTCCTCACTTCTCTTTACCCCTTCCTTTCCGTTTCCCCTCCTTTCTCGCCTATCTTTTCCCCTCACCCTTCTTTACTTCCCCTCCCCTTTTCCTTCTTCCATTCCCTTTCTTCCCTTTCTTCCCTGTTCCTCTCCCTTTTTCCCCTCCCCTCCCCCTCAATAACTCTCGTGTTCTGCTCAATTTATTATCGAGAATGAATGCTGGAAAGCAATTTGCGCACGAATGAATGAGCTTGGAATAAAAGGAAGAGAAGAGGGAGAACAGGCAGAAGAAGAGGAGGAGGAAATAAGGATGAAGCAACGGATGAATGAAGTGAAAGGAATGGATGAATTGTCAGTCAGTCAAAGTGTCCCTCCCTCACATCGTCCTCCCCCCCCCCCCCCCCCCCCCCCTCTTCACCCCATGCCCCCGCACATTGTCCTCTTTTGTACTCGATGCCGTCTCCTTCCTCTATGCACCTCCCTCTCCCTCTCTCCTTCTCCCTTGTGCCCTCCCCCCATTTGACTCTTCTATTTTACTCCTTCTTTGGCAGGCACTCCGCGCGTTCTCTTCTCTTCTCTCCCTCCGCTCTTTCCATCCTCTCTAAAAGAATTCTTCCGATTACGGACGAAGATAAAAATAATGATACTATTCGTTATGAGAATTAATTATTCAAAACTAATAGTTTATTTTATTTTTATACATAATTTCGTACATTGTCCCTTGTCCCCCCCCCCTTTTTGCCCCCCCCCAATTTCACTTTTTCTTCTCCGTTAAATGGCTCATCCTTTTTCATTTCCTCCCGCCGCTCTCCCCTGTTTATGGGAAATGAAAATTGAGAACACATGGGCACAGCATTAGCAAACCCACCACAAAACGGATGAATGCATAAATCCTAAGCGTAGAACGAAACGCCAACATGGAAAATGCGAGTAAATCTGTGCCGTTTGGTCGGCCATTCATTGGCATTGTGTTTTTTTTTTGCTGTTCCATTGGCTTTTGTTTGGCAAATTTTTGCCATTCCTTTCCAAATCTCTGCCGGATTTCCCATTTCCATGTCATTTACCCCCGCTTCTCCTCCCCCCGCCTCATTCGTCTTACTTCCGTCACTCCCGTCACACTGAACAGATTCATTCTCCTGCCGTTTCCTCTCCCTCTCCCCCTTTAATTTTTGTGCCATTCCCGGGTTTCATTTTGCTTGGCCCTATAAATGGGTGGGTGGGCCGGGGCCATGTGCCATTTTTCTCTCCCCTCCCCCCCCCTCCCATTAATGAGTGCCCTTCCCCTTTCTCCCACGGATTATGCAATGTTTTGTGCAGTGTTTGGCGAGGGTGTGGACAGAAGAAGGACAGAAACAGCGGCGAAAGTATCGATCCCCGCGGGCGTTTCAAAAACCGAAATAAAACAAAGCCAACCAAAACGAAACCGACAACAAACAATAAGCATAAAGCATAATTTATGCCACTTTTGAAGCTTATTCAGTGAGAGATTACTTAGGGATTTTAATTAATTGTGACTTTTACAACGTAATTTTCTTTAATTTGATTTTTGCTTTCTTTTTGTCCTTCGGCTATTTCACTCCCATTTAAGCCTTTTTCTTTTCTTTTAGCCATTTTTTAAATATTTCCATCAAATTCCATAGGAATTTAATTTCGGTCCAATTTTTCTTATGCCCTTGGGACAGACTTTGTTCTGTCGATTGACTGCTGCTGCTGACAATGAGCAATTGTGACGAGTGTTGTCTCAGAGCAATCCGAGCATTGTTTTGACATGAAAAACAAAGACAAATTTATTTATTTTATTTAAATATAATTTTTTTTTCCATTTTTATTTGTTTAATTTCATTTCCCTTTTTCTTTTCCTCCCGTTTCTCTCCCCCCCCCCCCATTTGTCCATTGGCCATTCCGCCAAAGTCCGATGGCCAAAAGGCCAAATTAGCGACAGCCGTTGCCCTCCCCCTTTTCTCCTCCATTTCCCTTCCCTTTTCTTCTTCGTCCATTATTTTGCTCGTAAATTCCCGCCAAAATTTGAAGATATATATGCATTGAGCGAAGAAACATTTTATGGCCCATTGGCACTTCTTTTTTTTCAAAAAATTTAAATTAAATTTTAAATATTTACAAAATTTTAAATGAATTTCCCTTTTTCTACATATAAACAAGCAACCCAAAATCCTTCTGAGAATTGCCCCAAACATAAGCAATTTCCTTCGTCCATTTGTAAGGGCAATCACTGGTCATTTTGAAAAATAAATAAATTTAAAAAAAATAAAAATTAAAAGTTTAAATTGAAGTTACTCAATTTGACCATCGCACCCTTTCCTTTCCATTCATTTTCTGTTGCACTTTCATCCCTTTCTTCCCCCAAATCAAACTTTGAAACCCAACCCAACGCCCCCCCCCCATTCCCCCCACTTTTTGCTTTGCTTTTGTCCAATGTCCATCCTTTTTCCCTCCCCCCCCCCCCCTTTCCCCCCAATTCGCCACTTTTCTCGCCGATCGGTGGTCGTCCGCTGATCGATTCGTTCAGATGAAAGTCGGCGATGAAAGGCGCCCGCCCCCTTCAGCTGTTGTTGGGATGCAAATAAAAACTCTCTCCATTAGGGAAGGGAATAATAAATAAATTAATAAATTTAACGAATGAATGAATTTAATGGGCGGCGGGGGCAAAAGGGACGGAAAATGGGGCCGACTTTTGAGTTGGGGGGGGGGGGAGCATATGTTTTGTACATTTACATATGAACGTATTTAACTGTTTTATTAACAATAAATATTCAAAAGCGGTAAAATTTATTTGCCCATTTGACGAAAAAGAGAAGAAAAAAAATGGCGGGAAATTTGCCAATTTTCGCCTCGCACAGTTCGCGCATTTATTTTTTGATTTAAAAACTTAATATTGCAAATTTTTGACTTTTTTAAAAAATGGCTTTCTTGAGTTCTAAGCTTTTAAAATGCTTAATTGGCCAATTATCAATTCTCTTTACACTTGCGCCACTGATCATTTCGATTAGAGCGCATTAAGTGATCAACAGATTGCTCAACTAAATGTTTGGTCTCAATTCAGTTTCACATGCAAAGGTTCTGTTGATCACTACAAATTAAAGTTTGTAGGAACGGGACACGCGCGGATTTTGCTGGATTTCGCCGTCGATCTCTTACTTTTTTCCGGCAGTTTTATTACGGGGGATTCACCGCCCCCGCCTCCCCCCGCGCAAATTTTTCTCACCAAATGATGGGGTAATAATACACTGGTGAGAATTGAATTTTTCTCACAAAATTGGCTATTTTGCTATAAAAAATTGAAAATGTGTTTTAGGGCTGCTATTTGTTATAAAATTTCACACAATTTTCATTTTCTATTTCCCTGACAACTTCTTTCCGCACTGCCCCCCCCCTTTTGCCTCCAAAATGTTTGGTTATTTTAAAAAATTTCAAATTCCGCATAATAAATTTTTTCTTATTTGTGTATTTAATAAAACGATGTTTTTATTTAAATTTGATCATTAAATTTATTTTTGTGCATCTCCCTTTTAATGAAACTAATCTGGCAACTTTCGTCCCTTTTGCTTTGTCCCCTAATTGTCCCTCCCCAATTAATTTGTTGCCAAACAAATAAATACGTCGTAATTATTTGATAATTGTCTCGCTTCCTCAGCAAACAAAACACTCCTTCCGTCTTCTGTTGGTGCCTCTGTCTTTTTGACTTTTTGTTACGGACACTCTCTCCCCCCTCTCTCTCTCCCCCTCTCTCTCTCCCCCTCCTCTCCCCTCTCTCTCTCCCCTCTCTCTCTCCCCCTCTCTCTCTCCCCCTCTCTCTCTCCCCCTCTCTCTCTCCCCCTCTCTCTCTCCCCCTCTCTCTCTCCCCCCTCTCTCTCCCCCTCTCTCTCTCCCCCCTCTCTCTCTCCCCCCCTCTCTCTCCCCCCTCTCTCTCCCCCTCTCTCTCCCTCTCTCTCCCCCCTCTCTCTCTCTCCCCCTCTCTCTCTCTCTCTCTCTCTCCTCCTCTCTCTCCCCCCCCCTCTCTCTCTCCCCCTCTCTCTCTCCCCCTCTCTCTCTCCCCCTCTCTCTCTCTCTCCTCCTCTCTCTCTCCCCCTCTCTCTCTCTCTCCCCCTCTCTCTCTCTCCCCCTCTCTCTCTCCCCCTCTCTCTCTCCCCCCTTTCCTCCCTTCCCCCCCCCGAACATTTCTTCCCAAATCGCCGCCCCATTGACTTATTCCCCCATTAGACTCCCTCATCATCATCATCATCATCATTATAATCATCGTCACCATCAAACCATCATCCAATTATCCCCCGAACAAATCCCATCATCTCTCCCTTTGTGTACATTATTTATTTATTCGTTCGTCGGCTGCGGCTGACTTTTCACACAATTTGCCCTCGGGCGGTTAATTATTATCCGCCGGGGTTGGCCCCAGGCAAGTCCATCAACAAAAAACAACATAAATCTTAATCTTCGCGTAATGTCCATTATGCTGAGCTTGCCTTCCTCTCGTCAATGCGCTTGAATTATTTGTGCAAGTTGGGCCTTAATTAACTAATTAATGCGTTAATTCATTAATTAATTTGTCCATCCCTTCTCCATAATGGCCATTCCCTTCTATGCTTTTCATCATTTGCTATACATTTAGTTTTTTCCCTTATAGTAATCTGTTGTGGAAAAGTCAAAAAACACCGGGCCTTTGGGCGGGAGGTGGTGACAAATGAATGGGGCATAATTAGCACTGATGAGGGGGGGGGGGGGGGGGGGGGGGGTGTGGAAAAGGGAGGGGCTGTTCGAATTGGCGGAACGAACGGACGCACAAATGGTGCCAAATTCATTCGTGTGTGAGGCGGACACATCTTTGTACATTTTGCCCATTTAACTGAATATCTGTTGGCTTTCCCTTAATTAATAATTTAAATTAATTTTTATTTTGAAAATATTTCACTTTAATCAACCCAAATTTTGGATAATATCGGACCAAAAAATATTAAAATTTATTAAACATTTTATTATCCTCCAATCAAACTTAAATTTGGATAGAATCTTTTATGAATCCAATAAAAATTGAAAATTTATGCATTTCTTGGTTAATTTTTGGCTTTTTCTTCGGCTTTTCTTTCTCCGATTTTCCATTTTCTTTTATTTGCCAATTATGGGGCTTTAATTGTATTATTATTCTTTTTAATTTTATTTTGTTCCTTTTTTACGACACTTTCACAAATAAATCCCCTGGGTGTGTATTACCTACTCATAATTTGATTTATTGTTTTTCCCATTATTCAAGTGCCATCATTTGTTTTAATGACTTTCCCTCTTTGTCGCTGTCCCTTTTATTCATCCCCCCCATTTCTCCCCTATTTCTCTCTCCCCCCGCGGTTACCCATTTAATCCTTTCTCCAACCCAACTTTTGCGTGCTCCGCCGTTGTTTTGCCATTCCCGCGCCCCGCAACCGATCGCCACAATTTGTTGTTGATTTAATTTGTTCGTCTCCATTTGCTGCGATTTGCGATTGGATGGATTCGTTTGAGCGGACCGAAAACAAACGGCGGAAGAAGCGGCGCGTAAAAGCATTTGCGTAACCGACGGACGGGGGAGGGATGGCATTCTTTTGTCGGAACGGCGCGACACTTCGCAAAGCCAAAAACGGAGTTGAGAAAATCACGAGAAAAACTCCGACCGAAAGAAAGAAAGGGGAGAAATGGCAGAAAGGGAATTGGACGAAAGAAAGAAGGCCAAAGGGACTGAATTTGCCGCAAAAGAGGGCGGCGAACTTCAAAGAAAAGCACTTCATCTGCTGATTTGATCACTTTGGCAGTCGGAAATTAAGTCCAAATTATGTGTCACTGATCGGCACAATGTTGGCAGATTGTCCCTTTTTCCCTCGGCTAATTTGACCCATTCATTCATCGGTAATGAGTAATGATTGATTGGTGGTCGTTCTGCTGACCACAATTCCACGGAAGGGTCGCCGGTCGGCGACCGCCCAAATTATGCAAAACATTCCGTCGGTGGCATTCCTTGCCACTTGCTGTTTCGCCTTACTCATCCATCAAATTGCCGCTCTCGCGAGACTCTCGCACTAACGGTGATTCACTCGTCCCCCCCCCCCCCTTCTCCCCCAACTTTTGCCATTGTTTTGCGTTGGGAGTGGTGTCAAGTTGGGCAGAGGTGGCGCTTTTCTTCACCCGACCTACTGCTGCTGCTGTGGTCCGTCGTTCCATATGTTTCATTAATCGCCCATTAGATAACCGGTTTTCGACCTGATCACTCCGATCGGATCGCTCCGATCAGAGCATTCCGATCAGTTCGACCGGCGCCGGTCGGTCGGTCGGTCCTCCGCTCGCCCACCCATTCATTCGCTTCACTGATCGGTGGTCCCGTCCCTTTTCAGCAATTGGCGTAATCACATTTTGATGATGATGATGATTATGTAACATTTTATTGCTGCACATTTCCGCCTCATCAATGCTTTTCGTCCATCGCTTTTCGCTTCGCCGCGGCGGATGATTTGCGCTTTGAGTGAATTGTCAGAAGAAGCGGAGAAACGGCAGCAGCAGAGGAGGACGGCACCGGCGCGAGAGGAAAAGCAACAAAAGTTGGCATCGGCACAACGGTCGCCGCCCATTCTGAGCAGGTGGTGCCATGCCATTGTGCCACCCCCCCCCCCCCCACCGGGCAAATAAATGCTTTTCTTCCTTTGCCGACACTTTGGTTGATTAATTCGTACCCCCCCCCCCCTTAGCCTCGAGCGTTCACTCGCAATGTCCGCCAGCGTTGGCCATTACCGCCAAGCGCATCCGCCGCCCTCTCCGCCCTCCTCCTGCTCGCCCTATTCCTCCACTTCGCCCTCCTCCCTTCCCCCGGACGGAAGTGACCTCGACGAAGTTGACGAAGGTGCGCACATTTCCAGACTAAAGTCCGCCTCGAATTTTGAGCTTCGTCATGTGTTCCATGGCTTTAGGCCCCACTCGGATTTTGGCACGAAATTTTTCCAATATTTTAGTTACTAAACTCGGAGCTAAATTAAATGTCCAAATAAAAAGGCCCAAGTTATTCAGATGATCATTCCTCGCCAAACGGCGCCCGCGTGCCGAAAGGCCTTCGCCCTTTGCCGGAAATGGGCGCGGATGCGCGGACGCGCTTCAGTCACACGAAGGCACTGTTTGAGCAGTTGGAACGCACTTCGGCCGTGGCGAGTCAGCAGCAGAGAGTGCCGCCGGCCCTCCCCTCCTTTTATTCGCCGCGTCTCCAAAGGTGGATTTTTGGATTTATAACCGATGAATTTTTATTGCGATAGGTCGAGTTCCACTGGCCAAACGTCCCCGGGCTTTCAAAAAGCCGCTCCAAAAGTGCCGCCAAAGGCACCGGCGGAAAATGCGTCGCCCAAATGGCATCGTGCCCAAGTGACCCCTTCAGCATCGGCACAATCATTCGGGTCGAACTATGGAGCCACTGGTGATCACTTATTGCTTCAACTGATTTTTTGCCCGGACAATCAGTCAAACATTTCACAAATCTTTTTTTTGTGACTAATTTACTTAACGAAAACTGAAAACTTTCAGGACTGAATTGTCCATTTTGGTCTGATCAGTCCCCTTTGCTTATTCTCTTTCTCTCATTAAATGATCAGTCTGATCAGTAACTACGTAATTCACTGAGCTGATCAGTCAATTAGTCAGTCAATTTTGACTGATCAATTAAATAATTAGTCAGTCCATTTTTGAACTGATCCGTCCATTTCTCGCGTCAGCTGCTTCGTCATGCCGCCCTTCTGGTTCTGCTGCTGATCCCTCCTCCAAATTTTCCGCTTCTTCTTTGTCCTCCGCCGTTTCCCCCGCCGGCTCTCCGCTCACTCAAATGGCGCGCAATTTCTCCAAATTCGCATCGGATGTTGAACGTATTGCACACATCGATTCGCCAACAAATGGGCGACAAAATGCCAATGCGCCCGCGGGGCATACGGTGGCGATTTACCAGCAACAAATGACGGCGACAGACGCGGCCAAAACGACGAAAAGGTAAACAGAGGCAACGGAAATCACTGATCAGAGAATGCTTAATCTTTCCATCGCAGCTTAGGGCAGCAACAATTTGTTTAATGAGTGGGGGGGGGGGGAACAAACAGAGAACAAATGCCAACCAACCATTTTTCAAAACAAATTCGTATTTACCACTCTTTTTAAGGTTCGCTGCGTCGCCGTGCCGAGCCGACGAGCCCAAACAGTACAAACAGCAGCAGAGAAAGCGCAGTTCATCCCCAGCAGCAGGAAGTCAGGAAGAGGAGGAGGAGGACAAAAGAAGACAGCACATAAATTACGACGCGTATTGGCGCGGTCCGTCGTCGTATTATACGAAGCGATTGTTTGGAGGGGAGAAGCAACAGAAGGAGGACGAGCAGGGACAGAAACAACAGCAGAAGCAGCAGCAAAAGCAAACGATGGCAGCGAGGAGAAAAAATGGTAGGGGAGAGGCGAGTGGGGAGAGGGAGGAGCGAGAGAGAGGAGAGAGAGGCGAGTGGGAGGGGAGAGGCGAGTGGGGAGAGGAGAGGCGAGTGGGGAGGGGGAGAGGCGAGTGGGGAGAGGGAGAGGCGAGTGGGGAGGGGAGGAGCGAGAGAGGAGGGGAGAGAGGCGAGTGGGGAGGGGGAGAGGCGAGTGGGGAGAGGAGAGGCGAGTGGGGAGGGAGAGGGAGAGAGAGAGAGAGAGCGAGTGGGGAGCGGGAGAGGCGAGTGGGGAGGGGAGAGGCGAGTGGGGAGGGGGAGAGGGAGGAGAGAGGCGAGTGGGAGGAGAGGAGAGGAGAGAGAGGCGAGTGGGGAGGGGGAGAGGCGAGTGGGGAGACGGAGAGGCGAGTGGGGAGGGAGAAAGGCGGAGAGAGGAGGGAGAGAGAGGCGAGTGGGGAGACGGAGAGGCGAGTGGGGAGGGAGAAAGGCGAGTGGGAGAGGGGGAGGGGGAGAGGCGAGTGGGGAGAGGGAGAGGCGAGAGAGGAGGGAGAGAGAGGCGAGTGGGGAGGGGGAGAGGCGAGTGGGGAGTGGGAGAGCGAGATTGAAGATGGCAATGGGGGGGCAGGGGTGAGGAGATGTCTTTCAATTAGCATCAGCAGATGGTGGTGGGGGTTCGTCCCCAAAAGACGGGAGTGAGTCGGGCGACTCTGTGCCATCTGAGCCCCGCCCGAGCAGTCCGCCGCCGCCGCCCGTTGCCCAAAAAGTGACGACGGAAAATTCGAAAGAGGTACGGTGTAAGCAATTTGGAAGGTTTTAAACAATTAAAAACAGCAGCGAAAAGAGTGCCGTCCGCCGACGAATAATTCGACGCCGTCGCCGGTGGAGACAATGCGCGGACTGTCGCCTGAAAGAGATGCGATGATGGACAACGGAAGTCGGAAGATTTCATTCAGCACGGCACCGATCAAAGTGTACAAAACGCATGTGAGAAAGGGGAGGGGGATAAAGCATTGGCAAAAGCCAAGTGCCATTTTGAGGGTGTCGATGAGTACGACCGGCGCAACGACGACATCGACCCGGTGGCGAGCTGTGCGGAATACGAATTGGAACGGAGGTTGGAACGCATGGAACTATTCGAGGTAATGGCACGGAGTTGCAAATTGGAGGAAGGCATTTGTGAAAATTCAGATGGAATTGGAAAAGGGCGCCGAAGGGTTGGGAGTGAGCATAATCGGTGAGTGGCAAAAGGCCAATGCATTTGATAAACATTGGATTGGTAATAAATATGCCGTGCCGTAACTGTTAACTTTTGCCTTTTGGTCCCTCCCAATTTCCAATTTCCCCTTTTTTAGGAATGGGCGTTGGCGCGGACGCAGGCTTGGAAAAGCTCGGCATTTTCGTCAAATCGATTACGCCCGGCGGCGCCGTGCACCGCGACGGACGCGTGCACGTCTGTGACCAAATTGTGTCGGTGGACGGCACTTCGTTGGTCGGTGTCTCTCAGCTGTTTGCCGCACAAACGTTGCGCTCCACCGGCGCGCGAGTGCGCTTTACCATCGGACGGGAGCGGAATTTGGAGGAAAGCGAAGTGGCACAACTGATCAGGTGGATGGAAGAAGCAAAACGGAATGACTGATCAGAAAGGAAAAGACATACCAAAAAGGGGGGGGGGTCAATTACAAGACTGATCAAAGGAAAGCAAAATAGCAAGGATTGATCACACACAGATGAGTACTGATTAGAAAAGGAGAAAAAGAGAGGGAGAGAGAGAGAGAGAGAGAGAGAGAGACAGAGAAGAGACATAGAGAGGGAGGGAGAGAAAAGAGAGAGAGAGAGAGAGAGAGGGGGGGGGAGGGAGAGAGAGGGGGGAAAGAGAGGGGGAGGGGAGAGAGAGGGGGGGGGGGGGGAGGGAACGAATGAATGTGACTCTCTTTCATTGCTGTTGTGATGATTCAACAATTTTTAATACATTTGAAATGAAGTGGGGGATAAGTGACTGAAGTAATTGTGAAAAAGCGATTAAAATGAAAGATAAACCGACGGAAAAGGAAAAGGGAGAGAAAGAGAAAGTGATGGATTAAATGGGAAAGGGCGAAATGAAATCATAGGACAAATTTATGGGTGCAATTATTAATTAATTGCTCAACAGACAATCGCTGGAGCAAGATCGCCTGAGGGAAAGGCAAAGGATGGCACTGATATCGGCCAACAATCAGTCGCAATACGCGACGACGACGGCATCGCCGACAACGGACGAGGAGGAGCAGCAGCACACGGGCGAAGGGAGTGCCAATGGCAGGGAAATAGCCAAACGGACGGTGCCACCGCCGACGGAGGTGGGACAAAGCGGGGAGAGAGGGGCTGGGCTGGGGACACAGTCCAGCCCAATTTCGAGACATCACTCTCGAAGTGCCGTAAATAGCCACGAAAGAGTTGGGACCAAAACTCTTTTCCAGCTTAAGCGTGCCGACACTTTGGCATTTGTCGGCAGACAGCAGACGGAAATGGGCAAAGAATCGGAGGAAACGCAGTCCATCCGAAGCAAAATCCGTGCCCTCGAGTCGGATTTGGTATTTACAAAACAGTTAATTGCGACTAATTGCCCCAATTGTCCAACGGAAAAGGCCGAATCGCAGCGAAAAGCGTTGGAAATGACTGCCGAGTTGGACAACATGCGGACGCATTATTCACAGTTGGAAAACCGTTACACTCAGGCGACGACCATTGTGAAGAGTTTTCGCGAACGGTGCCAAAAAAGGAAAAATGAAAAATCAAAATGAAATAAAATGTTAATTAAGCGAATTGGAAATGATCAAAAGGGAGGAGAGTCACGTGGAGCAAATGAAGGCGAAGGAACGCGAATACGGCGATTTGGTGGCACAGCTCAGAGGCCGAATTGACGAATTGGAGCACAAAATGGACGGATTGGCACAACAGAGGGCACAGGTCAAAGCGAAGGGCAAATTAATTAGGAACAATTAATTAATTAATTGGTCTAATTAAACCAATCAACAACCCTTAGATGGTCAACGGCGAACTGAACGAGTTGAAGGAAAGGCTGGCGCAGTGCAGTGCAGGCAGCAATGGCAGTAAAATCGAGCACATTGGCATGACTTAATTAGCACAAAACGAATTAAGCGCATTCAAACGGAATGGCCCTGCTGAATGGGCAAACGGCAGGACGAACGGACGATGAGCAACAACACGTGCCGGCGCCGAACGCAGCGACGACGCAAAACAGTGCGCCAAAGCCGGCGCAACGACGGCCCGGCGCCGGAGGGGGCGAGGTGGTGCCCGCACGAGTGATCAGCGTCAAACACGCGGGATTGGTCCGATCAGTCGTTGTGCCCCGTGCTCATCGGTTTTCCTTCTCCAGGGCTCCCAATCGGTGCCTTTGTCGGCGGCGCCGCCGCCGCCTCCGCACAACCAACACTTTTACCACTATCCAAATGCCGACCATTTCCACCAGCACGGCCAAACACCGCCTCAATTTGTGATTGTCACCGACGGGCAAAGTCCAAACTCCACAAGGCACCACACACAACAGTACCATCGGCAGCAATTACCGTACCATGCGCCACCGCAAGCAATTTGCGATGAACCAACCGTAGCAGCAGGGTACGGTAACGGTGCGGCGGCGCCACTTCAGCAGCAGCAAAGGGGCGGCGGAGGAGGAGGGCGTTTCGCGGCGGCGTGTGACAGTCCGGTGCCGAGGTGTCTTGACATTTTGCTTGGCCAAAAAATTCGTAAATTTTAGGATTTCCGAACCCGCCTCGCCGGCAATGCCACAGAAATTCATCCAACAGAAAGGGCACCACCCACACCATTTGCACCCCCCGCCCGGCACGGGCCCTCGGGGACTGTTGTTTCCGTTGAAAAAGCGCTTCGTTTCTTCTGCCGGTAAACGAAAAGGGACGAGAGGCGGAGAAGGGCGTTCAGCCTGCTAGGGGGCTAATCCCTAATCCACCGTGACCGATTTTGCCATCCCAAATCCCAAATTCGTTTAGCGGAGCATGAATTTTGGCGAGAAAACATCGAAGCACAGGTTTCGCTCGGCACTTTTCAGTGCAAATTAAGCTTTCCAATTCAAATCGAAGGGTCTCCAAGTGCTCCAATGGAACGTGGACGACGTTTGTCAGCTGCTAATTCACATCGGACTGGACAAATACATCCCGGGTGAGCAGAAAAAGGAGGCGGAGAGAAATGACTTATTTGGCCATTTTCAGAATTCACTGTCAACCAAATCAATGGGCCCAAACTTTTGGAGTTGGACGGCTCGCGACTGAAAGTTGGTGGGCCACACTTTGTGGGGCTGTCCATTTATCGGCTCGTTTTTTCACATGGCCACAAAAAGGCACCCATCCGCGCCTTTTTTAAATTTCGCTGTTAAAAGCCTAAACAATAAAACCGCCCTTCAAAATGCCCTCCCAATGAGGCGGTGTCGGTTTGGCACTGTTTTCAAATGGCATCTTTAATTTGCCCATCATTTGCCATTCGGTCATTCATTCCCTTAGGCCATGGGTCTGTTCAACCATGCTGATCGGGCGGTGATCAAAAAGCGCATCAAAGCGATCAAACAGCGAATTGAACGCGAACGGAAGCAATTGGAGAAGGAGGCGAAACAGCGAAGCGGCGGAGTCAAAATTGTCAGTGTCCAATGAAAAAGCACCGAACGGTTTGATCAGATGGAATGGACAATGAATGAATGAACGATCGAATGAATGAATGCCCTTCTCTCCCCCCAAAAAAGCGTTGCCATAAGAAAAACAGAGAGAGAGAGAGAGAGAGACACAGAGAGAGAAAGAGAGAGAAGAGAATACGATATGCCAAAACAGTTCTTCCATTACTGTACGTTCCTCTTTTCGAAAGCATTGCTTTTGCGCCTAAAAGCTTATCTAAAACTCACATTGCTTTGATTCCGTTTTTGAATTGTTCAAAATTCGCTGGCGCATTTCCGTCAAAGGAATTAATTAATTAATTAAGGAATTAATTAATAGATTAATTCTCCGTGAAAATTCAATCGCAAGCAATGCTTTTCTTTTTTCCCATTTCTTCGAGTGTTTCTGATCAGATTCGTGCCAATCCGTCCCCCCCCCCCCCAATTCTTTTTGTCCCTTTTTGTTTTCTTTTGTCCCTATTTATTTTCCTTTTATCTCCACTACAGTATTCTCCCATACCGTATGCCCCTTTTCCATCCACCGATCTTTCACTGTGTATGACAACAAAATCATCACACCATCAGCACATAATGTGGAAATGTAAAAGTTAGAGCGGAACATTTTCACCGTGCTTGTACATTTAGTTAATTAAAAAGTAATTAACACAACCGTTTAAAACTCGTGCACTTCCCTAATTAATGTTCCATTGACTATTTTTGTTTAGTAAAATTTTAAGATAAATAAATATTTATTTATTTATTCATTTATTAATTCGGTCGATTGCCAAATTGGCAAAAAAAAAAGCAACAAATGATCAATGAAGTTCATTAAACAAATGAATTAAAAAGTGATTATAAAGCGAATTGGCAAAAAATGAGTGGCACTGGCAAAAGAAAAACAAAAGGCAAATCAATCAAATTTTGAATGTCCAATTAATTCTCTTCACTCGCCGCTTTTTTCGTTTCTCCGCTTTCACTGCGCTTTTCCATCGTTCTGTTTCTTCTGCTGTTGTTCACTTTTCCATTGTGGCAAGGCGAAACACCAAAAAGAATTGGCAATCTGTCAAATGATTGGTGATAAAATTGTATTTAATTGAATTTCTATTGAAATCCCACCGAAGCAACAAAACGGTACACATGGCTCGTCGCGTAAGCACCGACCCCGTAAAATTGGATCATCGACGGATTGACGCGACGTTTCACGCGACGGTGCAACGAAACGGACGGATCGACGACCGAAAAAAGAAATTAAAAATCAATTGACGAATAAAATAAAATATGCAAAACCATACAAATTCGTACATGAGACGAACCCACGAGTGGTGCACCTCCAAATCGGTGTAAAATTCAGGCGCAATTTGGCTTATCTATTCGGGGATTTTGGTAAGAGATGTACAAATCAGACTTTTTGTCAGTATTTCACATCAAACTTTGGGCAGATTCCGTCCTGAAACGTAAGGAAAGTCGTGGTGTTCGACATGGTAACTGAAAAAGGGGGGGGACGGCAAAATGCGTGACAAACGGACGGCAAATTGTGTGCTTACCCGACATTAAAAGTGACCAAATTGATGACGCCGTAATAACTGTACGTCTCCTGGCCCGGCTTAAACACGTAATGGTCGCTGATGAAATGGGCGGCCAAAGGATGAATGCCCAAAAACGGAAAATTACAACAAAAAAGGGGGGATAGGGGAACAGCAAACGTCGCCACAAAAGAAAAATTTAAAAAAAAGAAAAAGTTTCAGGAATTTTTAGTTAACACACGAATTCGAAAATAATTTTTGAAGGATTTTTTTGTCAGAAATTCAGTAAATTTTGTTTGCATTTCCAGTAACCTATAGAATTTTTTTTATTACAAAAACTTTAAAATAAGTTTTCAGTGTCATTTTCTTTTTTTTAATTTAATTATTTTTTGCGGCACAATTTTTCCTGTTTCCGGGGTAATGAAAACTCACCAAGACCAATCAAAAATCCGCCAAACAAATAGCCAAAGGAACGCCAGCCGAGGAAATGAATCACCGCCAAGTCGAAAGAGAACACAAGCAAAGCATTGACAATTTCCATGTCAGTGACAGACTGAAAGACCAAAATTCGTAATTTTAGGACCGACCAAACCTTTCTGTAAATGGCAAAGGGACGAATTGCGTAGAAAACGGGTTGGAGGAAAAGCCAAGCGAATTTGCCGACTTTGCCGGTGAAAAAACGGGCCTCAAATTCGGTGGGAACATCCTTTAGGGGGGGGGGGGGGTAAGAATTCGTACAAAAAAGCGGTGGAATTTGCAAAAGGCTCACAGTGTCCACGACATCTTCGCCCAAATTGCGATGGTGTTCCTGAAAAGAAGAAAATAGACAATGTACAGCCCCAAAACTGACAAACAAACACCAAATGGTATTTCCTGAAGGAAATCGACATGGGAATGGCCATGGGCAAATTGGCAACGAAGCCGAGGAGACGATTCTGAGAGGGACGGACGAACGAATGAAACAGGGGGGGGGGGGGGAATGGCGACTTATTGCAATTTAGACGACCATAAAATAGCAAAGAATTCCATGAGGATTGAAAAAGCAAATTAAAATTCAAAAACTATGGCAAATAATGCGAAAAGCCTTTTTTTAATTTTATAGGCTAATAGAAAACCTTTAGAGTTATCGAATGACTCAAAGAATGTTTAATTTGGATGATACGAGAAAAAATTATGGTGCTTTAAAAGTGTCAAAATTTTTTTGCGAAGATATAAACTGCAAAAGAGCCGAATTGGCTCACCTGAAGCATTTTGGAATGGCCAAAGCCCAAATTGTGGGAGCACTCGTGGACAGCCTAAAAAATTGGGAAATAAATTGGAAATTTGGGGATGGATTTTGAGGAAAAAAAGAAAAATAGTAAACCAAAGTCAGCGAATGAGACAAAGTGCCACCGACGAAATACGCTTGGAGGCAAACCAAAAGCCAATGCGAATCTGAAAAGGCAAAACTTTAAGAATTGTTAGTTTTCATCAGGTCAAGCTTTGTTTCATGAAATCAACGACATTGTCGCAACATTTTTAAATCAAAACTTTAATGGGCCAATTAATAATGAATTAATTACCCCTGAGAAAGAAGGCCATGAGCAATTGGAAAAGGACCATCGAAACAACGACATATTTGAAGCTTTGGTCTGAAACAGTCAGAAAAAGGTGGCATTTGTCTTCTGATGGTTTGAAAGACCACCGACCAATGCCAAAGAATTCCTTCACTTCCGGATGCCTTTCCAAAATCTGACTTCGCCTGAAAAGGGAAAATTCAAAGAAAGGCGACTTAAAATCAATTTCCCTTTAAACATAAATTCCATTTCCCCAAATCATAAATCAATCGCAAAGTCCAAAAGGGAAATGTTTTCGATTTCTCGAAACACTCATTCATCCATTGGACACCTTGTAGCGTGCGGCTCCTCCGTGTACGACCATTCAAAATGGGAATTGTGCGGAGATGGGGACAAAGCCATTTGGATTTACTATTAGGTTAAAGCAGAGATGTGATCTCAAAATTTTGAAAATCCTCATTTCAGCCATAAAAAATCCTCATTTGCCATTAAAATACCTCAAAAAAATCCTCATTTGGAATGAAAAATCCTCATTTTTTAAAACATCATAAAATTGCAAACAAAATCAGTTAACTGTCATTTTCCGTTTGAAAACAATCACGGCGCCTATCAACGCCGCCGGACCCCAATAATTCCTATTTTTTCTTAAAAAATTGGGCCGCAAAATTGGTAATTTTTTTTTTTGGTAAATATCTATAACTAATCTTATTTAAAACCCCCAAAAAATAAAATAATTCGATTTCTATTGTTTTATTAATAAATTGACATCTCTTAAATTTTTTGCTTTTAAATTGCTCTTTTTGTGGGGCGGTTTTCCAAAAAACTTTTGGAAACATTGGGGGAGGGGGTCCGGCAGTGCCGATAGGCGCTGCCGGAAAAAAATTGGAATTTTGAGTGCGATCTGTTAACAAATTTTGTCAAAAAAATGTTTAAGATTTGAAGAAAAAGTTCGAACATTTTGCCAAATATACCTAATTTTCAAAAAATTATGCGTTTTTGTCTCTTTTTTATCAAAAGACCACAAAAATCCTCAAATTTCTCAAAAGACCACAAAAATCCGCAAATCCTCATTTTTCAAAAAAATCCTCTTTGACCCTCTAAAAGACCACAAAATGAGGAAAAATCCTCAGATATCACATCTCTGGGTTAAAGCGATTAGTGAGTGGATTCAGTTTTGTTTATGCACCCAAAAGATTTACATATTTATTGTTTGTTTCTTTTAAATTAAAAGAAACAAACAATAAAAAATTTAAATTTAAAAATAAATTTTTAACCCCACAAGAAAAAGCAAAAAATAAACGCACTCAATTGGGAATGAATTAAAAAATGTACAAAGGGAGAAAAGCTTTTCTGTTCAACCAATGATTAATGGTGAACTAATGGTGTGACTGACTGATTAAGAGAAAAGGTGAAGGAAAAAACAAATTTTTTTTGGTGATTCATTCATTTAAATTATTAAATTGTATTTTCCATCAAAATATAATCAATCATAATTTCAAAGCATTCTTAGTAGGATCCAACGATTGATTGATGACCGATCACATAAGCTTCATCAATATTTTCTGATCAATTCTGTCCAAATTTGGGAAAATGCGTCCGTCCTCTTCCGCCTCCTCTTCTTCGTCCTCCTCTTCCTCCAATTCGTCCGTCTCTTTCTTCTTCTTCATCTTTTTCTGGTCCTTTTTCCTTTTCGTCTTCTCATGCTGTACATTAAAAAAAACAGAATTAATTTCATTTTCCATGCATTTGCCCAACATCGACGGCACACCTTCTCAATTTCCTCTTCCGTCGGCAACGCTTCCCAAGGGCTCACGTCGACAGGGAAAAACGACTGCTGAGGGCCGGCAGAGGCTGTGATCAGAGAGGCGCGGTTGATGAACGGGCCAAGCACGGCCTTGCGCATTTTGCACAGAATGTCAACAATGACCGCCACGTTCTCCTCAATTTGCTCATCGGACATGCTCAACTGATGAAAGCAATCAATTTGAGGGGACATTCCCCAAAATGCCAACTCACTCTTCCGATCAAAGGCTCACTGAGGCCCCATTCCTTGTTGGTCGGGTCCCTTTTTACGGTCAAATTTATGCCGGACAAAAAACTTTCCAAAATTTCGTTGAGATCATCGCCAATTCCTCCTGAATTTATGAGGAATCAAAGCATTTAAATCGGATGGTTGTTTGTTGTCTTTGTCAGTACCATTGATTTTAGTCGGAAATCGCGTTTTGATAACACCGCGAAGTGGCAGAATGTGCCTGGCCATGTCCGTGTGGGCAATGCAAAAGTCGTAGTCGTCCATGTTGAACTGACCCTTGAGAATCTGAAGAAGCACTCTCACAATCAACAGCAATTAGCGATTCATCATTGGTTCAATGATACAACAATGCCCCCTTTTGGCCCACCTTTTTGACCATTTCCGGCCCAATTGCAATGTCCGCTCCGTTTAGCATCACTTCCTGTTGCGCTTCTTTGGTGCCGGCAAATGCCAAAATGGTACGCTTTTCGGAGTGTTGAAAAGGGTGCGGAAGGACAACCAATTGACGCGAATCTGACACGAATTTGGTCTGAAAATTGCAAATATTCCGAAGAAAAAACAACAAAAAAATCCTTAAGTCGTGCCCATCACGAAAGCTTTCTCTGTTTACGAGTTTTTACATAGAAAGTCATCCAACTTTTGGTCATTTCTCACCGCTTTTTCGGTGGTCATGTTCAGCTCAATGCGCAGCTGCAACAGTTCATCCGATTTGCCATAAACGGAAGGCGAATGGTACTGACGGATGTACGACTAAAAGAATTGCCATGTCTAATTGTAACAATTTGCGAATCTTCCCATGGAATTTGTCCCTCCAATTCCAATTGCCCCCCTTTTCTCCCTCCGTCTTTACCAACGCAGTCGCAAGCGGAAGGAATTGGGTGTGCATTTGTTGTGCCGTGTAAATGCCAAAGATCGGCTTTGTCTCTTCTTGCTCCGCTATTTTCTTCGCTTCCGTTTCGTCGTAACGACCGATGCCTTGCAGAGAGATGGACTTCCTGCAGTTTTTGGGTCACACTTTGAATTTTTAAGCAAAGTAATATTACATAAATCCCTCGGGGGTTTCCGTTTTGCGTTTAAATCCCACCGATTCGATGGGTTTTCATTCATTCCCTTTTTTTTCCTTTTTTTTGCATTTTGCCACTCACTTTCGCTGCTCATTTCGAATTTTAATGCGTTCCATGAAACTGTATCGCTTCCTCTCCGCCTCTCTCTCTTCTTTTATTTTTTTCCTTCGCAATTTCTCCGCCTAAAAATTAAATTTATTAAATCACCCTACACATTAGTCCTATTTCAAACAATTTACTTTCGACATATTCTGATTCCTAAAGCGCTTTCGTCCCCGCGTTTGGCACAGTCCGCCGAGGCCATTGGGAGGGCACAGAAAAGGCGCCACTAATGGGGAGGGGAGGGAACGGCAAAATGCCATCGGAATCGAAGAGAATAATTGAAACATTCTGAAAATGTCATATTTATTTAATAAAGAATGTTACCCTTGCGATTTTATTCATTTCAAAAATTTATAAAGTATTTTACATTAGGATTTAATATTTTTTTAAGCCATCTTTGATATTCTCCAAAAAGGAAGCGATAAACAATAAGAAAAACGAAATAAATACCCATTGGAAATTTTAATTTATACACACACCATCCCAAAAAACGAGACATGAACCAATAAAGAGAGAGTGCAGAGAAAAAAACATCTCTCATTTTGGCGTACTATTTATTTATCTCTGTTAATAGAGAAAAACCGAGTTTACTTCGCTACGTTTAACTTTTTTACCTAATGTTAAATCCACTTCAAATTTTGCATACCGATAGAGAAATAAATTACGAACAAAATTTGGGTATAATAAAAAATATTTGAAGCCCAGATTCAAAAAACAAATTTTCAATCACTTATATCTTTTTTCAATTTCATCAAATTGCTTAGCATTTTCTTAGAAAAAGCTTCTCCTCATCAAGAGCTTTCGAATGATACTAAGATTATCCAATTTGGTTGCCAAAAACCTCCAAAAATAATTTCCAAAAATCGTCATTTTTTAAATTTTTGTACAAAAATAAATAAAAAAATTCATGTTGCACAACGGACTCGAACCTCCTCCCTTTGTCCTTTACTATCTTACAAAAACCACTGAGCCACACATGCAAATCTTTTTTGGTATTGGAGCTCAGTTCTGGGATGGTGTGTACATATAGGTTTTGATTTAAACTCATTTAATTAATTAAACGAGTTAAAAATTGAAACATTTAAATATTTACTGACTTAGTGGTGCAGCACATTGAATGAAACAAAGCAATATTTACATAAAATAAAAATGAATAATAATTGTCTGTTCGAATTTTTGTTTGTAGTCGAGAATCCCGAGCAGTACAAGCATATGACAGGAAATTTGGGCGGTTTTTAATGAGATAATACAAAAAAAAGACAGCAAAAGAAAAAACGCCCAAAAAATTGGAAATAAAATGCACAAAAAAAAGAGAAACGCATCGCATTTCTTTTAAAAAAAAGCAATAGTCATTTGATCATCGGTGAGAAGAAAAGAAAGGGCGAATCATCCGTTCAAACTTTGTCATCGTGGAACCACCAACGCGTTTTGTTCGGGTTTTTGCTGCAAGTCCGCACGTATAAGTCTGACAATCAAATTAACAATATTTAAATCATAACATAATTTTTCTTATTTTTACCGTTGTCCGGCGGCCGTTTCTTCTCTTTGCAACTGGACAGCATCGACTGAATGGACAAACAAACGGAAGAGAACGCTGAGAGCCTAAAAAGAGTGCCAGTTTGAGGATTGTCGGTCATTTTGTGAAATGCCAAAGATTACGGGTGTCCAATCGTCACTGAGAATTGACAGGCAAATGTGCCCGTTGGAGTACACGTGGGGATGCACCGGAATGTTTTCACCCATAAACATAACCTAAAGGAAAAAGGGACTGATTGTGAGTGATTTGAACATTTATAATAATTGGTTCTTCAAATCGCACATACTTCTGGCGATGAGAATGGGTATTGGTCGTCAAATCTGAATTGCAACTGAAAAATCTCGCTGTCGTACAAAGTGTTCCTGAAATGAATGTAAAAATTTGCAATTAATTGTGCTAAATTAACAGGACAAATGCCAACCTTGCCCCCTCGAGGATGAGACTCCAACACATTAAATTTGCGGTCGCCTGTTCCTCTTGAATCACACTAACGCCTAAAAAATAAAACTGGAGAAACAATCGGAAATAAATGGGGAAGGGAAAATTGCTGCACATTAACGCAAACTCAGTGCCAAACCTGAGGGGGGATCTTTTAGCATTTGGGTGAGTTCCTAAACAATAAAAGTGAAAGGGTTTTGTTTTTGAGTAATAACCTTCGCCAACCGCCGTTTGGTTGAATCCATCGCAATTATAACAAATATCAATTAATTAATAATCAGATGGAATGAAAGCGACTGAAAAATGAAAAAGCTTGTATAAAAAACCAATTCTCGAGCCAAAATTTTGGTAGAAAAACTGGGATTAATAATTGTGAAAATGGACAGGATTTGGTGAGACCCATAAATAATAAAAGGGTTTTTTCATTTTTCAATATTTTCAACTAACAAAACGGAAGGGGAGGCAAAAGAACGAATGAATGGGAGAGAAATCGATGCAGGGGGAGGGGGGAATGAAATGTGTGTCCTATGCTTTGTCGTGTCCGTCCCCTCCTCCCCTCCCCTCTCTCTTTCATGGGACTGACTGCTGGCAGAAAACAAATAATACAGCACTAAAATTTGAAAATCACTTTAAATGAATGGGTAATTAATTCTTAATTAGCTAGGTCTGGATTTTAAGTGTTTAAAATCGCAAGAGGTACTTAAGTAAGTGCGTTAATGCCAAAATAGGTGCTAAAATTCCAAATCCGCCTCCCGAAAAAAGTGTGCCCAACTTCATATGAACAAAGCTTGAAAAGCCATTACTTTTTTTCAACCAAATTCTATAAATTCTATAAATAAATGGAATAACGCAAATGAATGTATAAAACAGAGTGAAATTGCGAATACGCAAAAAGTGAGGGCGACGGTGGCGGCGGTGAAAGACCGTCGCGCCGTTCGGCCATAATTTTGGTCGGTTCAGTTCCACTTCCTCCTCCCTATTCTTCCTCTTCTTTTTCCCACTCGCCCGTCCTAACAAAAAATACAATAAACAAACATGTTTAATCGGTGAAATGAATGGACAGCTCGAAAAATGTCGAGTGGAACCGGCTTATGTTAGCGAGAACCATCGACGGAGCGACGACGACCCAACCGACGACGAAAAAGGCCACCAAAATGAAAAAAAACACCGTCAAAAGCATCGCTGGGGCTTTATCTTCTGCTACTGCTCAATACACAAATATCTGCCGCAACAGTCAGCACAAAACACAGCCAAAGAGAAGAATAGCGAAAGAAAAATAACTTAAACGAAAGAACGGAATAAGCAACGAACAAAATTATGTAATTGGTCAGCAATTCAATCCATTTTTATTTTTACAATTGGAATTAATTGCATTTGCTAATTCGGTCTATTGCCCATTAATTTGGCTGTCAAATGAATATTAGGCGATTTGATAGCGTAATCTTTGATTAGGGAACTATTAATTGGGGCCAAATCCAAAAGTGTTCTGTAAACAGGTCCCCCTTTTGGGGGATGACAAAGTTAACAATGCGCGGCAGCCTTTGCCCCTCCTCATAAATCTTTTCACAATAATATTAAGGACAAGAAAAAGTCGTTGTCGTCGCCTTTGGTCCGTCTCAACACCTTCCTCACTCAGTCAGCAGCAGCTGATCATTGGGGGGAGAGTCAATCGGCCGACGGATGCGTTCCCCGCCCTAACTTTTTCCACCCTCCCAATTCCCTCCTGCTGCTGCTCATCCTGCCGTTGTTGTGCAACCCCTCCCCGCCCCCTCCCTTTGATCCCCCAACCGGCTTCCTCTCCCCCCTCCCCCCGCCCCCCACTCATCCACCCACTCTTCCCTCCCCCCCCTCGCCCCTCCTCTCCCATCCATCCAGTCCCTCCCATTGGAATTAATATATTGCTCCGTAATTGCAATTGCGCGCCGCTCCTTCCCCAAATCCGAGCAATTCCAGCCAGTTTCCTTCCTGCTCCCCACCTTATCCCTTTTTTCGTCCCATTTCTTCATCATTCCCTTCGTCAGCTTCTCCTCCCCCCTGTCTTCTTCGTCCCATACTTTTTTTAGAAACTCGTCGTCCAAATAGCCACAAATGGCTCACCGTCGCCGTCTCTTCTGCTGCTTCGTCCCGCTCCAAATTATGATAAAAGAGAGGCCGCGTTGTGCTGCCGGTGGCCATTTAGTACCTCTTCGACCCCCGCCGAATATTTGCGCTTATTCGAAATGGCAATGGGCGGACATTCGCCGCATTTCGCCAATCCGTCCACCAACCCTACAATTTCCTTTCAAATAATTCACTTTCCGCCATTAAATGTTGGAAATCTAAGAAGGCATTCATTCATTCATTCATCGCAGTGAATTGTCTCCAAATTCGCCGCCCATTTGAAGAATTACCGAGTCGCCGACAAAAGTCTCAATTTGTGGGGCGCATCGACAGTTACAAAATGCATCATCAGCTGTCAGTTCCTTTCAACTTTTCCGTCCAAAGTCTCTCGAACTTTCCCCCCCCCCCCCCCAAATGACAAATATGCACCCACTCGTCCAACCCATTCATTCTCCCCCCCCCCACCCATTCACTCATTTCTTGCCACCCAATCGCTTTTTCCCCTCCAATTGCGCAAAAATGGATTCATTCCAACACATTAAAGATCAGATTTTTATTCAAAAAATATAGTACACTAAGAAAACCACTCATTCATTGTCAGTGTTCTTCTTTTCTGCGGTTCGGGGGCTTTGACTTTTTGTTCGGCAATTTGTTGGAAAATGTCTCCAAAATGTGTCAAATTAATCGCTGTGTCTAATAAAATCCCATCCAATCAAAACCCATTTCATAAACCGGTTTTTGCGTTTGGATGGACCCTCAAAAGTTCCAATCGGAGAAAAGTGGGCGGACGGACGGACAAAAGACGCGAAAAAAGGGGTGGAGAGGCCACGGCCAAATTGTGGCAACGAATGAATGCGGCGATGGATGACGAATTCCGCCCAAAATTCGATCAGAAAAATTCAAAGCCGCCAATTCCGTTTAATATATTCCTTTTAATCATATTTATAATATTTGTTTTATTCTCTTTATTCACTCCTCCAAAGTGTTTCCTCCTCTCAGTCAGGCTGTGACGTTTGCCATATTTGAAAAGCGGCACAATTTGTAATATTGCACTCGTTTCGGCCTGATTTGGGGAGGAACAAAAAAAACAACGCAAAGACCGGCGAAGAATTGGCACCCCAAAAAATGGAATCGGAAATTGAGGTAAGTTTCGGGGAAGGAAATGCATCCTTTGAACACTTTTTTAATAATTTTATTGGACAAATCAAGGAAGCAAATTAATTTTATTTTTAAAATGGAATAAACAGGAAAAGCATTTAGGGCCAAAAAGGGAAAGAGAGGGGGGGGGGGGGGCTGCACGAAAACTTTAAAAAAATTTCGTATACGAAAACGCAACGAAAAAGGGCATTCGATACGAAAACCAAACAAAATTTTAAACTCGAAAATGAAAATTTTGACGGACTAAAACGAAACTCAAAAAGTGCCGAAAATGTAGGACAAAACGAAAACGAAATTTCGTGCATCCCTTGGGGGGGGGGCACAATTGGTAGCAAATTCAATATAAATAAAAAGTGAAATGATACCGATTTTTATAATAAAAACATCAAATTCAACAAATTAAAATAAAGGAATTTAATCGGTGCCAAATTAAGAAAATGAAAAGGGAAATATCAAATGGTAAAATTAATAATTATCAGAATAAACAATATTTAATTAATTGTATAATAAGTCGGGTCAATTTGTACACATTTATTGGCATTGTCGTGTCCTCAAATTGAAATGGCAAAAGTGTGAAAGGATTTTAATTGAAATGGCCAAAAAGGGAAAATAAATAATGTAAAATCATAAATTGGGCAAAAATCACCAAAATGGTGCCATTTTTAAACAGCAAAAAGAAAAACGAAGAGAATTCGAAATTGCGAATGAAAGAATAGAGGAAAAGGAATTTTGGTGTCATGAAATGAATTTGCCAATGGCTAAAAAAGAGGGGGGGGGGGGGGGAATTAAAAGGGAAAAGGGCCAATTAGTGACAACGAAAAAGTGGTCAATTAGTGAGGCGCCCCCCCCCCCCCTCCCCCCCCTCAAATAACAAATGAGGTCATTGAAATGACAAATTTTGAATGAAAAATATCTCAGCGGATGCTTTCTCCGTTCATTTTTGTCACTTGGAATTGCCGAGTTTGGCGGAGTGGTGGGGGGAATTTGCTGCTGCTGGACGAGGTATTTTTGACGGGCCCATTCCATCGTTTGCATCGCCCGTTGCCATTGATCACTGAAAAGCGCTTGAAAAAGTGAGAAATGTTGCAACATTTAATTTCACAAATCTCAAAGTCCTGTAAATATTGTCAAATGAATAATAATTAATTAATTTTCAAGTTTTTCAATTTAATTGGGGCCTTCCCGTTCGTCCGTCCCCACTAATTACCCTAATTAAGGTCCCATTTATTGTTTTGGTTAATTGATGATAATTTGGTGTGCCGATCGATCACCGCCCACCCACCCGCCGTGCTCGCCTCTCTCTCTCTGTTGTGCCGTCGCTCACCCGAAGATCTGTCGCTTCTGTTCGTACTGTTCGTTGACAAACTCCACCAACTGTTTGCGCATTTGCTGCACATTTGCGAGCACTTCGCGCTGGAATTTGAGCAGAAGGAAGCCGAGCAGCAAAAGGAGGAGCAGCGAAAGCCAAAAGTGCCAATGCCGTCGCAAATGGGCGCCCGTGCGCTTCAGCAGGGGACGCGGGCCCTGGGGAGAAACAAATTATGCAAAGCATACGCGAGGGGGATTGACTAATTATTTAGCTAACCCCCCGCAGCGATTTGCTCAGTTTGCCAATTTGGCGACCGATCGCCGCCGGCGTCGCTTTGACTGTCTCCACCACTCGCCACCCCTCCGGCGCTCCTTTCGCCGCTGCCTTTGCCTTGGGCGACAGTTTTTGCTGCTGTTGTTGTTGCAATTGTTCAATGTGTTTGGCGATTGCGCGCGAACGGAGCTGTGGCGGCGAGGGACGACCGGCGAGGGAAGGCGACGGGGAGGGCACCGCCGGGGAGCGCGAGAAGGACGCGGAAGAGGAGGAAACGGTGAAGGACGCGGCACTCACTCGGCCCATTCCTGGACAAATTACGACGATGGCATTTACAAGAGAATGGGTAGCAAAGCCTAAGGGAACTCTCGACTTAGTAACGACCACTGACGTCACGCCGTGCCGTTGTCTGTACCGTGTGAATTTGGCAAGCTTTTGCCGATGAATGAGGTGCTTGTTTTTGTTAGCCTCGTTGCGCTTCTCGCCGGGCTTCGGCTTCGATGCGTTGCCGGCTCAGTCGCCACCTGCCGGGAACGGCATTCTAATTAAATTTCCCATTTAAGCGCATGCGCCTTTCGTGGACGCACTTTCCGCGTTGGCACTTTGCCGGTGGGTGTCGTCGTTTTCTTTTTAGTCGGCGACTTCGCTTCGCGGGGCCGCAGTTGTCGCGGCTGCTCCGCTGCGACTCGTCGTGCCGCGCTTTGCGCCCGTCGGCCCTGCGATTCGCTGCGACGCCCCGGGGGACGACCGCGCGAAGGCGTCCGCTTTTTCATTGGCTTAAAACAAACAGAAGCTGAAGCAATACTTCCAACCAATTTCTAATATTGATCATTTAAAAACTGACCATTTCGAATTAAAATCGCCGCCTTTTTTTGTCCCTTTCGTTTCACTTTTTAATATGCAATAATTAGGATTTCTTATTAGTGATAAAAGAGTTAGTTAATTAGGTAATATTAATAAAGCAAAAGTGAATTGATTCAATTACAGTTAGGAAATTTTGAAATAAAACGGGAGGGAATTAATTGATGGGGCGGGGAATATCGACGATTTGACGACGGATCGCCGACCCAACGCATCCATCATCATTTATTTGGATGCTTTACTTGCTGATTCGTTTGAGGATTATTTAAATTTAACAAAATTTAGGGGAGGAAAAGGGAGAGTAAAATTATTTAAATAGTTTACTAATTGGGTAATTAGCACTAACAAAGTCCAAATTGAAGAAAAATAATTTCGACACAATTCGAACAAAAGCCCAAAATTCATCAATGGCATTTTGAAATTGAGGGCGAGACACAAAATGAATGGAGAGAGAGGCGAAAGGGACGCCAAAAGATTGGTCGCACATGGCTTTCTTTCTTTGGCTTGGCTTCGCTTCTGTCGCCCCAAGGGAAAGAGTGGGGAAGAGAGTGAAAAGGGAAGGAAATATAATTAGGAAAAGAAAAGGGCGGTAGCAGACAGCGAAGGGCGGAGGGACACACATTTTTGGTTGATGGACTGAACAACAGCGAAAGAGGGGCGAGGGGGACACTCTCCCCGGCGGGGGTCGCGGAGGAAGAAAGGTAAGCGACGGATGGACGCGTTCCATCCCCGCGAGGGATGGAGGGGAAGGAGGAGGGAACGGCGATTGTTCGGAGGGGGGGGGGGGGGTGAGGGAAGGAGAGAGATTCGGGTGGAGTGGTCAATGGAAAGAGGAAAAGGGAGGGAAAGAGAGAGGGAATGATGGGCAAAATAAAATGGGCAGCAGAACATTCTATCTCATTTTAAGCAAATGAAATCAATTCGAACACTACTTGAACAACAACAGCGACGAAAGGCATCCAAACGCACAAGAAAGTCGTCAGAATTCGACGACAGCAGCGTTTTTATCACGCAAAGTGAGGGAAACGACGACGAAGAGCCGGCGTCGGATGAATGTGACGCGGAAAACCGACCTCCCGTCGAGTTTCAGTGCGGAAAAACGGAGAGGGGGGCATTTTGCATTTGGTACCAAGGTCTGCGGTTGTTTTTTTAAATCCGTGCAAACACCAAGGACGAAACCTTTGTTTCCATGGGCACTGACCTCGCACTGGTGGCAGTAATGAGAAGGTTCTTCTCTTTTGATACGTGTATTCCTCTTTCACTCTTATTTCGAAATTTTTAGGCAGAAAAGGAAGATTTACGGCAACATGGACCGTGTCAACCCTTTGAGTGTTGTCCTACCCGAAACCGGCGGCTCGCATTATGTGTGCATGCTCTGTTGCCTGGAAAGCAACGAAAATACTACGAAGAGGCGCTCAATGCGGTCAAAGCGATGATTGCACCCAACACCCCAGCACATAGTAAGTGATAATTTCTCCTAACTTTATTTCATCTCAAAATTTAAGTCATCAGTGACTTTGAAACCGCAACGATTCGGGCCATGCGAGAAACGTTTCCAGCGGCCCAATTGACGGGATGTCTATTCCACATGAGCCAGGCAGTTTTCAGAAAATGGCGCGAAATCAAAGCCGACGCAGTTCAATCAGCACCAATGCCACTGAGGATGCCGAATACAGTCGCCGGAATTCATTTGGTAGTGGTGAGTATTTTTGTTTTTTGAATTCGTTCTTATTTTCTTTATTTTAGTGAATTTGGACCATGTTTATGGTAACAATTTCATCCAATTCGGCGTTCCCGCACAAACGCCGCATCAAATACATTTTGAAGGAGCAATTGATCGGAGATGCATTGGACGAGGCGGAGTACAACACAGACGAAAACGTTATGAACATCCTTTCACTGCTGAGTCTGCAGATGCAAGGATATGTGGGTGGCCTGCGTGCACGAGGGGCTCAACATGAACATGAGGACCGAGAATAATTGGATGATTGATCGCTTTATACCATTGGCAAAAACCCTTGTCGTATTCCGCACAAGTGATTGGATTTTTTCACCTCAATTCCCGTGATTTTCAACATTTTCATTTGATTCGAACTATTATTTTTGATGTTTATTATAATAAATTTTCGATTTCAGGCCTTCTTTACGTTGTATTGTACTAGGCAATTTGTGAAAACTCCATAAAAATGGCTTTAAAAGTTTCTCGAGTTCGGATCCGGGTTTTAGAAATTTTTTGGCGGAGTAGACGAATAATGTAGACGAATCGTAGCTTTTTGGCTGAGTAGACGAATCGTCACATTTTGGCTGGGTAGACGAATCGTTGAATAGACGAATCGTCGAGTAGACGAATCGTGGCTTTTTGGCTGAGTAGACGAATCGTCACATTTTGGCTGAGTAGACGAATCGTCGAGTAGACGAATCGTTGAATAGACGAATCGTTGAGTAGACGAATCGAGGGGAGGCGAAAACAATTCATTGTGCCAATTAATAAATGGAAAAATTGGCCCAATGCCAAACATTTGAGATGGACAACGGTGGAGAGATTCTACATATTTTAGAAAGACTATTAATTATTAAGGAATATAAAATATTGAAAAAATCCAAACAACAAAACTTTTCACCGGGCAGTCCTTTTTTATTCAAAACAACCTAATAATAAGCACATTTACACACATACATTAATGAGTTATATGGCAAAGCCGAACAGACCGGACATTATGTTGAATACTGTACTTATCGACATACTGTAGAAAACGAGGCAAAGTTTGGGGGAAATTCACAACTTTTTTTTCTTTATTTGGAGCTCAAACGGCACATCCAAAGCTGGCACATTGATGATTAGCATCAGTTGCCAGACACAACAAGACGAGGACGGTCGGAAAAGTCTTCGCCATGGAGCCAAATGAAAGAGAGCATCAGCACAGAAAGAGCCAGCCAAAACAAAGCGATGAAAGGGTTTTCTGAATTTAGGGGAAAAATTTGGGGAAAAAAATAGACAAAACGGACCGGACACCAAAAGACAAAGAATTGTCATGGCAAAAGTGATCACGGAGAACACAATGGCGAAGCCATTCAAATCGAAAGCGACTGGCGAATGGTCCAACCCAGCGGGCAAATTGTATCGGTTCACCACGTAATTGCCGAGGAACAGATTGATCGCGTCCTAAACACCACCCATTGATTGGTGAATTATCTCCAATTTGCAAATGCCATTGACCTGTCTGTACCCGTCGCTCCAGTTGTTTTTGAAATAGCGCATAAGTGAATTGTGTGCGTCTTGCAATGCCCCGCCGAATGTCCGTCGTCCGATCCGTGTGTAATCCGTCTGTAAAAGATGAAATTTGAACAAATCATTCCCCCGTCCCCAAAAAATGCCTTCAGCGCCGCTGTGCCCGCGTACTGTTTGCTGCAGTCATCGCCGTTATCGGCCCACACTGAACAAACGAAATCAAAACGAATTCATACTGATATGAACAATTTACAATTCTTGAAAGTATAAACAAAGCCGGGCCAGGCATCAAAGTTTTTCACATTTTGAGGCAGAATGCCAATGCTTTGGAGTTGGAGACTGATGAAAATGGCGTATTATGGTAAAAAAAATCCCCAAAAAACTACCGCAATGATTCCATGGCCAAAAGTGCCTGGACAACGTTTGTCCTGTCCAAACAACTGAAATTGGGGGAAGTAATTAACGCCTAATTAGGCGAATGCATTAATTCAACTCACTCCATGCAATTCGTTCGGAATAATCCGTTCTGATATTTTCTCTCCCCAACTGCGCTCAAATCCTCCAGCTCCAATGTGGTAAAGAAAAAGCTGAAAATAATTAAAAGGTAATGTAAAAAGATGAATGATGTTACCCAAAGTTGTTAACTTCGGGTGCCAATTTCTCATGCAGCTCCGACAATCTGTCCCAATTCAGCGAAGAGCAATGGCGATGGAAGTCAAACGGTTCAAAACGGACATTGTCAAATTTAACCGAATCGACAACTGAATGGAACAATTTTCCCAAAATGTGTTCACGGCCGTATTGGTTGATCAGATTGACAATGAACTTAATTGAAAAAGAATGAAACGAAAGGAAAAGTAAATTAATTGTAATGAATTGCTTTCTTTTCGTTAAATGATCCTCAATTTTGCCCCATTACCTTCCCTTTTGTGTTTAATTATTTTCCGCTCACAATTTTCCGCGGATTTCCATTTGCGTCCTTTCCGTAACGATTGAAAAGTGCGTTAAGATGGGCTCGGTAGGCGGCGATTTGTTCGTTTTTCGGCAAATGAGAAGGGTCGGGCTGCCACCGGAGATTGGTCCGCTGGGCCCAAAACAAAGGGATGGAAGCGCGAATCTGAAAAGAGGGAAAATGAAGAAATATGACAAATAAAATTGGTTTGACTATTCCAAAAATATCCGGATTTATTTGCCTGCACAAACGACGCCAAATGTCGCTGATTTTTCCCGCTTTTTGTGTCAAATTGCACAATTTGTTCGGTCTCCACAAAATTGGCACAGTTTCCCTCCCGGTCGAGGCCACGCGTGTGGAAAACGAACGCCGGCACTGAAAAAGAGCACCTTAAATTTCCAAAGTGAACTGGAAAAAACCGTTGGACAGAACGGCGAGAAATCAGTGCCAATTTGAAGGGTCTGTCATTGACAACGCATTTGCGGATGCCAACGAAGCCGTGGATGAGAGGAATGGCAAAGGAAGAAAGCTATAAAGGACAGGAAAATAAACCACTAAAGAATAAAATCACCGGAGAGATTAATTTAAACCCAAAGCAAAAGGTTAGAAATGAATAAATGTGTTTTACAGGAATTTATAGCCGTTTTTAGCCAAAAAAAGAATATTTTTTTTTGCCATTTGGAGTCAATTTTCCAAAAATTTATTCTTCGCAACCTCAGCAGATTTAAAAAGGACACAAAGGCGCGTGTTCCACACAAAATTGCGGTCAATTCGCTGAAACAGCGGCTGCTGGTGAAAATTGGGCGTCGCATTTTCGGAAAGCCATTGAACTGTAAATGAATTTTAAAAATATTAGTAGAAAAATGAAAAACAAATGCACACATACAGCTGTGTGAAATGTCCATCCGATGAGAGTAGTAAAATGCATCGCATTTGAGCACAGTTTCGAGCATTTCCACAAAAATTTGGTTGGCATGGCGCTAAAAATCCATCAAATAAATTTAAAAGCGACAGATTAAAAACGGAATGGATTTATGTTTTCCTTTATCGTTTAACCCATTCGGTTTATCTCCCTTTCGCCACTGTTCGTACTTCGTTTTCGCTCAGATGGGCTTCGCTGGTACGGAAAGGGATCAGTTCAGTACGAATGACTCGGTAAATGTCCGCCCCGTTTAACGTGCCAACACTCGTCGACTTGGAAATAACGATCAAATAGGGGCCGGACACCAACTGAATGATGCCGACGAGGCCATCAATCGGTTGAATCTTTAAACTGTCAACTGAAATTGGCGCAGTACTTTGTTCTAAAAAACGAAAAGTACAGATGAAGACAGGCAATTCAAACTGTTTACTGAGCTTTAGTTCGCTGGAAAATCGATCAATCTCCAAATTTGTGCCAACGGCGGGGGAATCGACGTAACCTTTCGACGCAATTGGCTCAATATAAAAGCGATCAGAGAAGTGGTATCTGAAAAATCAGAAATAAAAACAGAAATAATGGGAGAATGCTCTCACAAAGTGTAACGCGAAGGGCTCGATAAATGGACCGGCTCCATTGCTTATGATAACTCTAAACAAAAACAAAGTCAGCAAAGAATTTTTAACCATACAAAGAAAATGGGTATACGTAAATATAAATGGGTATTCATTTAGGTATCTGAGGCCCACTCATAATTAATAGTTTTTATTTGGTTTCTTTCGACCTGATTTCCGTTTAGGCTTTAATTATTGCTAGGGCTCGAAATAAGGCGCTAGTTTAAAAGAGAACCTTTTTGAAAATTTTTTGGTAGAAAATTTTTGCTTTAGGTAGCCGTAAACATTTTTCCAGAGAAAGCGAAGAATTCAACAAAAAAAAATGATGAGAATTGGAATGATAGGCAAGGTCAAAAAAGTGGCCGTATTTATACCGGACAAACCCAACTCGTACTAGGCCCGGGAGTAGAGAAAGACAAAACAACTTTTTCTTAAGAAAAATATTGTTTTTATTTAGGTATTTAAATTTACAAATTTGAAATTTCTCGTTCGCTTCTTTTGGCAATTGTGTAGAATTGTGGTCCCGACGAAAATTAAAATTTTAATTTTATTTATTTTTTTTCTGGGGTGGAAAAATATGCTGATCACGAATCTGAGCTCAGATTTTCGAAATCATTGATTTTGAATACTGGTCCATAGGGGTCACATGAAACGGGGTCTGGAGTTCGAGCCCGCTTGGCTGCAATTGTTTTTTTTCATGATACTTGATGAAAAATCATAGACAAAATGGTGGCTTTTGTAAAAACTGGATTCATGTTCGTGATCAGCTCTTTTTTCTACCCCAAATTCACTGGAAAGAAAGTTTTTAAAAAATTAAAAATTTTGGAAAAAATGAAGTACTTGATGAAAAGTCATAGACAAAATCAATGATTTTGCCAAATCTAAGATCAGATTCGTGATCAACGTGTTTTTCCACCCCAGGAAAAAATAAAACAAAAATTTTAAGTTTATTTTTCGTCGGGACCACAATTCTACACAATTGCCCTTCTTTTTCAAAAATTCTCCCAAATTCAAAAAATTCCGTTAAATTCAGATGAATTTAAAAATATATATAAACTCGATTTTTTTTAAATTTGTAAATTTAAAATTTGCCGAGCTGGGCACTGTGAAAACCGGGTACCGAGCCCTGCCCGGTTTCGAATAAAAGAACTATGGCATAGATTAAATTTTGCATTTATCTGATTGAATAAAGCCGTGAGGTCCCACTACCCAGTGCTCCGGTCCCGGCCTTACAATTGTGAGGCCAACTCATAACTAATTTTTTTTTCGACCTGCTTTCCGTTTAGCCAATAATTTCGCATTAACCCTCTTCAAATTCACATTATTTATTTTCATTCCTTAAATGAGCATTAAATTATGTCGTTTTGCTCTTTGTGTTGGCGTCAGGGATAACACCTGTTTTTTGGTCTACGACGACGATTTAAGTGCATTGGAAGTTCGTGCTGAATTCAGCGGTGCCCGAATTGGAAATTGGTACCTATACGAAATTAATGAATGTGGAGAGCAAAATTGGAAAAAAGTGGACGAAATATTGCCAACAAAACGAGTGGAGTGGACAAATGGGGGAAAACACAACGAATCTGTTAAGGTGGTTCTGATAATTGCATAATTAGGTAATCATAGTCAATCTCACTCAAAATCAGAAAAATGGGAAATGCGTGTGAATTTTAGATTTGTCTTCCGATTTTCTGTGTTCCGAACCTCACAATTTTTGACTGCAAATGGCGGAAATGCAAAACTGTTCCAACAGACGAAAAATTGAACATCGAATTGTATTCGCCACGACTGAAATCGGCCATTAAAGTCAATGCGAATTTGGTGAAACAACTCTCCAGCTCGGGCATCCGCGAAACTGAACATTGCCACGCTTTTCTCACTTTGTATGTTTGGATGAATTAACTTACATTTGTTGCTTTTTTACAATATCTTTTTTTTGTTTCGAAATTTGTGCCCCTCCCTTTAAATATTTTTATAAATATTTATTAGAAACTGGACGGAATTTCAGAGACTTGTTTATTTTCGATGTACTTTTCCGTTTAAAAAAGGCAACAAATTGGCGTCATTTTTTGGCGAAAAAAGCTACAAATTCCTGACTTTTCACCGAATAGCAAAAAAAAACAAAATTCGGGTTCTCCCTCCGAATTTTTTTTTCTGGTCACGGCCTGTCATCTTCTAATTGTAAATGCGTTTTACAACATTTTTGAAGAAATTGTCAAAATATCGAAAAAGGGGCACAAATTTTTTTTCATGGTCCACCTTATTAAGAAGCAGAATCAACACTTCTATTTAAGCAACTTTGTCCAGTCGGGAAACTCAGTAAAGCCGCCACAATGGTCGCTCAATTTTGTGGAGGACATTCAAAATGTATTTTTAAAAAGAGAGCATAGCCAAAAGAGTTGGGACACTCATTCTTTTAACCTCCCAAAAATATGGAAAAATAATTACTAGGTCTTTAATTAGAATTTACAAATCATTTCTTTTTGTCCTACCTTTAAAAACTTAGGGAAATCAATTTGTCGACCTAAATTTTAAATTTTTACCAATTTTAATAAGGCATTGGTACTTGTTTGTATTGGTATTTTTAGCCTCCGACAAACGTCTGTTCTTTCCATGACGACCTTGCCAATGTTTTCCGTTCCGCCATCCCTCCGCCCCTCCATCGTTCGGCAACTTTCGGAAAGCCTATGGAATGGGGCATCCTCAAAAGTGTCGTCATCGATCCGAACGACGAAGGCTTTCGACTGGGCTCCATTCTGTGCCTTCGCGACGGAATCATCGCATTTGGCCGCATTTTGCCAATCAAAGGACAAAATTGGAGAGCCGAAGAAGGCGACACCGTCGGGTTTTGCTCAATGTCAGCTTTTGGGATTTAAATTTCATACAATTAAAGAGTAATTATCGGCTGATATCAAACCTTATTAGTGCATTGATTTAAGTGATATTGTCGATCTGTTCGAGAAGCCTGTCCGTGTTGCGTTTAATGTGCTGAATTGGAAACACCAGCACGCCACTTCCAGTGACCTGCTCGAGGACGACTGTTCCCTAATTGCGTTTGACACCGACTCAAAAGTGTCTTTTTTTTGGCATTGAATTTACAATTAATAAAAGTCGTTAATTTATTTATTTTACAGTATAATCTCACCGTTTTCAGTTTCATTTGGCGTCAACAGTAACCGTTGGGTCGAGGGAAGGCTCGGAAATGGGCGGACAGTTTTTGGGACGTGCAAAGCAGCAGCACCAAAGCGTTGGTGCTTTTTGAGCAGCAACAACATGACAAGCAACAACAGTACGACATAAAAGAAGCGATGCGGGAGGTTGTCAGGAACGACAGTGGGGTGAGGGGGAGGGCGGGGAAATGGCGAAAATTTCATTTTGAATTAAAATGGCACAAATGCCTGTCATGAACTGCGAATGATTTTCCCTCATTTGTCTGTGTCTGTTTCTACAATATTTGCATTTTCCTCGTCACAATCATAAATCGGCCAATTCCTCGAGATTTCCCACGGTGATAAAAATTTTCTCGTTTTCAATAACTTTTTTTAATAATATTCGCTCTCTCCTTTTTTTCGTTAAATTGGGCCTTTTGATTTACCATTCGTGACATGCCAATGCCATCTTTGGGAATGAATGCCTTTTAGGACAAAAGGCGCTTTCTCCCTTCACAGCAACAAATGAACCTCCATCAACACAACCAACAGATGCACTTGTTGGAGAAGGACAAACAGCCAATTCAGGACGGCGTCGGGGTGTTCACCCACACAAAAGGCGATGTGATTTTCCTGCGCTTATTCGACAAACAATCGAATTGTTTCACCCATTTGATGGCAGTCACTAAGAACAAGTCGGTGGTGCTTACAATGAGTTGGTCTTTTTGCATGGTCAGCAGTTTTTTCTTCCTTTTCAGAGTCCCTTTTCCGCCCGGCAATTTAAACCCAACAAGCATTTGGTGGCGCATTTCGTACAGAAAGCAGAAAACGCCGAGGACAGTGGAAATATTGGGCATCTGTCGAGAGACGGAACTCCATTTTGTGCAGCCCAATATGAGAAATCCGCAAAATTGGGACGTGTCGTTTTGCGAGAAAATAAGGGACACAAAGTCAGAAAAAATCGAAATTTGAAAAATGCCAAATATCGGCAATCATTCGAAAAATTTCATTTTTACTCACATTGTCAGAGCTTTATCTTTGATCCGGTTCTTACTTTTTGTCTGTTCGCGTTGTATGTCTTAAATCTGTTTTTCATTTTGTTATTATTTCATTTTTGCATTTTTTTACAATGTAAGTAAAGTGGTTATTATTGTTCATATTTAGGGTGTTGAATTATATGGAAATCCATTTTTTCCCGGATTATGGAGGCCTGAACGCACGAAAAACACGTTTTAATTTGATTAAGAAGCTTCTAGTGGATTTATATATATCCATATTTGTTGGAAATAGAAACCAAACAAGATAAATTTATCCAACAAATATTAAAAGACAATCCAAAATAAATAAAATCAATCCTCAACAAATTAATAAAAAAAACAAATCAATCAGCGACTAACAAAACGCTTAAAAATATACCAACGACAACAAATCCACTAACTGCAACTGAAGAAAATATAAATATTTGGGTCGAATTCAAATAAACATTATGCCAAACAAATACAAACAACCAAATAAAGGGTCAAAGAGTCACTAATACCACATCCCCGGCCTCTAAGAAAGACGGTCCCCTCGTCTTTAAGTAAAAATAACGGCGATTTCGGCATCCGAAGGTGGGGTTCAAGGGTTTCAGCTAGTGACGTGACGGCTTTTAAAAATGTTGGCGACCATCCGTGTGTCCTCGAAAAATTAAATGTGATAATCCAAAATAATTTTATCGGGAATTTTGAGAAAGATCCACGTTTTGAGCCATTTCGCACTGTCCGCTAAGATTCGCCCATCGGCTTCCATACTGCAATTTTCAAATCGCCAAATTCTCATTAGGCCATTTTTCTTGTCCGTTTTGCTGCTGCCAATTTTGTTCCCCTCCCTCGAATTTTTCATCGTCTCTGATGAAAATGCCAAATTTTGAATTTGGAATGCGCCAGCGGTCAGCGTTTTCGGCACGTACATAACGGACTTGGACATATCAACTTCAGAAGAGAAGCATAAATGACCGACTGGCTTGTCAACGTCATTGGTGATTGAGTTGCAGAATTTTTTGTACTCCTTTTCCTCCTGTTCCGACTGCCTTAGTGTCCAAATGGGCATCATTGAGTTCACTTTCTGCCATTCTAATGTCGTCCGTTCCACCATCTTCAAATTTGGCTTCGCCTCTTCCTCATTTTTCTCTTCCTTTGGCTTTTCATCTGCTTCTTCCTTCTCTTTCGCCTCCTTTTTCGCTTCTCCATTCTCTTCGATCAGTTTCAACACTTTTTCCGATTTTTCCGGCGTGTCCACAATAGCCGGGTCCGTCACATTCAAAATTTGCTTTTTATCATCCACATTAAGTTTGATGGAAAATTCTTTGGTTGGTGCTGTTTCATTTGCCGGCAATGTAAACTCACAGCAACTTTGTCAAAATCCACACACAAACGCTGTGAAGTTTCATAAAAAAGTTGACCTCCGCGGCTTTGTTTGAATCCGTCGTCAATTGGCTCATTTATCATAAGATAACGACTTCCACCAAAAAGTTGAGCCGAGTAAAATTGTCGAGCCGTCGAAGTGAAAAAATCAATCGATTGTCAATGTCGTTAGCATGTTTTTGAGCAACTCATAAGATTCGTACACAATGGATGCAAACGATGAAGTCCGCATAATTTTGTTTTATCAACACGAGATAAAACAAATATCCAATGTATAAAGCAACACGAGCTTTTTATAAAAGATTGTTTCGCGAGCACAACACGAGTGCTTTAGACGAATTTGTAAAAGTGGACGAAATAAGGCGGATGAAGAAGAACACAATAAGGGTATTAAAACTTGACGAGCAGTTGACGAACCCAACACGAGGGTATTAAAACAGTCGAAAAACCAACACGAGGCTTTTTTCCAAATTAGGTAGTCGCTTTTTAAAATGAGAAATTCACTGAAGAAAAACAAAGCCGTCCGCCACCGAGCTAACCTTTGTTACCAGGAGCGCCATGTTGGAAATAGAAAATATTTGTTTCGCCACAATTCAATGCTTTTTAGAGGACAAGGGGACAAATGTCTGAAAATAAATGGTCAAAGAGTCACTAATACCACATAGTTTGCGATTTATGGTCCGTATTTTGGCATTTTTCCAAAAATCTCTATTTGAACGGCCCCCAGCGGCTAAATTTGCCTTTTGACTCCAAAGATCGGAAAATTCAAAAAAAAAATTCCTTTTTTAGCAAACTTTTCACGAGAATATTGAATAAATTAAAATTTTTTTTAATTTTTTCGATTAATTCAGGTTTTTGCGCTTAACACACCGACTCAAAACGAGGGGGCCAGGTCGGTTTCGTACGGGCGTTTTCGTACGGCCGTTTTCGCACGAGGGCCGTTTTTGTACGCCGTTTTCGTACGAGAGGATATTCAAAAAAAACTTGTTAGAATCAGATTCTGACACCCATCCCGACGCAGCTCGAACCCCTAACCCGGATTCGAACGAAAACTCGAAAGTTCAATTTAAATTCACATATTTATGCAACAAAAAAGGCCCAATGCACCAGGGGTGGGACGCGCACAGAAAAATCCCGCGGTCGCGTCCCAGCCCTGCAATCTCTCTTCCCTCACCCGTCCCAAAAAATTTTTCGGAAAAATGCGCCGAAAAAATTGTTAAAATCTGATTTTTTGATCTGAATGTACTGAAATTTAAAAATTGCTTATGTTTCCACAAAATTGTTAAAATCGATTTTGAAATATATAAATTTCTCATTTCTAAGCCGGAGTTGCTCAGAAAAATAGTTGGCGCCGATAAATATGTTGCTAATGCTTGATTTTGTTGAATAAAAATGCGATTTAAAGTTTTGGAATTGCATCAAAAAATTTTTTCAAAAAATTCGGTTTTCTCAAAATGAATGGTGGCAAAAATGTTTTGTTTATGCCAAAAGAAACGCAAATTAGTGCAGTAATAAATACCCAAAAACTGCCCCGATAACTCCCATTGTCGACGAGAAAATCGGTCATGACCCGAACAACCCCCTTTTTGGTGGTGCAAAAGTATTGCATCAAAACATGTATGCACGAATAACTCAATTTTTTATTGAGATAAAATTCTGAAAAAAGATGCTGATCAAAAAGTCTTTTGCACCAACTTGCTCAGATCACTCCTTCATGGTGATCTGAAAAGCCAAAATAGCTTGAAATCGGGAAATTTTTCGAAAAAATTTCCTAAGGGGGTTGGGAAAATTTTTCTGCAAAACTTGAATAGTTTTTTTCGAAAATTTCCCCGATTTTCAGTGGTTTTTGGGTTGTCTAGATCACTATAAGGAGTGATCTGATCAAGTTGGTATAAAAGACTTTTTTGATCAGTATCAAAAGTTGTGTTAGCATGAATTATTTCAGATTTTTCTGTGCTCTCAAATAAAGATATGACCACCCCAAAAAAGGGAGTGCAGTTGGTAAAATGGTTTATAATCAATAATAACAATTATGAAAGGGTTAATGATTGGCATCATTAGAAAGCCCACAAAAAATGCTACAAGAAATGTAAAACATATATACACAATATACATCAAATTGAGATTTTATACTCAATTTAAAATAAATTTTATACAAAATTTTAAGTGGTCCTAAAGATATGACTAGGGATCATTTTTTTATGTAAGAAAAATCGCGAAATATGTAAATAAAATATGTATAAAAACACTGAAATATGTATCAAATATGCACAAAAATCCAGAAATATGTACTAAAATATGTAAATAAAATTTTTTTAAATGGTGATTTTTTGGAAAAAAATTCTTTCTAAAGGGTTAAATAGGCACAAATTGCCATAAAAATGACCTAAATTGTGGTCCTAAAGATATGACCACCCCAAAAAAGGGAGTGCAGTTGTAAAATGGTTTATAATCAATAATAACAATTATGAAAGGGTTAATGATTGGCATCATTAGAAAGCCCACAAAAATTGCTACAAGAAATGTAAAACATATATACACAATATACATCAAATTGAGATTTATACTCAATTTAAAAAATTTTATACAAAATTTTAAGTGGTCCTAAAGATATGACCATGACTGTATGTGTTATAGAAGTAAATGTTTTTTACATCATTAAAATGAATAGGCAGTACGCCAAAATGAGAGAAATTATAAAGAAAAAAAGAAACGACGAGATAGTACTAGGCTTTTCTCTGCACAGTGGAGTTGACCCATAGTGGGTGTGTATATAAGGAGGAAATTCGAATCTTTTTTTCATTTCCAATTTTCCTTTTTTTTTTTTGTTTTGTCTCTTTTAAACATCTTTCATCAATTATCATCGTTATTTTCTTGAAAACAATTTTAAGACCAGAAGGAAGTGCAAATGGCTTCCAATTACTTGGGGTTTGGTTTTACACCGTTATACGAAAAGGAAGAACCCGCCTCGTTCTATACAGACAAAAAGAAAACCGAAGAAAAGGCTAGTCGCTTTAAGCATTCCCATATCACTTCATCATCGTCATATTACACTATTTTCTAATCCAGGCTAAGCTCGGCCTCATGCTCGGCGTGTACCTTCCGACCATCCAGCACATTCTTGGCGTCACCATGTTCATCCGTTTGGCGTGGATCGTTGGTGTCGCTGGCATAACGCACACTTTTATGATGCTCTTCATTTGCTGCCTTTGTGTAGCTGCGTTTTTTTAACTCGATTTTTTCACATGTCCTTCAGACGTTCCTCACCTGCATTAGTGTGTCAGCGGTGGCTACCAATGGCGTCGTGGAAGGCGGAGGAGCATATTTCATCATATCACGCAATTTGGGACCTGAATTTGGAAGTGCGGTTGGCGTTCTATTCTATCTGGCCAACACAGTTGCAACTTCCATGTATTTGGTTGGAGGAATTGAAATTCTTCTGGTGAATTCTTCCCTTAAACCCATTGCCTTTCTTTCGTAAATTTTCAGTTGTACCTTTATCCTGAAATGACTATTGGTGGTAATCATGCGCACACGGACACTGGTTGGTTTCATAAGCATAAGGCTATGGGTCCAAAAGAAGTGGAGACACAAATCATGGGAGGGACGACGCAAATTTCCTCCCCCCCTCCCGCTCTTGGAAAATCGCTTTTTTGCACTGAATATTAGTAACAAAACTTCTTTCTCTCGACAGCTTTCTTCGGGATGATGTCCAACAACTTGCGTCTGTATGCTACTGCTCTGCTCGTTGTTCAGTTCGTCATCGTCGCTATGGGCGTTCGTTTTGTCCAACTTCTTGCACCTGTGACTTTTTCGTTTTCCCCTAACTCTGTCCCGTTAATTTCCCTAGGTTTCGCTCGTCTGTGTCATATTCTCCATTTTGGCTTGTTTCGCTGGTGCTGTTGAAAAAACACTTTCCGGAAGCGGACAACAGTATTTTTCGAGGGGAAGTATATTTTAAAGCATTGAATTCAGAGTTTGCATGATCGGTGAACATTTGCTCCAAACTGATGCAGTTTTGAAAGGCGTGTTCAAAAATCAGTCCATCCCCAAAGGAGTGTCCGTCTGCGATTATTGCAACTCGTCTAACCTTTTCGACCTGTGGGATTTCTTTTTTTTTTTTTTTAAAGTTTCACGAACATTTAAGGGTTATGAAGTTTTCTGCTATTGACAACAACAGTTACCCTCTGAACGCCTCCTGTGTCAATGGATTTCCCGGTTTTTCCACTGACACTTTATGGAGTCAGTGATGGTAAATTCTTTAATTCCGCGTTTCCTTCAATTGTTACAGGCAATTTTCATCCCAATTACCCCGACTTTCATGAATACGCCGTAGGAAAGAAAGCTGATATTTCGAACGAAGTCTTCCAGGATGTCAAAACGTACAACTTTTTTCATTTGTTTTTTTTCTATTCGTTTTTTAGCTCTTTCTTCCTTATCATGGCCATTTACTTCCCCGCCGTGACTGGTATTCTCACTGGGACCAACATGAGCGGCGATTTGGCCAACCCGCAGAAGTCCATCCCCTGGGGCACCATCGCTGCTCAGCTTACCACTACCATCATTTATTTCGCATTGGCCTTTGTGTTCGGCGCAACGATCAGACCCGAGTTGCTCAGAGACAAGTGAACTTTATTCTCACTGTAAATTTCACCTTGGGTGAGTTTTGCAGGAAGGTGTGGAGAGGGGTGCGGACAAAGAGCGGGGAAATTGTCATTTCATTCTCTCGCCGCTTCCCTCCCGTGTCTTTTTTCCCGCATCCTTTTTAAATAATAGTTTCCTTCTATGAAATAACGGGGTCGGGCAGAGTTTTCATTTTACTTTCAAACTCGTCCAAAGGACCAGCCTCTCATTGGACGGGCGGATGGTCGTTGCGCAGTTGGCATGGCCCACTGAATGGGTGGTTCTGGTCGGCTCCTTCCTTTCTACCTTCGGTGCTGCTCTTCAGTGTCTTTGCAGTATGAAACTTTGTTTTTTGTTCTCACCTTTTTCGTCCCAAATAGGCGCGCCTCGACTTTTGCAGAGCATTGCCAAAGACAACGTAATTCCCTTCCTCAAACGTTTCGCAATAGTGACCAAAAGCAATGAGGTATTGTTTTGATAATGATTGTGATTTTTGTTGATTCGTTCGACAATTTCAGCCCTTCTTCGGCTTGCTGCTCACCACTCTCATCGCCGAACTTGGTATTTTGATGGGCGCAATGGACACTATCGCGGCTGTGCTCGACTTTTTCTTTCTGATGTGTTACGCCTTCGTTAACATCATTTGTGCTTTGCATTCCATTTTGGGTGCTCCCAATTGGCGTCCTCGTTTCGTTTACTATCACTGGTCCCATATTAGCCAAAATCGGCGAAACTTTCTTTTCTTTTAGGTCGTTGTCCGTTCTCGGGGCTGCTCTTTGCTTCTTCATTATGTTCAGCACACATTGGCACTATGCCATTTTGTCTACTTGCCTTTTGCTTTGTCATTTACAAATATGTCGAATGGAAAGGGTAATCATTAATTAGGTTATTAGTTCAATTCTTTGTTCCCTTTACTCTTAAGGGCCAAGAAAGAATGGGGCGATGGCATTCGCGGTTTGGCACTGAGTACGGCACAGTACAGTCTAATGCAGATTCCCAAGAAGGACCCACACCCGAAGAATTGGAGGTGCGAGATGCGCGCCAGCCATCACACAATTGGACATTCGTTTAATTTAGACCGCAACTACTCATCCTTCAGTCGATGCCCTGGTCAAAGGAATTGGTCGACTTGCGTTACCTGAATTTGTTGAACGTTGCGTCGCAACTGAAGGCGGGCAAGGGACTTACGATGGTGGTATCATTGCTTCGGGGGAATCCGAGCAATGAAAATGACATGAATTCCGCGCAATGGGTGAAGAAGCGAATGGAAAATGACATGGACGAATTGGGCCTCCGAGGGTTTGCGAAGACCCTTTTGTACGACGAAGACCAGGTGGATGATGAGTGAGGGGTGCACTTTATTCCCTCCTCCCTCAGTCGGTCTCTTCCTTCACCCCAATTTTTTAAAGAAAACCGGCAGTGTCAACACTCTCATTCAAAGCATCGGAATTGGAGGGTTAAGGCCGAACACTCTGCTCTTAAGTTGGCCCACGAAGGAAGTAGGCAAAGACGAAGTGGCCGACTCGGAATATCGAACATTCACTGGTAAAATGAAAAGCGAGATTGTCTAAAAATGAATCTGATCAAAATCACATCGATTTCTGATTTAAGACAAATTGTTGGCTGGCGCTGTTAATGGAATGGCACTTTTGGTGGCGAAAGGAATAACAGAATTTCCGAGCAACATTAAATTGACTGGCTATTTGGATGTTTATTGGATTGTTCGAGATGGCGGACTATGTGTGCTGATAACTTTTCTGCTGGAACAAAACGAAGTTTGGAGCAGTTGCAAAACTCGAATCGTTGCAGTCGCTCGTCCGCAAGAAAACAGCGCAAAACTGAAGAAGCAAATCCAAAACTATCTTTACCAGTTGCGAATCGATGCCGAAATTTTGGTGGGGGCGGGGGGAGTGATCGGACGGTTCATTTTATGCACTCATTTCAGGTGACAAAACTCAATGACCCAGAACTGTCAATAACCGCTTACGAACGGACTTTGCTTATGGAGGAAAGGACGAAAATGCTGAAGCAAATCCAACGGCGAGGAATGCCCCCATTCCAATCGGTCCAATTGAACGACGACGCGGCGAACATTGAAGTGACTGCTCCATTTTGAGTAGACGGACTCCCCTTGTTGTATTTCAGTCCAACTCGAAAAGTCAGGAAGAGTCGCAAGATTCATCGACTGATGATGAAACGGAGACGAAAGGACCGAAGGAAGGGCAAGGGACGGCGTCTGAGAGGATGAAGGCATTGGATCGCAAAAAGGTGAACGAATGAGTGCAATGCAAAACTTCTATTTAACCTCATTACGCCTTAATTAAGGTCCATAAAATGCACGGGGCAATCCGACTCAATAAGCTTATCTTGGAAAATTCGCGCAACAGTCAATTGGTGCTTTTTTCTCTCCCAAAGCCGCCTTTCTTTGAGGACGAAGTCGACGACTACATCCATTATTTGGAGGTGTACTTTGACTTTTAAACGCAACAATTTAAAAATGTTCAGGTGATTTCGGACAATTTGCAAAAAGTTCTTTTTGTGCGTGGAACAGGCGCAGAAGTGATCACATCCAAAGCTTAAGCCTGTTCTGTTTCCCTGTATTTTTTGTCCGGTGGTAATATGTAATATATATATTGTTTATTTACACCTATATAGTTGCGATGTAACGAGGAATAAAAATTGTTTTTGGTTCTAGTCAGTTTTATGCAGCCACACATTTTACGCGTCCAAACAACGAGTTACACGTCCCATCACATTTTTATGGGTCAAGCCCAGTGTCAGACAAAATTGCTCATTTCGCCAAATAGCGTAATTGGCGTTTCTTTAAGCGCTAATTAAAAAATACACTGGTAAATTCCTTTTGCACTATTTATTTTGATCAATCATAATTAGGGATTCGATTTTTGACTTTTACTTGTCCCATAAAAAAGAATAAAAAGGCGATTTTTTACTATTCTGAGTTGAACTCAGGGGTTATCGGGGTCGCTGATCACGAATATGACATCCATTTCGACCAATTCCTAAACCCGGACCCGAATTCTAACAAAAAATCAAAAGTTCAAATTTTCGAATTTGTATTCATGTTTCAAAAACAGCTTAAATACATTGAAACAAACTGAAAGCCATCTTTCCATTAAATTAAAAAAATCACATAAGCCTTTTATAGTCGAAAAAACGCAAAACTAAAAATTTTGAAGATTCGTCTTTTGTTCGACTTTGGGCCAGGGATTCGAAATTAGTCGAAATGGGTGTCGGATTCGTGATTAGCGACCCCGATAACCCCATGACATTTTTTGGACTATAATTTTAAAAATGAAAAAAAAACGATGAAAAATCATAGACTTGAAAAAAATCATAGATTAGATGATGTCATATGACAATTTTGATGTGATTTTCGTGATCAGCAGCCCCGATAACCCCTGAGTGCAACTCAGAATCGTAAAAAATCGCCTTTTTGTTTCCTTTTTTATGGGACCAGTAAAAGTCAGTATTACCGGTTTTAGGTTCTAAAAAATCACAAAATAGGTGCTAAAAATGGGAAAATAGGTGCCAAAAAGTTCCGAATTTAAGGGTGTAAAATCGAAAATTTTCTTCAGAAAGCAAAAATATTATGCCAAACCATTAATGAGATTTAGAGCCCGGCGGGAACGGGAATCCCGCGGGAAAAGACGGGAATCCCGTTTCCCGTCTTTTTTGCCCGGACGGGATTTTTACGGGAACGGAAAAAACCCGGGAATCCCGTCCCGTCAATTTTTCTCAAAAAACGGGAATAAAAATGCACTGGTAAGAATGGTAGAGAAGAAAATTGGAGGGAAAGGGGAAATTTTTGAGAAAAAAATATTAATTATTTGTTTTAAAGCAATTATTACAATGTTGATGTGGTCAAGTGGATAAATCTTCTGTCTTTCATTACTTTTCGCTTGGGTTCAATTCCCCAACGCAACACAACATTTTTCATATTTTCTTTACATTATTTGAACACGGCGGCGCCTAGCACCGCCGCTCCCCTCTGTTCCCCAAATTTTTTTTCGAAAAAGAGCGCCGAAAAAAGCGAATTAAAAGCAAAAAATTTAAGTGTAAATTTCAATTAATTAAAAAATTTAGAAACATTCTAAAAGTTTTTCCACAAATTTTGAAACTCTGAAATTAACAGTTTTTGCGGTACCGTCGAAAAGGCTGGTACCGGCTTATTTTTTAAATTAATATATTTCCGAAAATTAAATTTTATTAAAATTTTTTATTCATTAAATAAAAAATAAATAAAATAAAATTTTTAGAAAAAAATCAAATTTTTTCATAAAAAAATTTTTTCCGTTTCCCGGCAGGATTCCCGTTAAAATTGACGGGATTTTTACGGGAACGGGAAAAAGCCGGAAACCCGTTCCGTTTCCCATCCCGCTCGTTGTCTATTCCCGTTCCCGGAAAATTTTTTTACCGGGCTCTAATGAGATTCATAATTTTCAAAATCAAAAATTCTCGTCAAGAAAATAAACTAGAGTTGAGCGGGACCGAGACGGGAAAACGAAAATAAAAAATTTTATGGGTACATTTTTGAATATTGACAATTTTCGTAACAATTGCACACAAATTTTCAATCTTGGGAAAATTCCCGGTTGGTCCCGGTTTTTCTCGCGGTCCCGGTCCCGGTCGAAAAACTTGGTCCCGGTCCCGACTTTTCTGGTCCCGGTAAGTCCCGGTTTTTGTCAAATTTCCCGGTCCCGCTCAACTCTACCCAAAAGTCATTGAAAAAATGCGCCGCAAAAAAAAAATTCATAAAAATCTGATTTTTTGAGCCCGATAGCATTTTAATGTAAGATTTGCTTATTTCCTCCTCAAAATTGTTAAAAATGATCATTGGAGGCGAAAATACGAAATTTGATACTATATTGCAAGCAATTTTAAGCTATTTTGCAAAATGTCCTGATTTTCGACCCCAAAATCTGATTTGTTGGGCCCGATATCCTGATTATGAAAAATTTTCGATCCGAGCCCTGCTTTTTAGTCGTGTTTTAGTAATAAACGAATACAATTTGTACAGTATGCAAAATGAGGATTTGAAAATTCGTTTCGATTTCCGCCGTTCGTCCGTCCCTTCCTTTAACACCAATTCCCTTTTCTGACCAATTTCAGCGGACAGTACAGCAAACTTTTCTCCAACAGAACGCTGAGCAAACAGAACAGCAGATAGGCGCAGAACATAATCATGCCGAACGCTTTGTTCATGCGCCACCGAGTGATTGTCTGACGTAAAATAGTCGAAGAAATAAAATTAAAGTTGGCATTGGCCATGGGCCAAACTCTGAGTTTGCCGGAATTTAAAAGCCGGAAATTCAGTAAAAGCCAAAATGGAATTTGTTCAAAAAGCCCTGAATTCATTTCACCGTACCACGGCGATGACGAGAACAAAAAGCATAAGAAAAAGGATGGCGATGGAACAGAGAAGCCCATTGGACTGGACGGAGATAAAGCCATTGCGAAGACCAAAATGCAAAAGCCACGGAATGGGCAAACCGACGCAAATGTCAAAACTTAAAAACAAAGGAACAAATTTGAAGAGTAGGGAATGAATGATTCGGACAGATTGGAGCCGATGGAGCTGGACACGGCCATGTCGCCGAGCCCTTTGCGCGAAACGATCACACTTTAAAACGAGCGAAATGAGAACAGCTCAACGGCTGATTGTCCGCCGATCACCTCGTGATCAGGTCGGGGATGCTCGTGCCGGCGGCCAAAATTGTCAGTCCGATCACTTCCGTCGGCACGCCAAGCGTTTGACCGATGGTGGTGGCCCACCAAACCATCATATAGGTGAAGAAGGCGATCCACGCCACTGAATGGACAAAATGGAAAGGGATGGCGAAATAACGACAAATTCAAATTGGGAGGACCTGAGCCAATGAAAGTGATGCCGACGTACTTTTTGCGTTCCTTGGAAAATTAATTTATATTGATATTTTTATATTTTTTAATTGCGGAATAAGAATTGTCCTCCATAAGAACAATTAGGAGTTGTCTTGAACATAAAAGGGTATTCGTCCGGTGGGATTCGAACCCACGGCCATTTCCATGCCGTGGAATGAGTTTCTCTCTTCTATGTCCCCTTTTAGCACTTCTCCCACAATCCGCTTTTTTATGGCATCACAGCTGTGCCACCCTGAGGAATCCCATTTCTTTTTTGGGTACTTTCGACTCCCCGGGGTCCCTCCGTGTCCTTCGTTTCGTCTCTCGTCAGTGATTTTGAATCTCAGACCCCCGTTTCGGTCTCGTCTCTGTATTGGTTATTCCACTCGAATTGGTTTGGAGATATCACTTCTTCCTCCGTGTCTCATCTTTGTTTGTCTCGTGTCTCTCTCTGATCAACACTCTCTTTCCTCGTGTCTCTCTCTGTCTCCTTTCTCGTGTCTCTCTCTGATCAGTCACTCTCTTCTAATCTCCCTTTTTTCTCTCGTCCCATTATTTCCTTCCCCCTTTTCCGCTCCCTCTTTTCAACCCTTCCCTTCCCTTCCCTTCCATTTTTGCTTTGCTTTTTGTTTCGACCTGTCTTTTTACGTCGGGCAAAGTGAGTGCCAATGGGAACATAATTGGCGCGAGCAGAAGGAAAACGAACTGTTTGTACGTTCCCTGGGGCCAACTCAGGTCGACCGGCTTCTCCTCCTCCGCTTCGTCTGCCTTTTCGTCGTCGCCTCCTCCGTTTTTCGACGGAATTTCTCCGTTTGCAGAGGGATTTTCGGATGGCTTAAACGATGGTTCATTGGACAGTTTCAAAGGACAATTCCTAATCCTTAATGATTTTCATAATCCGTTTTTCACCATTTACCGTCATGGAAAAAATGTCGGCCGATGCGCCGTCTTCGTCCGATCGTTGTACCGTTTTTCTGCTGATCAGTCTGTGCTGCTGATTTGGCTTTGTTTGGCTTTGCGTTTTGAATGGGCGGCGATTGGTTATATTGTGCCGGGTCGACTCTTTTCAGAAACTGTGAAAAATTTTAATTGCCAAATAAAATAATGAGCGAAAATGGTCGAAATATGTAACAAAACAATTCTCATTGACAACAACCGTTTTTGCCGGCACATTCACCGGGGGAAGACCGCCACCGGCGCCGTTTAATGAGCAGCTGTAAAATGAAATGGGCGTAAATGACGCGGAAGACGGCGAAAGTGCCATCGGCGGAGGGTACGGAGTGCCGGCACGGAAATGATTTGACGGCTCAGCTTAATTGATGCAAATCATAAATTAACAAATGCATGGGAATGGGCTGCCATTTTCCGGGATCGTGGCATTTTCCGTCTTTTGGTCCGTGCCATTCTTTTTTCCCTTTTCATTTTCCTCCCTTTTCGCTCACTGACCCTTCAAATTTCCGTTGCATTCGCCTCCAATGCTTTGCTCTAAGTTGAACGATGGCAACGATTTGGCCTTGTCCAATCGCCGTTTCTTTCTTCGTCTGTCAACGTCCAACGATTGGTTGGAAATCCCTTAAAATTGCGTTTCAATTCATTTTTAATACGTAGAAATAAAAATTGTTAAATTTTCATTGCTCTTCGATCAAAATTATCACTTGAGGTGAATGCCACTTTTCGTGAGTGTTGCGGGGGGACGCCAAGAAAATTGCGCGGGTCCAAAGCAATCTGAGGGCACGGCAAATTGAAATTTCGAAATAATTAACAATTTGGGCCAAATGGCTTCATGGAAAATCCGGCACCGGACCTTAAAGCCCGTGGCGAACAGAGCCCAACCCCATTCGTAGTTTTAGTATGGAATTGGGCTCACTTAAATTCTCATTTTTAAAATTTTTTATTCGTTTATTTTTTATTTTTTTACATTTGTGTAATCTGTTAATAAATCATTAAAATATGAAAACAAATTTGGTGGTCGTCAACAACGGACCCACTTAACCCATAAAAATCTTCAAAAATAAAATGTATTTCTCGTTTTAATGATTATAAAAAAATCAGGATCCGGCGTCGCATATTCATGAATCCCGGGCCGAACGACTTTATTTGTTAATCCCCCACCTGCACAATGCCCGGGTAAATCTGAGGGTAATGTGCGCCGGCGTGCAGCACCGAAATGCTCGACCGACCGCACACAAAAAGCGCGCACGGATCAGTGGCGGCCAAATCAGCCGGCTGTGCCAACGGATGGTGAGAAACCGCAAAAGCATCGGCGCTGGCACTTTCCTTTGGTGCCCTTCCCCCGGCGGCACTTTCACTCGCCGCTTCCAATGGAACGGCGGACGAAAGAGCCAACGACGGATTCTGTGGAGAGAAAAGCATTTTAAAGTCAGGGGGTAAACAGTCATTTATTCTTTTCAACTTCGGCATTCGCTGACGGCTCAATTCGATAGCCAAAAAATTTGGAGCCGCGAACAAAGCAATTTTTGACAGCCAATTCAATTCGACTGTTAAATTTCATGAATATTGCGTAGCACAGATAAATTGTAAACCTGGAAATTGAAATTTAAAAAAAATAAATTTCAAATTTAATTCATTTGGTTATATAAAAATAATTAAATTGAAAATAATTAATTATAATTATTATTAATTATTTTCTCTTCTTTTCTCACATTATTGCTGCTTCTATCCAATGGATGCGTTCGTCGAGAAGAAAAAAGCTGAGAATGAGCAGCGCGACGCTGTAGAAGAGAATGTCGCGGAAAAGGGGCCACCAAGTCAAGGAAAGGGTGGAGCGGGAGAAAAGCGTACAACAAGCCAAAACACAGAGAATGTTAAAAGTGGCACTGCCTGGGGGGAGGGAATGTGCCAAATAAAAAACTGATTAAGGCAGTGCTAATTGACATGACTAATTACAACGCAATTAGGAGGAGGGGAAGGGGGGGGGGAACTCTGCCGAGGGCATCGCCTCGTTTGTCCCTTTTTCTCTCCATTTGCCACACTCTCTCGCAAAATTCAATTCCTTGCTTCACTTACCCACAATTGTGCCCACGCCGACATTGTTTTCGGTGATGAAAACGCCAAAGAGAGAAGTGAAAAATTCGGGAGCTGAGCCCCCCGCGGCCATAAAAGTGGCGCCGGCCACGTCGTCGCTGATTTTCAGCTGAGAAAAGTCATGCGAAAAATAAAACAATTAAAATATTCGGGTGCTAATTATTAAATTTTGATTGGTTTTCTCTCGGGAGTTTGTCCATCACTTTTGCCCACCTCTTCAGTGATAACACTCAGCGAGGGCACAAAGAACTCGTCGCATACAATGGCCAACGCGACGAACATGTAGACGAGGCCACAGAAGTGGAGCAGCACGGCGCCATGTCGAAGCTGCTCCAGCGAGAAAAGGTCGGTGGGGAAAGGGTCGGAGGCCGACCGATTGTTGTTGTTGGCCCACCCTGTGGCAAAACAAACAAACATAAGCCATTTCCGATCAAATTCTTTCCACCAAACTCCGATCAGTCTTTTCTTTGTCCTCCCCCCCCCCACCTTTCGCTTTTCCGCCGCATTTTTCTTTTTCTCTTCCGCCGTTTTCAATTTCATCCAAAATGTGCTGCTTCGTCTCGTTCAATTCCTTCTCGACCAGTTCCAACTCTGATTGTCTTTTTGCAATTCGTTCATTATTTTCTCCTTCAAACAAATTTTGGTCGATTTGTTCCCGAGAAAATGAAAATAATCCGAAGAGTGCCATCGTTGTGACGAAAAAGCCAAGTGCCAATGGCCAATGATTCCGAAAAAAGCGCCGCTGTTGGCATTTCATTTCGATGTTTAGGGCCCTTTGAAGACAATCTCTGATCAGTCAAATACGAGAGTTTACAGAAATTAATGATGATAATAAAAAGAATTAGCCAAATATCAATTTAAGTTGTCCATTGATTGGCCGAGTTCATTCATTAGCCAACCGATGCAATTCCCCCACAAATGCCGCCGCCCTCATGCGGCTTAAGCGTGCATTGGGCCCATTAAGCCGAGGAGAGAAAAAAGCGTCGATGAAAATGCCTTTTGGGCAAAAGTTTAAAATCGTCGGGCAAAAATTCAATGAATGCGCAAATGAAAGAACAGAAAGAGACGAATTAAGTTGAGAAATTGGAACGGGAGAGAATGTTAAAGATTTAAATGCAAATAATTGCATAATCAAAATATTATATTTATTTTATTAATTAAAAGTCCGGCTCGGTACATTTGAAGAAGAGTTCCCGGCATCGCAGAATGACACGTCGTAGAAATGAAAATTTTTGGCCCGGTCTAAAAATTACGGTGGAATTTTATTTTTAAAATTCCAAAATATTTAAATAAATATACGAAAAACACCAAATTATTCATAAAAATATTGATCAAAAAATGAGAAATTTAGAGTATCAAAGAATTGAAAGTTTTCTTCAAATTAAAATATATAAATAAAAATGCAAAAAATAATATTTATTCACTATTGGAACTGAAAATTGAGCACATTTCAAGCATTTACGAGCTAAAGCTCATACGATTTTCGACATGAATATTTTTGTAAACAGAAAAAATCGCTCGAACGTCGTATTTTTCAGTGCCCAGCTGATCACCATGAAGGAGAGTGATCTGAACAAGAGGTGTTAAGATGATTTTGATCAACATCAAATTTGTGTTAGCATGAATTACCTATTTCAGATTTTTAACCAATGAAAGTGGCAAAATGACTGATTTGTATGGCCATTGATTTTATAAATTTATAGTCAAATATTTCTTCATCATATAACGGAAATACAATTATATTTTAGTCTTTTAAATAGAAATATTTTATTTGCATTAATTAAAAGTTATTAACGCATAAATTTCTAAATTGAAATTTAAAATGAAGTAAATATATAAACTTACGACTTAAACATTGATGTGTATATTTTATGAAACGCGGGTGTGTTGGTGAAAATTGACATTTCCGTGCAAATATTCGGCCGTGTCATTAATATTTCCTATTAACTTTTGAATTCTCACACTTTTCTTGACCGATTGTTGTCATTCTAAAGCATAATGTTTCATTTATATTTTAATCAGACATTTTTCAGAAAATTATTTAAATGAAAGGGATAATTTAAAACAATTAGTCATTTGTTGTTGCTAATGGTTGACTATTATTATGTATGATATTATGATATTTCATCGATGATGGTCTGCTGCTGATGTTGTCGTTGTGGTCACTCACTCACTTTCCTCACTTTTTGTTGAACATTTCCGGTCCAATGGTGAGGAGGGATTAACAGCCAACTCTTAAGTGGTGGCGTTGGCTGAGTGAGTGGATTTGAGGGGATTTGAGGGGATTTGGCAATGTTCGACCCGCGGGGGACATCGCTTTTGACTTTTGAGGGTGTTTTGTTTGTATTTGCACTTTTCCAGTGATTCCCCCTTCTGCAAAAACTCCGCTGCTTCAGGAGAAATCCGCGGCAGAGGGACGAAAAAAGCGAACGAACGATCCATCGCCGGGGGGAATCAATCGGACACCGCCAAAGTGAGACGAAAGTGGGCAAAACAGGGAGAAGCATCGTTACGAAGCAAAAGGGGTGCCATTTGTGTTCCATTTGCTCGGATTTTGTCATAATTTAGGCAAAAAAGAATGGAATCGAATATAAAAATGGCAATTAAACGAAGAGCAACACTGAAATTGACAATGATCATAGGATGGAATGGCATGGCATGAGATGGCCCACTACTCATTGTCCGGCCATGGCATCCTTTTCATTCAAAGGCTTAGCTGGCGACAATGCCGAAATTTGGCCGAACTCTCCTTATGTTTCGGCGGTCTTTTCAAATTTGATTCCGTTTACATAATTAGTAAATTTTGTCTGTTGTATGTTTCCTTTCGTTCATTTTTTGCTTAATTAAGCCATTCGACTTGGTTTTTGACAATTTGACGAACCCTTTGAAAATTGTATAAATTTCACGGCATTCCTTTGCCATCCGAAATCACTCACTTTATAATACATAATGGTGTGGATGGCATTTCCCATTTCCAAATACTAATTGTTTATCATTTGTTGTTCTTTTCATCTACCGTATCCCTCCCAAATGGAAAATCCCCCCGGGCCCATCAGTCAGTCCCTTCAGTCCCTCCCCGCAATTCTCTCCCCCCTTCCCCGCTTTTGCATTTGTTCATTTAACAGCAGCAGATGTTCTCGCGCGAAATGCCCTTTCCCCGCCTCCCTCTTGGGCTGTTGTTCCTCACTAAACCCTTCGCCGACGAATAAATAAATATTTCCATACCAATGGACGGAGGGGGGGGGGGGGGAAGAGGGGAAAAGGGGGGCCAACAAATTGGGGGAAGGAATCACATAAAATTTGTTCGTTCTTTCTTCGAGGACAATTTTACACCACAAAACAACCAAAACCAACACAAATTCCATTGGCTCTCTCTCATAAAACGGGGGTGGGCAGTTCACCACTCTTTTGTTCTTTGGGCAAATCCAACGGCGGCACGCGACCCCCGCGGGGATAAGGATCTTTACGGCATCATTTGTTGGGGTCCATGCAGCAAACGCACAGCTAAGCGCAGCTCGGCATGAACCCACTAAACAAACAGAGAATGGCATTCAAACAGGCGCAGAAGCGGGGGGGGGGGAGAGGAGTGAATGTCCATTTGAGAGGCTTTCTCTCCCCCCCGTCCCACCCTATGGGCATTTTTTCGATTTCGCACTCTTATGCCAATCAGTTGCAGCGATTAAAAAACGTTTTTACCCGGTCCATCCAAATCTGTGCCAACCAAATTCCCCTGCCCCTTTTTTCCTTTACCCCCACAAAATTGGTTTATTATTTTATCAACCGAATTTCCGCTTTTAAAAATGCGACAACCTTTACCTTTTGCACCCTATTGCTGCTGTCTGTCACCTGCAAAAGCTGTCACTTCCCCCATTTGTTCTTTGCCTCCCACATTGCCCCTTCTCCCCCCCCCCCCCAAATTCCGTCGCTTTTTCCCCGCGGCGTTTTTCTTTGATTTTCCAAATTCGCCCGTCTTTAATTGGTTGACTTTGTCTCCACTGATTGGTCTTCTTATTCCGCTGTTTGTTTGTTGTCTTTTACCGACGAATTTCGTCTTTTTTCTGTGTGGCGCTTTCGTTACAAACTTAAAAATACAGTAATATTTAAAAGAAAAATTAATTTGAAAATTTTGTCATTTATTTATTTTGATTTTTCAAATTCAAATTTTGAATTAATTTGTATTTGCTATTTACTCTTCTATGTATGTATATTGTTTATTTGTTATTAATTTGTGCTAATGATTGACTCTTTCTCTTCTGTGTGTCGTCAGTCGGTCAGCCAAATCAAATCAAAGCGAAAGAAACTTTCGTTTTATTTGCGGAGTGTGGCGAAGGGCAAAAGGACAAAAAGGGAATTAAAAGGTAATAAGTGATAAGTGATAACGGACGAACGGACGACGGAGGGACAGCGGCAAATTCGGCGGCATTCGCTTTGATTTGCCAAATGCCGCCGAAGCCCTGCCCGAAAATCCGACAGATAATTTGATCAGTTGCCCCAGGCAAAATGCCACACATTCACTGCCAAAGATTAAATTTTTGATTTTTACTCGCGGATTGCAGAAGGGTGCCCCCATATATTAAGGAAGATAAATTTGAACAAATTACAAATCCTTTCTCCCTTCGACCTTTTTGAAATGCTCATTTTCTGTTGTTGGGACACATTTTAACGGTGATTGATCAGTGTGTGATCATTGATCAGCACTGATCAGTTGAGTGAATGTACGGCGAATAAAAGCGATGGTTATCCAATTGCTTGTTCCCCTCATTTCGGCACTCCCTCCTTCCAATTTCGGCATCCCCCCCTCCCATTTCGGCACCACCCCCCCCCCCCTTCTCCCCCTTTTCCCCCTGCTGCTCAATTGGGTGCGATTGAATGGGCCTTCTTCCTTCCTCCTCCTCCTCCTCTTCCTCCTCCGTTTATGCAGGTGCGTGGTTCGTCCGTTTGTGCTTAAGCCACCCAATGCGTTCCACCAAATATCCTTCTAAAACACATTTTTCTTTACATTTGTGCCTATCATTTTCTTCTTTCTCCATTTGCTTTGCCATTGCCATTCATCCCCCTTTCCCCCTCTTCTCCGCCCCCCCCCCCCCCCCTTCTCCCCCATTGACCTGCCATGTCCTCCCCTCCCACTTCATTTCCTCCTTACCATTCATTCTTACCTCATCACCATTTCCATTTCAAACACCAATTTGTGTATGTTATTCCCATCATTTTCAATTTAATATTTTGTTTTTTCCTTTGCCCTTTCCACCCTTTGGGCATTTATTTGTTTTGTTTGTTTTCATTCATCCGTTTCGCTTTTTGCTGTCCAATCTCTCCCAATGTCTGTCCTTGTTTTGTCCTTGTTTGTCCTTATTTGTCCTTTTTCTTGCCAATTTGGTTGTCTTTTTCTTCTGTTGCTTTTGCGTGACCCCTTCCCCCTTTTCTGTCCACCATTTTTTTCTAAATATTTTTAATCAATCTCTGCTGAATTTCTCATGCCCCCCCCCTCCCAAAATCCAATCTCTAAGCCATCGTTTCGTTCGTTCTTTCGCGTTTCCTTTCATTTCTCCCCTTTTCTCCCCTTTTTCCTCTCTTCCCAAATTTCTCCGCCCATTCCCTCAAAAAGCCCCCTTCCCCCCCCCCCCCCCTCCTTCCCAACCCCCCTCAATTCTCTTCTCTTTTCTGACCGATCGCGCCTCAAAATTAATTTTGTCGCCATTCGATTCGTTTTGATTGAGTCGCCCGTCCTTTTTACGACCTCTCTGTGCTGACCATTCATTCATTCGTTTGTTCATTCATTCGTTCGATCGTTCATTCTTTTGTTTTTTGCTTTTTCATTATCTCTGTTTATTTGAATTTAATTTATTCAAATTTTTCTTTTCTTTAGCTTAATTTTTATAAATTTTTATTTAAAATTATTTTATAATTTGTCACTTTAACAAAATCAAAAATGACTTTTATCGGAGCGACAGAAAGGCGACTTTCTTTTCCTTTTCTTCTTAAATTATTGGTATTATTTTTAATTTTCTTATTTTTATTAAGTTTTTATCTGTTAAAAATTCAGGCACTTTTTTTGACTTTTCACCGATTGAATGGCGCCGGGCAAATTGACTTGACAATTCGGCATTTGACGCTGAGAAGGGCACCCGCGGGGTGTTGCAGCCAAAGTGAGGAAAGCCCCGGTAAAGGCATTTTAAGAAGGGATGGCACTTCAAAAAGGGACATTGGACAACATTTTATTTACAAAATTCCTTTCCTTCCCTCTCTCCAATGTTTCCCCCCCCCCTCTCTCCCCCTCTCTCTCTCTCTTCCCCCCTCTCTCTCTCTCTTCCCCCTCTCTCTTCCCCCTCTCTCATCTCTCTCTCTCCTTCTCTCATTGCCTTTTGACTTTTCAGACTCCGCCTCTCCCATCCCTCCGTTGACCAATTGTCTGCCCAACAGTGCCAACTTAGAACACGGCGGCAGTGCCTGTGCCCTCCTCTTCCGTCTTTGTGTCTCTTCCGCTGTGGACCATTTGTCCGTCTCTCCTTTCGGCACTTTGTCTCATCGTCGCAATTGCGACATCGTTTCGCACAACTTCAGCGCCTTCGTCCGAAATGCTCGGCCCTTTGACACGGCCGACCGAACATTCGTCGCTGACTCTCCGTTGGGCGTTGTGCTTCGGCGACGCTTTGACTTTTCTTCGCCGTTAACAGCGGTAAATTTGTGGGCTTATTCCTTTTAAAACATTAATTGAAATGGCATAATTTAAACTTTTGAATGTTCGTGGGTTTTCATCATTCATTCATTTGACTGATGGCACCGCCGCCAATCGCAGGAAAAGGGCAAAAGCCAACCGCAGAACACCGAAACGGACGGACATCTGCAGACCGCGCATAATCGGTCTTCACCCCCCCCCCCCCCCTCAATTCAAACAAAAGGGGGGACACCCCCCCGGGGGGGGGGGGGGGGAGGAATTGGTGGGACTGAGCAGCTGGTCGCATTTGGGGATAAAGACGAATGAATGGGGGGGGGGGGGGAATTGTGACAGCTTTTGCCCGTCCGTCTCATTATTGTCACCACCGCCCCGTCCGACTTCATCATCATTTGCGCCGTCCTTTTGCTGCTCGTTCGGACATCACACATTTGTGCTCCATTACCCCCCCCCCCCCCCCGCCTTTCGCCCTCAAAGCCCATTCAATTGAAAATGACAACAAACAAACAAACAAACAGAAACACGGGGGGGGGGGCATTTGCGCTTTTTCTTTTGCTGCTTTTTCGCCTTTGGTTCCGACAGATGGCCACGGCAGCGACAAAACGCTTTTCTTTTGCGTCGTCCTTTTCAAATGATCGGATCAATGAATGTCTTTGGATTTGATCACTTTTCCTTCTTGGCAAATTCCCTTCCCATTATTAATTCGTTCGTTCGTTCATTAATTGATGGTGACAATTCATTCATTAGGCCACAATTAATAATTTTAAATAGGGTAAAATTTAAAAGGAAAACTAAAAAATTAAATTAAATGCTTAATTAGCAACGGTTCATTGGTTTGTGTTTGTTTCTCTATTGTCCAATTAGAAGCATTTAGCATTTTCATGGACAGCTGTTCTTCCCCTGCTGCTGCTGATTTATTTACCTCCAAACAACAAAAAATAAAATATGTCGCGATAATTGTCCCATTATAATTGTGCAAAATACGGCCAATTTTGGCACGGAATTTCGACGGACGAAGCCGAGAGTCGCCCTAAGGCCCCTTCCCTTCCCGGGGCTTTAATTGTTCATTTGGGCACCGTTCAGCGCATTACGCAACGGTGCCGGGGGGGGGGGGGAAATTAAGTGGCATAACGCAATTTGCTGGTGATGGACGGGAAGCAATGAATGAACGAAAAAGGGGGAAGGAAAGGGACAAATTTGGCACCAAAAAATATTTTTAAAATAATTCGAAGAATTGTAATAATGAGAAATTTGGAACAAACAATTAGAAATTATCAAAAATGACATATTTTTGTTCAGAATGTCTCCGTCCATTTGTCCGTGCTCAGTGCCAACAACAAACTTTTGCTTTTCTCCCGCTTTTCCTCCCAAATGCCATCGCCGGCGGAGGGCGAAAATGCGCAAACATTTCAATACGTAAGAAAAAGCCAACAAACGAAAGGCGGGCAAAAGGAAAACATTTGCAGGTCAACTACGGCAATGTGCTCATCTTTCAGCTGAGGGCGAAATGCGCCGACGGATCGGTGGGCCAAAAATGCACGGAAATTTGTGCACCACCGAAGGCGGGGTCAGTAAAAAGAAAATAAATTGCGGGAATGGCAAAAAAAAGAATGGCAAAATGGGGGGGGGGGAGGGGAATGGCATTAAATGGTAATGAAATAAAATGGAGAAAAATGGCAACATAAAATGGGAAATGAATTTGAAACAATTCTGTTGTTCAGCGACCATTACTTCTGCGCTGCCGACGGAATGCGCTGTTTGCCGGGGTGGGGCGGCACGCGCTGTCTGCAGCCAATTTGCGAGCAAAAATGTGCCAACGGTGGCCGATGTGTTCGTCCGAACCATTGCGAATGCCTTAGGTGGGGGAAAGACCATGAGGCCATGCCTCGGGGGGGGGGGGGGGGTAATTAAGAGAATTAGTGGCTAATTAGCCTTTCCTCTCAGCGGTTGGACAGGCGAACGATGCGACCAATGCATTCCGAAAAAGGGTTGTCAGAATGGCTTTTGCACGGATGAGCAGCCGGGTGAGTTGGTCTGCTTGTCCATAATTAAAAAATATGAACGGATTAATTAATTTTCATTAATTATTTTGCCATTTCCCCCTTTTTAGGCTCTTGCGTTTGTCTGCCCAATTGGACGGGTTCCAATTGCGACGTCCTCGTCAACAAATGCCTGCAAAAGCCATGCAAAAATGGCGGTCTTTGCACGACCGATGGCGCCAACGGCGACTTTTTCCGTTGCATTTGCCCCGCGGGGTTCACCGGCAGAGACTGCGCAATTTCGGTGGGGGGGGGGGTAAAAATTGATAATTAATTAATGATTTGTTTCTTTTTAGTTCGCCAACTGCAAAAATGCGACTTGCGCGGCCCAAAATCAACATTGTGTGCCGCTGGAAAGTGAGGCTTTTTCTTGGATATACTTTTCTACCTTTCTTTGTTGTCTGTCTGTCTTTTTCTCGCTATCTCTTCGCTCTCTCTCTCTCTCCTCTTCTCTCTCCCCTATACCTCTCTCTTTTCTCTCGTTCAGCCCCTTTCTCTCTATCTCTCTCCACACCCTCTCTCTTTCTTCTCTCCTCTCTCTCTCGTTCACCATTTCTCTCTGTCTCTCTCCCTCCACCCCTCTCTCTTTCTCTCTTGTCCTCTCTCTCCTATCCTCTCTCTCCTATTCTCTCTTTTTGTTGGTTACTGTATATATCCTCCTTAATTATGTTGCAATTTTCCATTCCCTTTTCCTCGTCAGATGGTTTCACCTGCGTTTGTCTTCCGGGCTTTGCCGGGCCAAATTGTGCCCTTCCGCAACCGAACGGCTGGCCGAGGCGAAGGATTGGCAAAGGGTTGGCCATTTAAATTTAAAAAAGGGGGCGGGGCGTTTTAATTAAATTATTGATAATTTTACTCTAATTGTGATGATGTTATTCCGTTATTAAGAATCGGGGCCAATGAACGGTGACAATTTGGGGAAACATTTGCTCGGCACTTTTTCCCATCAGTCGACACAAAGCGAAAAGGAGTAATTACTTTATTATTATTCTTATTTTTATTATTTTTAATTTCATTTCGCCATTTTTCCCTTTGGATAATTTTGGCCAATTATATTTTCCTTATGATTAATTAGTGTTTTAATTTTATTTCCGTTTAGTCAGCCGACGGAGCAAAAGGCCAAAAGCAAACAAATTTTGGAGGACCAAAGGGACAGCGGAGAAATGAACAAAATGTAAGGCAATTTCTGATTTAATAATTAGTTCAATGCTTTGTTATTCAGTTACATTCTCATTTTCAACGGCATTTGCATTGGTAAGAATTAATTTAATTAATTATTTTGTGACACTTTTCAATTGCATTTTAAAATGCAATTTTATTTTTATTTTAATTTATTCTTTGATAAGTCTAAAAATCACTTCTCTTCTGTTCATTTTATTTCCACTTTGTTTTTATTTACATTTTATTTTCTTCTCCCCCCCCCCTTTTTCGATTTTATACATTTTATTTATTTAATTTATATTTTTTTTATTCATTTTTAATTTTTATATTTTCACTATTTTATTTATTTTTTTTCAGTTTTCTTTCTCCTTTTCGGCCTTTGTGTGATTTGCAATTGCGTCGTCCGAAAGGTCAAATTCCACCACGGGACAGAGGAAAAGAAAAAGAAACCGACCGTTAGCAGGTGAAAAATAAAAAATAAAAAACAAAAGCGCAATAAAAATAATAATCTAATAAACGAATACAAAGTCCCAAAAATTATGTTTTTTAAATGGAATTTTTGATGATTTTTAGACAATCATTTAAAGTGGAAGAATCGGACCCGACTCTGGCCAAGTTTTTCAGGATTATTATAAGGAAAAAGCCGAACAGCTTTTAGAAAAAAAAAAACCTATTTGGAAACAAAATTGCCTAAAAATTAAACTAATACGGTAATTTGTATAAATTATGCACTTTTATTGTAGTTCAAAATTCAAAATTGTAATTGTTGCTAATTAGACTCCTCTCTGTCGTTGCCCCGGGCGGCTTCTCATCAAACGCGAAAAATTCGGTGGCGATGAAAAAATCGCAAGAAAATGGTGGAAATACGCCACTTTTTCAATCAAAACGGTATTTAAATTACTAAAAAAACTAATTATAAAAAAAAACAATTAAAAAATATATATTTCAGACAAAATTCGGTCGACGCAAAGAAAAGCGAAGGACAAAGGACGGGAAAATCGTTTAAGGTCAATCGGATGAAAAATAAGCAATTAATAATTAATTAATTGGCCCATTAGCCATTAATGAGGGTTAATTAACCCAAATAATAAACCGATACCGTATTTCTTATTAGTTTTTGACCATATTTTACAGTCTTTGGTTGTCCGTGCGATGGCCGCCTCGCGGGAGGAAATGCCGCAAGGCGCGGCGGACGTCGAGCGGCAGCAAAGCGTTGCCGCCGACAACGCCACGGGCGGCGCCTCTCCGCCCTCCACCGGCGTATCGTTCGCTTCCGGCGCCCCGCCCGACCGTTCGTCCGACTCGCGGCGACCGTCCGCCGTCTCTTCCTTCTGCTCTCAATCGGCGACTTCTGCTGGTCGCTTCTGTTCGTCCTCCGCTTCTTCTCTCTGTTCTGCTGCTTCACAATCCGCTGACTCTTTTGACTCCAACGAAAATGACAAAAAAAGCAATGAAATCGTTAACAGCGGAACAATAAATAACCAAAACGACCGGCACAATCACTGCCAGCGGAAGCCATGGGACAGTAACGAAAGGACAAATGACAGTATCCCCGGCAATGGGAGAGGAAACGGTAGCCAAACAACAAAAATAATAGACCGAATAGTGACATTTTTTAATTAATTAGTTTAACTATGAAAAGAATAGAAAAATTTAATGTGTGATTGCCTGAAAAACAGAAAATTGCCAATTCTCACAAATTCAACGATTTCCAGACATGGGAGGCCAAGCAGTAACAGAACGAGCGGAAGATGAACAACACAAGCGGACGGACTGGCGGAGAAATGGCGGACGAATAAAAGCGGTGGGAGACGGAGAAGGGGCGGAGGAGGGGGAGGAGGACGAAGTGATATTCCTTTGAAGTTGGCATTTGTTTGGCGTTTTGTCTCTCTCTTAACATTTCTTCGAATCTCTCTCTCTCTCTCTCTCTCTCTTTGTCCATCGTTTTTCTCTCCGTGACTTTTCCCCGAGTGCCGTCTTTCCCCGCCCTTTGGCATTTTCCCCCGGGCGTTTTTCCGTCTGTTTTTTTTTTCTGTTATTTTCTTTCCAATTCATGCACATAAACACACACCAACAGAGCAACTCAAGATATTATTTTTATTGTAAATAATTATATAAATGACAAATAAAATTTAATTAAAATTTGTTGTGTCTTATGAGAAAAGTTGTGACAATTTTTGTAGAAAAACCCACTTTTGTGTGTTTTGAGAAAGGTCCGAGGACACCCTTAAAAAGTAAGAATTTCTCAGGAAAGATAAGTTTTAAATTTATTTTTGGATGAAATTGATGAACGCGCACATGCAAATGTTCGAATTCGATTTAGGGTTTTTGGTCCACTTTTCCCATTTTCAGTCAAAAATCATTTTTTTCCCCAATTTTTAAATTAAATCGTTGGGAGAATGGCGCTATCTTTGCCCTCCATTTGTAAATTGTTTTGTTTGCCTCTGCGCTGGTCATTTTGGCCTTGACGCATTTTGCCGGGCGATCGGCGCGGGGGGGGGGGACAAATGGGAAGGGAGGGGACGGGGGGGGGGGCATCGCCTTGTCATTTTGCGCTGTTTCGGCTGGCAGAAGCGAATGAATGAATGGGCGGACGGACGAGTGAATGAGTGAGTGATCTGCCAGCCGATCGACCGACCGACCGACCGATGACCATCGCAATTCGCAACGCGACGCAACAGCAACAATCAATCGCCCCCCCCCCCCCCCCCGCCTATTTTTTGCCGGGGTGGTCGAGGTCACTCCTTCCCCCCCTTTCCCCCCCTCTTTCCCCCCCTTTTTCTGCGTTACGTTTACTTCCATTGGTCATTTCAATTTATCTTTTTTCCCTTTTTGTATTTTCCTTTTTGTTTTTTGCTTTTCCTTTGGTCATTTATTCTCTTTCGTCCATTTTCCTTCGTTTTGTTTACCGTTTGTCTCTTCTTCCTTTTGTTTTTACGTTTGTTTGTTTTTCCCCCAGACAGCCGACCGATTGGTGCGATGATAAGCATTCGATCCCTCCCCTCCCCCTCTCTTCCCTCTCCCTTTTTCCCTTCCTCCTCACGTCCCCCCCCCCCGCCCTAGCCATTCCCTTGCAAAATAAAACCTCCGCCGCACGGATGGACTAAAAGCGGACGGACATACGGGGGATGGACGGACGGACGGACTGACGGACTGACTGACGCCTGTTCCCCCACCGCACCCCTCCCCCCCCCCCCCACGGGGAGAGATGAATCCAATCCATGAACCTTGTGGCCTTTGTCTGTTGGCCAATTACCTGTTCTGACACTTCAGTCCTAATATTTTTGGTTTTAAAAATTTAAATAAATTACTTTCCGTGTGTGATAATTAATTCATTGATTAGTCCGTCTCTGATCATTCCCTTCCCACTCTTTTTACTCATTTGTCAGGACTGATCTGGTCTGGTCTGATCTGTTCAGTTCGTCTCCAATTGCTTTTTTTCACGGACCATTGGCTCTTTTTCTCCGTCCCTTTTCGCTTGGGAATGACTTAATATCGAATTGCTTTTGCTCCGGAGATGTTCAAGTCAAAAGAATACCCATTCCTACGTGGGTATTGGCCAAAACATTTGGCTTCCGATTGCCCCGAGTGAAAATGTTCGGCCGAGGGAAAAAAATGGGACGGGGGAGAGAGAGCAGAAAAAGTAGAGAGGGAAGGGGAAAGAGAGTGGAGAGAGAGTGGGGAGGGAAGGGAGGGAAGGGAGGGAAGGGAGGGAAAGAGTGCCATGTCCAACCCAACCCAACAACAGTTCATTCGTTCGGCCGCATTTCCGTTGGAAATGCTGGGGCAGTTGTGAACGCTTTCCAGCAAAAGACAGAAGTTGTCCGTCCGTCCATCCCATGAAAAAGAAAGGCGGACATTTTCCATTCGCTTTTCCTTTGATTTTGCAAAGCATTGGCTGGGGGAGAAAAAATAAATAAATAAATTTATGTTTTATTAATAAATGCCGTGGACTGACTGACTGACTGAATCCGATCGGAATTGCCTTTCTCCGCTGATCGGCGGAGTGATCCGTCGGATTATCCCTCCCCCGCCCATTGTTTTTGGTGACCCAATGGCCCCCATTTCCTTCGTTTCCACGCAAATCAGTCACTTTTTTGTGTCGTCGTCTCGTCGATCGCCCGCAACTTTCCCCCCTTTCGTCGTACATTTATCCCCCCCCCCCCCTCTTCAAAATTGTTTTGTTTGTTTGTTTTTGTTTTGCCATCAATCGGCGGATTTGTCCTGCCCCATTATTTTATTATTTACGGCTATAAAAATAAAGCCGAAATTTGGACGACATTTGGCCAAATGACTTTTTTTTTGATTTTCCAAATGTTTTCATTCTCTGTAAAATGTAAATAAATTTAAATTGCTTATTATAAACTCATTCGTCGGCTGTCCATTTTTCATTTTCCCTTTTTCCCTGCCGTTTATTTTGTCATTTATTTTGTCGTTTTTATCTCTCGTCAATTATTTTTTGCTTTTATTTTCGTAAAAAAATCTCCCCCCCCCCCCCCTCTTTTTTTGCCCATTGGTCATTCGCCTAGGCCGTCGTCGTAATACACAAAAAGTGTCTCCGTCCGTCCGCCTGTCCATTTGTCCGCCCATGTGACGTCGGACGACGGATGAGTCCGCCGACACACATTCCTCCCCTCCCACCCCTCCTCCTCCTCCTCCCCCTTCCCCCCATCTCCAAAGTCCAGCCGGAAAAATAATCGCCGCCCACTCATCCAACCCCGAAGGGTTGTCCATATGGAGGGGGATAGGGAGAGGAAGAGAGGGGCCAGACGGAAGAAGGCGAGGAAGAGGAAGGAAAGGAAAGAAGGAAAAGAAAGAGGAAGAAAGAGAGAGAGAGAGAGAGAGAGAGAGGGGGAAAAGCGAGAGAAAGAAGAGCTGGAAGAGCAATAGAAGAAGCAGCAGGAGAGCGTAGAGGGGGTGGACGACGTGTTTGTGGCCATTCCCAGACGGATGGACGGACGCAGGGCTTCGCCAGGGGAGGGGGTGGCAAACATTCCCCCGCACCCTTACCCCGACAGAATATATAATATATAATAGCATCGAAAAAAGTGATGGGGGAGGAGGGGGGGGGGGGGGGGGGGGGGGGGGGAACCGGTCCCCCCCCTTCGCCCCCTACCGCGTCCTTCCGTCCACTTTTTTTTCCGCTGCGGAGACGGGCGTGGATCCCTTCCGTCCACTCGTCGAAGAAGCACACTGCGGACACGGCTTTTGCCCAGCACAGGGAGGGGGGGGGGGGGCATTACGTCGTTTATGTCCCCGAAAAACGACGACACCCGGGGCAAAATTCCAGAACCAATAAATGGTGATTTTTTAAGCGCAGCCCATAAAAATTATAACTCAAAAGTGCGCGATTTTTAAATTTGCAAATGAAAGTTCGAATTACGTCACTCATTTAACCCAATTTATCTCCCCGTCTCTCTCCCTACCCTAAGGGGTCACTCACAATTTTTTTTGGAAGGGACCAACAAAAATTGGGGATGTGGAAGAACTTAACTATTTGTTATCCCTACTTTCTCTTCCACTCTCTCAATCCCTCCCCCTCTCTCTCCTCATCCCTCGCTCCCTCTCTCTCTCCTCATCCCTCCCTCTTTCTCCCCTTCCTCACCATCGCAGTCTCTTCCCTACCTTTTTTTTGGCATAATGACCAACCAAATAGTGTGACCAACTTAGGCTTCTCAGCCCAGAAAACAGGTTTTTCTCATGGTCACATCCTTCAGACGGCCCACAATCATGACAAGCGACAACAGCAACAGTAACAACACGACGACAACAACAACAACAACAACCTGTTCCCCCTCCCCTTCTCCTCCCCCCCCCCCGGCGAATAATAAAAAAGTTCCCCAAAATTGTCCAAATGGACTCCTCACCCCCCAAATTAGTCCGCCCTCTCAAAAGCCTCCGATGTGCCCATAAAAAGGAAGAGATAGCCATCCCTAAGAAAAGGGTGCAATTGCGCAACGCTTTGGATTTGGATTTTGATCGGCGGCGGCAGAAGTGGGCAGAAGAAAGGGGGGGGGGGAAGCAAAGGGAGGGACGGTGGGAAGATGAAGCGCAAAAGGGACAGCACGGGGAGAGGACGACGACCAGTTCCTGCCCCAGGGGATGGACACGGACGGAGACGAAAGGGGCCACGACAAGCAAATGGGGGGGGGGGGGGGGGAAAGGACGGACACGGGGGGAGACACGGGGGGGGGGGACACGGACCAGTTGAGGGGGGGGGGGGGGGCAGCGACGACCGATGGATTGGGGACAGAGCGAGGGGCACTCCAACTGCAAAAGTAGAAGGAAGCAGCACTTCCACGCCAGCCGCTCCCCGTCCCTAAATGGGATGGTGGCCAATTGGGACGGAGCATTGTGCCAAACCGGCGAAATATGCCAATGACCGATTTTAGTTCCATTTAATTAGTTGACTTTTGGTTAATTAATCCTTCCTATTATTTTCTTTCATTACATATTAATATTTCCTTTCTTTTCCCATTTTTGTACATTCTGCTGCTCTTTCTGTGCCATTTATTCCCATTTTCCGCTTATTTTAGCTTTTATGACCATCAAATTCCCCTCCTTCCCCCCCCCCTTTTTCCCCTTCTGTCCCTTTTCCGCCCATTCCTTTTGCTTTACTGTCTCCACTGATCATCACCCCCCCCCCCTCAGGGGCTTATTCATCCTTTGGCATTTTCTTTGCCTTCCCTCCCCACGGGGCATTTCTTCTCGCCGCTTTGTCCTCGAAAGAGCCACAAAGGGTGCCCCGGAGGGGACGCAATCAGAATTGGATTGGATTGGACACGTCGCTGTGTTCATTCACTTCTCTCCCCCTCCCCTTTTTCCTTTCTCGCCATTTGAATCCAATGAAATTCTTTCAGTTGATTTGGCCAATGTTAATGAATCGCCTTTCATTTGGCGTAAGCCTTGCCTTTTATTCCTTTTGGCCATTTAAATTTCTTCCCCTAAAATGCCATTCGAACTCTAATCAATTAAGCTTTTCCCGAACGCATTCACTGATCAAACACTCGTTTTGTCCGTCTCCCGCGTGATGCGTTTGCTTTTGGTGGACCTTCCCCCGTCTTTCTTCCGCCCTTTCTCTCCCCTCTCTTCCTCTCCCACCCAATCCCTTCCCATCATTTCGTCCGTCATCCCTCTCTCCCCCCCCCCCTCCGTTTCCCCCATTTCTTTCGCTCTCGAACGGGGCAAGATGCAATGCGAAACAAAAAATGGAGAAAAGGCAAAGGCAAACAGATGGCCTCCGCCCTCCCCCCCCCCCACGGCGGTCCCTTGGCCATCTTTTCGTCCTTTTCGTCCTTCCGTCGTCCCATCGGCTGATGGCTGGCAATGCGATGGTGAGCTGGCTTTTTGGTGGTTAGGCTCGTGGGTCTCTTTCGCTGCTGCTGCTCCACCCCACCGCCACGGCTGAACAAAGAGGCGGCCTGGCAGCAATGGGAAGAGGGGGGGGGGGGAAAAGGGAAGGGGGGGGGGGGCAAAAGGGAAGGGGGGGGGGGGCAGTGAGGGGGAAGGGGAGGGGGAAGGGGAGGAGCGGTGGTGTGTCCCTCTCATCCGTTGCCCCCCCCCCCGGCTGGATGAGAAAGACTGAACGAGTGGAGGCGAACGTCCGTCCGTCGTCCAATTCGTCGTCCCCCCCCCCATCCAAATCATCCCTTTTTTGTGTGTTTGTCCGTTCTTTTTTCCCCATGAGACTCAATGAAATGCGAATGAATTGTGGAAATTCTGTCGATCTTATCAAAGTGTGATTGGGCCAGGTCAAATTCAAATTCATTTAATAGTTTTTTTAACTAACTCTCTTTGGTAATTAATTAATTATTTTGGCTTTTCTCTTTCTCTTAATGACCATTGACTATTTGTCCGTTTCCGTTTGTCCTTACGTGTTTTGTCCATTTGTCCGCCCAAATTCCGTTCTTCCTTTTGTCCGTCCATTTTAATTCCGCCAAATTCGCTCAATTCGAATTTTTCTCATTGCCTAAATTTCACACCAAATTACCCAAACAAATGGTGACGACGCAACCGCAACAATTCAACACAAATCGTCCGTTGAAAAACCCAACAAAAATCTGTCGCGAAATCGAATATTTTCTCGGTCCATTTTTCAATGTAACTTCGACAGAGTGGAAATAACAGAATGGCATAAGACACAATCCCTGACTAATTTTCGGCATTTTCCCGGCAGACTTTTCCGGGCCGACTCAGTCGAACGGCCGTCCCCTCCGCCCAAGTTCTGTTTGCCGAACTCCCCTCGACCCCCCCCCCCACCCCTCGTCTCCCATTGTCAGCAGTCCCCTCCCCCCATTCTCATAATATTCCCCCCCCCCTTCCCTCCCTCTGTCCCAATCCTTTGGCCGTCTGTCAACAACCCCTCCCTTCTCCCTCCCCCCCCCCCCTTTTCCCTCTTTCTTTCGCTGTTTTTGTTGTCCCGTCCCCCCCCCCCCCTCCCCCATTCACTTTTCCTGTCCTTTCCCGCGTCAACAATCGTAAAAAATCACTGTCCCGGGAGCACAAATCTCGCGCATTTCTTAGGCATAAGCGCAAAAATGTTTATTTATTTCCATGGCATTTTTACATCACTCACAAAAAAAAACAATGGACGAACTTTAATTAATGATCAGCTCTATGAAATTGGACGGAATAATCAAAATTACTCCGAAAACAATGCCAAATGATAAAACATGCCAAAAATATTACCATTTTCCTTCATTTGAAAGAAATAATTTATTTTTAATTTATTTTTTAAATTTTATTTAGTACCGTTTCCTTCTTTTCTTTCTGATCAGCAGATCATCTCTGTCCTTCTCATTTATATATCTCACTTTCGAGAATCGGTTCTCGAAAGTCCAGTCTTCTGCTTCAAGCCTCGGACTTACAATTAGCATCTGTGACTTTGCACTTCCCCTTAAGGGGGGATGGGATGGATCACCCCAGGGCCCCTTCCCTTACCCCCCCCCCTCCCCCCATTCATTCATCCGCCGATTATTTTTAGACCCCCCCCCCTTTTCCCCCGTTTTCCCTTGTGCCCGTCTAAATTTGTCCCCTTTCCCCTCGCCTTTTTGTTGCTCCGTTCTTTTTTTCTTCCATTTGCCCATTCTTTTTGTTTGTCCCTCGTCCCCCGGCGTCGTCCATCCGACAACAAACAACAAAATAACCAACCAACCAACGCGTTGAACAATCATCCGCTCGCCCCGTCCCCCCCCCCCCACGCCCCCCTCACACGCCTCCCCTCCCCCCTCCCCCTCCACCACGCATCCCATCCCATCATCATCCAACGATATGAGGAAGGACCCGGGGCAGGAGGAAAGAGGGAAGGAGGGGTGTTGAGGTTGGGGCCCTCGACGGGACGAAGGGACCCACTCTCGTACAAAAGTGAAAGGGCGGAGGGGAAAATAATGGGGGTGGACAAAAAGAAAGAAAAAGGAAGGAAGGAAAAGAAAGGCGGATTAAGGAGGAAGAAAAGGAACAGAGGAAAGAGAAAAGAAGCATCGCTGGAAGAGAAAATACGAAATGGAGAGGAGCAGAGAAAAGGAGGAGGGACGAAGAAGAAGAAGAAGACGGGGAGGAGGGAGGAAGAGGAAGAGAAAAGGGAGGAAAGGGAAAAGGGGAGGCAGATGAAGTGGAGGAGGAAGACGAGTAGAGAAGGGAAAAGCAATGTTGGAAGAGCATGGAGAGAAAAAAGATAGAGGAGGAGCAGGAGGAGGACATGACGAGAATAGACGCGGGGCCTTCCCCCCCCCCCCCTTCCCTTTGCCCTCTCGTGGGTTATGAGCAGGAGGAAACTCCGCCCAAAAGCAACCCCTACAGGAGCAGCAGACTGAAGAAGAACATCACATCATCATCATCATCATCATCAGCATCGTCCTCCATTCTCGATCGGTCGTCGCATGGGACAGCCGACCGACCGACCGACGGACGACCGGGCCCATTCGGTTGCTGCCAGCCGGTTGCCCCAAATCACTTTCACTTTTCCCTTTCACGCGACGACGACAGCAAATGGCCCTCACTTTGTGGAGACAATTGGAGAGGGAAAAAAGGGAGGAGACGAACGACGAATGAATGAATGAATGAATATATGCACGTGCACATGCATCATGATGAACTGTACGTGCACAAATCCCCCGAAAAAGCCAAAAGAAATTTAAATTATTCCCTAAAATATTAAATATTAACAAAGAAAGGGGGGATGGCATATTTTAAACACATAAACCTTTTTTGGCATTCCGTCAAACCAAAAATCCCATATTTAAATTTGACTTTGGCATCTTTTCCTTTTCTGTCCTTCCGCCCCGAACACTTTCTCCTGCTGATTTCCTCAATGTTTTTACTTCTCCGTCCCCATGCCCTGTCCTCCACAGTTCACCATCCGGTTCTGTTCCTTCTGTTCGTCTTTCTGACAGAGGCGAAGTGCAAACAATTCTCTCCCCCTTTACCCCCTCTTTTGCCCCCTTATTCCCCCCCCCCTCCCTCCCCCGTGTCGATCTCTCCGCCATCATCCGCCGGCGAGCTCTCTCATCAACAGCAACCCCGGCTGTCGGTCGGGTTGCGCAATTGGTCGGACGGACGGACCGACCGCCCGACGGACCGCGGCCCATTCCCCGTCCCCTGTCCCCCGCCCCTTCACCTCCTCACCCTCTCACTGTGTTTGCCTATCCCTCCAGCGCCCTTTGTCCCCAATCCCACGTCCCTCCGTCCCTCCGTCCCTCCGTCCGTCGGTCTGCCAAAAGAAAAATCATCGCCGCCCCTAAAACTTTGTCTATTTTTTAACTCAATCGCCACGTCTGTTCGCTTTTCTGTCTTTTTCCATCTTTCCCCGTTTTCTCTGTCCCTTTTAAATTTCCCTCGCTTTTCCTTCTCTTTCCCCGTGTTCAATTCATTTCATTTTCGCCTTTCGTCCACCTCCTCCTTTTTACTTTAGTCCGTTTTTCTCTTTTTTTTTTCGCCCACCCAAAAATGTTTCCCATTTCACTATCATCGGCTGAAGACGAATTTGGTGAGGTGGGCCGAGGGATGGCGGGGGGGGGGGGGGCGCCGAGGGGGGAGGGAGAGGAGAGAGGAAGCGTGGGGGAGAGAGAGGGCTAGAGAGGGAGAGAGAGGAAAGAGAGAGGGTAACCTGGGGTGGGGTGGAGAGAGGGGGAGCGAGGGAAAGGTAGGGGAGAGAGGAGAGGGGAGGGGGGGGGGGCGTTGTTGCCAGCGCGGTCCGTCAGATGCCCACAAAAATCATTCACCCCTCCCCCTTCCATTCGCTCATCCGGCGACCTTTCTCAACCCAATCCCCCTCCCTCTCCCTCCCTTCCCTCCTCTTTCCCTCCCATCCATCGTCCGTCCACTTCACGTCTTCCCCTCCCCCTCCTCCTCCACCGCCTCCCCAATTTCCATTTGGCCTTTGTCATCCCTCCGATAGGTTCGACTGCTGCCGTTGGTCCACCCCCAAATTAATGTTGGAGCATTTCCAATTCACCGTTGGAACATTTCACAGATTCAATCCCAACAATCACTTTGTCTGTTAAATTTAACCATCGGCACGAATCCCTCCCCCCCCCATTTAATTTGTACATTTTTGGCATTTTAATTCATTCCCTTCCCCCTAATGTTTCGCTTTGGCCCACCGGTCAAATGTTTTCTGTGTTCGCTTTCTCTTAGCGCCAGCCGACCGTTGTCCCTCCCCCTGTTCATTTTCCCTCTCCCCTCTGTTTTATCCCACTCCTTCCTTTGCCCCCTTGTCCCCCTTTTTCTCTCCCCTCACTGTTTTTGTCCCCTCCATATCCCTTCCCCCTTTGTTCCTCTCCCTCTTTTTACCCCTTTCCCCCACTCTTTCCCCTGTTTTGTCACTCATCCCCCCCTCCCCCTCCCCCTCCTCTTCTGTTGTGCTGTTTTGTCCCTTCTGCTGGCGATGTCCGTCCCTTTGCTCTGGCCTTTGGCCTTCTCCTCCTCCTGCCCATCAGCAGTTGTTTTCCTACCCTTTGCTCGTCCCCGGGGGCTGTCCTGTCCATCCATCGCCCATTTTCCTTCTTTTTGCTCATTTTCTCTTTTCCGACGTCCATTTCCCACCGCGTGGCAGAGAAAAGGGGTGACACAACAAAATAGTGTGCAATTGGGAGAGGTACAGACGCAAAAGGCGCGAAAGAGTGCGGCCACACTGTGCGCTCACAAGAAAAAGTGAAAACATTCAGCAAATATTGCGAAAGACTTCGGACGGACCCTCCGATCATTCGCCCCCCCCCGTCACACCATTCGGTCGGTCGGTCTTTCATTCATTCGTTCGTTCATTCGCTGCCCCTTTCCCTTTGACCGTTATAATTCGTTTTCGCCGTTTGCCGTCCGCGGAAATTACGCCATGGCATTCCCTCCGCAAAAATGCTGAAAAATGTGCCCCTCATTACTCATTAATCCTATTGGCTTCTCACCCACTCATTTGTCCTCCCAAATTTCCCAAATGCCCCGTTGTATTGCCTTTGGCACTTCCCCTCTCCCCATTTTGTCCCTTCGGCACTTTCGTCCGTCCTCGGCACTTTTGTGCTTCCCCCCCCCCCCCGTCCGTCCGTCCGTCCGTCCGTCCGTTGCTATGTGCGGCGGTGGTCGTCCGATGGTGTTCCTCCCACTTTCACGTTCTTTTTCCGACGCAGTGACAATAATTGGCCGCACAATCGAAGGGCCATTGCCCCGGGCGTGTCCACGTTATTAGCCGGGCACAATTAATGCCAATGCCTGAAGGGTATTTATTCACGCTTTCCGTCGTTTCTCTTTCGGTTGCGTTTTGAATAATTTTCCGGCAAATATTCAAATTTGGCGTAAACCCCCGCGGGCATTCCAATTTTAAAATCGTTTGCCCAACAAAAATGATGGTCCGTGACGTTCATTCATTGCCCACCCAAAATGTGCCGTCCGTTTCGGCAATGTATCGTTTTTCGCGGGACCTCACCTCGTCACACAAATAGGGCGGCTGTCAGCAGCGGAACGGACTTTTGGCCTGCTGCTGAGAATGGCCAACAAATGGACCGAATGGCAGCAATTTCCATCACTTCATATCCTTTCCCTTTTCCTCTTCCTCTTACTTCTTCCCTCCTCCTTTCCCTTTTCCTCTTCTTCCTCTTCCTCTTACTTCTTTCCCTCCTCCTTTCCCTTTTCCTCTTCTTCCTCTTCCTCTTACTTCTTTCCCTCCTCCTTTCCCTTTTCCTCTTCTTCCTCTTCCTCTTACTTCTTTCCCTCCTCCTTTCCCTTTTCCTCTTCTTCCGTTTCCTCTTACTTCTTTTTCTTTCCCTCCTTTCCCTTTTCCTCTTCTTCCTCTTACTTCTTTTCCGCTCTCTCCTTTTCCCTCCCCCTTTTCCTTTTTGTATATGTCCTTTTTCTTTTCCCTTTCGATGGTCACGGGACACTTCCAAACTCTTCCCCCCCCCCCCCCCCCCCCCTCCAATGAGGCGAAGAGAAGAAGTGGGCATGGGAGGAGAGAGTGCATCGAGGAGGAGGGACAGGCAGAGACATAAGAAGTGTCCCATGGGCCGTCTCCCCCCCCCCCCCCAAGGGGTCGAACTGAGCGGGTTTTTTGCCATCGGCTGTCACTAATTCCAACACATCAGCGGCGAATGGAGTGCCCTCAGGGCACCACATCTGCTGGCCATGGCCACGCTCGGATGGCCACGGCCCATTTTATCAAGCAGAGAATGGGAGGGGAGAAGAGAGCGGATGAGAAAGAAAGAAAGAGAGAGAGAGAGAGAGGATGACGAACACATCCGACAGAATAGCAGAGTAAAAAGAAGGAGAGAAGAAAGAAAAGAAAAAGGCCACGGCCTTTTGATCACTGTCCTTTGCCTCTCTGTCCCTTTCGCTATTTCTTTTTTTTTGTTTCTCTTCCTCATACGCTTAGCGAGCGGTGACGGACGGACGGACGGACGTGGCTGTCCTGGGCCTGGCCGATTTGTGTTCGCCGACCGCCTTCGCGCCAGCCGATGGACACCGACTCACTCACTCTGCCTCTCCTGCCCGTCTATGACCTTTCCAATGCTCTCTCTCTCTGCCTATAACCTCTCCATCTGTCCCTTTCTCTCACCCCCTCTCCAATTCCCCTTCATTTTTTCTTTTATTCTCTTTTTTCTGTCCTTCCCTCCCCTCCGTCAGCAGCTGTACCAATGGATGAATTCTCTTGGGCTCTCTGAAGGCATTCGAATCGACCGATCGAACGCCTCGCGAGAGAGAGGGACACTTTTCCGAGCAGTGAGTGAAGTGAATGAGTCCCGTCACTTCTCTCTTTTTTTCGGGGACTTTTGCGTGAAATTTGGCATTTTTTAATTCGAATTTCTCTTGGCGAAAGATTCGTTTTGCATTCAAATCCTTTAAACCATTCATTCATTCCTCTGATGGAGGTGGTCCTTTAAAGCGGCTTAAATTCGGTCCCTTTTGGTCATTTAAACGGCATTTGTGCCATGTTTTGTCATTTTCCTGTCAACTTTTTCCCTCGGCTTTATCCCCCCCCCCTTTCTCCCCCTATGGGCCCATCGTTCGTTCTGTCCATTCGCCCGCTTCTCCCCCCCCCCCCGCCCCCCTCGCACCGCCCATTGGCATTCTGTGCCCATTCCGTCCGCCGCTTTGTCCGTTGTACTAAAAACACAACAGAGAGAGAGAAGAAAGAAACGGCGAGTCCCTTTTTAGTGGCCCGAGGGAAAGAAAAGGGTGAGAGGGGCCGAAAGAGTACCAAAGACAAAGCGAATAAATTGCCATTACAAAACAAAAAACAACTAAAAACATACCTAAGAATTGTTTTGTCCTTTTGAGTCATTGAAATTAATTACTTAATTTATCCAAGATTTCATTTGCATTTGAGTCAGTCCCGAACAATTAATCCACCACATTAATTTCAATGGCATTTTTTTTGCGCTTCGTTTATTCATAAAATGCTCCCTCCGCTGCTGGACTCTCTTTGCCACCCGCGCTTGTCCACGGTCCAGACGGACGAAAGTGTCCCCTGAGGGTCCGCCGGCCCTTTCCTCGTTGCTTCTTCTTCCTTTTGCCAGTCCTTTTGCGACGGCATCGCCGTCGGAAGAGTCGGCCACTCTCTCCCCCCCCCCCTTTTTTCCCCTTTTCCCTCTGTCCCTCCGCGGCCCATCCATCGAACCAACCGCCAATTTTGCCCGCTAAACACAGCCGCAAAAAATACACACAACAGCAAACGGCTGAAAAGAAAACGACGGCAAAAACAACCGACGGACAGACGGAAGGGCCAAAGAGAGAGAGAGAGAGAGAGGGGGGGGGGGGGGGAGGGGTTTTTGAGGGGCATTTTACGAAAAACCAACGATTTTATTCATTTGTTGTTTTTGTTGGGGTGTGGATATGGCATAGGCATGGGCCGAGGCCTTTTTGGCGAATTTCTGGCACCCCTCCGACTAAATTTTTTAAAATTATTAAATTCTTTTAGATATTCTTGTATTTTCCTTTTTAATTTTCCTACAAAATTACGCCAAATTTTCTGACATTTTCGCCAATTTCTTTCTTTTGACCATTCGCTGAAGAAACGCGGCACAGAAAAAATGGCCACGTTTCTCAAACAAAGCAGCAGAAGCAGCGAATCCATGTAGTGGGGAGAGAAAGGTGGGCGACCATTCTCAGAAAACACGGCAAAATGTGAAAAAGGAAAAGCTTATAAGTCCACCCCCCGTTGATCTGATCATTTGCTGTCCATCCCCTCCCCCCCCCCCTTAAGTTGATCTGATCATTATCCCCCCTCCTTTGATCTACCCTCCCCCCCCCCTTCCTAAGTTGATCTGATCATTATCCCCCCTCCTTTGGTCTACCCTTCCCCCCTCTCCCCCTTTTGATTTATGCCGTTGCTTTTGTCCCCCATCTGATCATTTGCTTTTTGCTTTTCCAAATTGTCCCTCCCTTTAGCACTCTTTCTCCCCTGCAGCACAATAATTGTCCTTTTTCCCGGTGATCGCCGTTCGTCCCCAAATTTCTCTCCGAATTCGTCGCCCCTTTCGCCTCCCTTTTTTCTCCCAATTTTCCCTTTCCCACTGCCAATTTCTCTTCTTCGTCCTCATCATTTTCTTCTTCCTCCCCTCCCTCTTCACTTCACTTCTGCTCACTTTCTTCACACACAACGAATTCATCCGCCAAAACGCCTTCGCCGGACAGACAAAGCGCAAATAGCGGCGGAAGCAGCGGAGGCGGCGGTGGGGCGCGACTGCGCAGTCACAACCGCCTCCTCCAACAGAAGCAGCAGCAGCAGCAGCAACAAGTGGGACATGGCCAAGGGGGATGATCGGAAGTGGGAAAGGGAATTAAGGAAAAGCCAAAACTGATCAGTGATTGGAAAAGCCAAAAGGGATGAAAAGTCGACGGGCAAAAGCCAAGGGAGGGAAAGAAACTGATCGAAAGGATGAAAAGCGTAATTGGAAGAGAAATAAAAGAAAAGCGCACTCGAAAAACATTGCTTGTTGATTTTGAGATGGTCAGCTCTTCCGTTTGCTCCGCCCCAACTGCGCTTGGAAAGCATCGCAACCCAAGCGGCAGCGGCAGAAGCGCCCCGTCATTGGCCAACGCCCCCGCGGCGACGAATGGGCCCAAAAGGAGGGGCCGAAAGCGAATTGTGCAGCAGCACGTGGAGCAGGAGATGAACAACAAAGACGATGGGCAAGAAGGGCATCAGACGGAGCAGAAGGACCGACCGAAGGAGGAAGCGCAGGCGTCGGACAAACCGACGAAGCAAGGAGGTGCCAATCATCATTTTGAATTGGCAATGCCATTGTTACCGGGTTGGCATTCCGTCAGATGGCACCCCTTTGGCCTCTTCCGACAGCGGAATTTCCGAGTCCAACGCGGCGGAGGAGGGCCTTTTGTGCACAAATGTTGTGGTGACAACAATGGCACGGCATCAGCAGCAGCAGCCCCACAACCACAATGTGAACAACGCCCATTTGACATCCATCGCGGAGGAGGAGCCGAATGGGGGGACACCGCCGGGGAAAGGCGCGAGCGGTGCCAAAAGTTACGGCACCCCACGGCAAACGCAACGGACGACTAACAACCCCGTTACGGTAGTACAGTAGTCATAGAGAAAATTCATTTGGTTGTTTGTGCAGTCGACGAGTGCTGGCGAAGCGTTAAACGGCAGGACAAATGCCGCGGGGACAAAGCGCCGGAGGGGACGGCCACGGAAGAAACAGGCGGAAGAAGCGGTGGAAGAGGACGAAGCGGAAGAGAGCAGCAGGAGAGGCATGGAAGAGGAGGTGGAGGAAGAGCCGATGGAAGAAGTACGGCACGGAAGGACATTTAAGGACAATTGGATGGGTGGGGGGCGACCGATCAAATTGGCAATTATCGGCCGAGAGCAGTTCATTCTACCCCCACCCCCCGTATCGTTTCCCGCCCTAAAAATTTTATTAAAAATAGGAATTTATAAAAAAATTTAGCGAATTGGGGAGGGGAAACGTAGTGTACCCAAAGTCGGTCGGTCTTTCAGCCTTTGAAAGCTATTCAAAAACACTCCTAATTTATTCGACCAAACTTTGCTAAATGAGCTGATCACAAATTATTAAAGGACGAAGAAGAGGAGGAAAGTGCCGGGGGCGGCGGCGGAGAAGCAACCGACGAGGAGCAAGAAGAGGGCAACGAGCGGAAGGAGGAGGAGGACGGCACCAAAAGCGTAGGGACGGAGCCGGCGGCAAAAAGGCGCGAGAAATTAAAAAACAAAATTGAAATATTTTTTGGGTTTAAGGCGTTGTCGGAGAGACACGGGCCGTCGGACTGAAATGGTGGCGGGCGGACGGGCGGGCGGAGACGTGGTCATTTGCAGCGAATGCGGGACCAAATTCGGCATCAGCGAGTTCAGCGCATTCATCGAGCACAAAATTGCACGCTGTCAGGTACAAAAATTGTTTCTTCGGTGTACTGTAGCGGGATACGGTAGTATTTGCCCTTGGCCAATTCATTGGCACTCCCCGCGGGCATCCCCCTCCCCCCCCCTTAAGCAAATCACTCTCATTCAGCAGACGGATAAGTCGAGTGCCTCCTCCTCCCCGTTGGGTCTGCTCGCTTCCGCCGATGAAATGGTTTCCGCCGCGTCGCCTCCGCTGCCGCCGGCCCCCACAGAACAAACTTCGTTCAGTGACCACAGCGACTTGTTGCTGTTCTCGCCCACCCAAACATGTTCAATGCACAACGCCAAGGAGGAAAGACAGCGAAGGCAAAGGCAATACGAAATGGTCGGTGATCGGAGAATTGTGGGAGGGATGGCATTTTTATTGGGGGAATCCGTTTATCCTCCCCTCCCCTCTCTCTTGGCTTTCGTTTATCCTCCCCTCCCCTCCCCTCTCTCTTGGCTTTCGTTTATCCTCCCCTCCCCTCTCTCTTGGCTTTCGTTTATCTTCCCCTCCCCTCTCTCTTGGCTTTCGTTTATCCTCCCCTCCCCTCTCTCTTGGCTTTCGTTTATCCCTCCCTCCCTCTCTCTCCCTCTCTCTTTTGGCTTTATCCTTTTTCGGCATTTCCCCCCCCCCCCTTCTCAGATGATTTCTCCTTTCTCACCTCACCACCACTTCACTCCCACCCCATTTCAGCATAATCCTCGACAATTACACCGTTCAAATTCTGCCAACGGTTTGCTGCTGCAGCACACGCCCAGCACGGGCTGTAGCAGTCGCGTTCAATCCGCGCAACAACACCCGTGCTGCTGGCCGAGCGGCAACGGCCGTCGCGAGCAAGGGACTGACACGGCCGACTTCGAACAGCACAGCAAAAGGGAGGAGGAAGCAGCGCCAGCAGAAGCAGCAGGTGGGGTGGCACTATTTTGGTCGGCATGTTATTCCTCTGATCACTTTCGTTGGTCCCAATTCTTTCCGTTCCGATCATTTTTCCTTTCTCTGTCTCTTTCTGATCGATCACTGCTTTCTAACAGTATTTGTCCTATTCTGATCTGATCGTCCCCCATTTCCCCACAGTCCCCCCGTCCACTTCGTCTCCCGTCGAGCCCGGGCCGTTCACGTGCCATTCCTGCAAGGCAATTTGCCCCCAAATTTGGGCACTGCTCGAGCACGTGTTCACCGAGCATGGTTTTCGCATTTCGGACGAGGATTTGCCCTCTTTTGCTTATCCCCCATTGGTCGGCGAGGCCAACGAACGAAAGGAAGCGAAGGCGGGACAGAACCAACAGCAGCACAACCAAAACAACAACAACAACTGTGTACAAAGGCCACAGAAACTGATGCAATCATCGAAAATAAGCCAACAGCAAAACGAAGGGAACGGAGCAAAAACGACGACGGGGAGCAGTTCAGCATCACTGCTGACCCCACGGAGTAATTATCTAATGTGGCATTTAATTAATTACCGATTTTGCCATTTTCCCTAAAGGGTCGCGCCCTTTCGGTTCGTCCATCTCAAAAACGTCGTCTTTCGTCGATGCGTTTTGCTCTGAACGATTGCGGGAGATGGCGGAGAGGGCCAGCAACACGCCGCCCGTGCCAAAGGAGGGGGGACTGAGTTGTCGGTGAGGAGAGGGCAATCACTGACCACTGCTTAGCAAAAGCTAAACTGATGCTGATCGACTTACATTACAGCGTTCCTCCGCCTTCGTCTTCTGCGCTGGCGGATGAGGCGGTGTCCTTTGGTGCCGCCAATCCGTCGCCTTCCGTGCCGTCCTCGTCGTTTGCCAGCGGGTTCGTGTCGCCCGGGGGCACAATTGCGCAGTCGCTGGTCGCCGCCCTCCAGCAACAGCCAATTACCACGCAAATGCCCCAGGCAAACAAAACATTTGCCAAATGAGTTTGGCACTCTGTCTTATGCCAATTTGTGCCGTTTAGACTGTCAGCGATTTGTTCCAACCCCAAATTTTGGCTGCCATCCAACAATATTACATCCAGCAGCACACGCAGCAGAACATTCAGCGTGAAAATGTTTGTTCAATACTCCGTGCCATCTTTTTCACCATTTTTGGCATTTTCAGGCGGCCGCCGTCGGCGCCCTTTTGCAGGCGGTGACAACGAAAAGTGCCGGCGCCGCCTCCTCCAACGGAAACGCGACGCCAATTCCGTTCCTTCCGCCCGCGTCGTCAACAACGTCCGCAGGCCGCTGCCGCCTCCACCGCCTTTCTGTCCAATTTAATGGCCGCCGCGGTGGCCAAACGCAACGGAACGCCAAAAGGGGTGGGAAAAACAAATTTGAAATTCGCATTGTCGCCATCTATTCGCAATCAGCAGGATGTTGTTTCCACCGAGTTGCCCTCTTCGAAATCGCTGCTCGGCTCGCCCCCGCCGCCCCTTTCGCTGACGCCCATTCCGTCGCACCAACGCGCGACACCGACTACCGCTTCATCAATGGGGCGCGTAGTCGCCGGTGGCTCCGCGGTAACGCCCAGCCCGGGGGCGTTGAGGCGGCGGTCGCCGCTGCTGCACCACACGACGGCGGCGAGCAGTTCAATGGTCAGTCCAGTGTTATTCGTTGGCATTGCCATGGCATTTTGTGTTGTCCGTTCAGACTTCGCCCAACACTTTTTCCTCCTCCGCTTTTGTGTCGCCCGTCCCCGGCGGCGTTTGCTCGCGTCTTCTGACTCCGTCCGGTCGAAGTCGTTCGGCCGCGAATGTTTTGCACGGCGTCTCGGCCTCCGCTTTGACTCCGCGTTCTTCGCTTGGCGCCGCCGCCGCGGGCGCCGTTTTTCTGGGTGAGAAAAAGGATTGTATTAACGTTATTGACTTGGCTAATTGCAGACGATGCTGACACTCCAGGGTACACCACCACCTGAAGATGAAGAGGCACAGAGATTGGACGAGCAGGAGGAGGAAGAGGGACAACAGACGGTGGAAGGCGAGGGGGACGGAGACGAGCTGAGCGATCGGTTGATCGTCGTCGATGGGGACGAAGAGCCGCCGTGCGAACCGGCGGCGAAGCGGGACCCGAAAGCGCGGAAGGACCGGTGAGCAAAGTGGGGGAGGGCGGAGCGGAAGGGGGACGGCACGGGAAGTGATCAGACCGAAAACAGACCGACGTAGTGACCGGAAGAGGCATTTTGAACTGATCAGAAAGAGGCAGACAGAAGGCATCACAAACAAACCTTTTTTAGGTGTACGTTTTGCCAAAAAGTGTTCACCAACCGTTCCAATCTCATCGTTCACTTGCGCTCGCACACCGGCGAAAAGCCGTACAAGTGAGGAAGGGGGGGGGGAGAAGGTGATTGGCAAAAGACTGAATTATTTATCCTCTCCGCAGGTGCCAACTTTGTCCATACGCTTGCGCGCAGAGCAGCAAATTGACACGGCACATGCGCACCCACGGACAACAGGGCAAGGAGGTGTACAACTGCAACATTTGCCAAATGCCATTCTCTGTCCATTCGACATTGGAAAAACATGTGAGGAAAAGCATTTGGGGAGAGAGAATCACTAGGAGAGGAGCAAATACCTTTCCTAAATTTGAGTGTTTTGACAGGAACATTTTCAGATGCGCAAATGCGTTGTGCAGAATGGCGGCTTCCAATCACATGAAAAAAGGGGCGGCGCTCTTTCGCCGCACGAAGAAAAAGGCGCCGTTAGCAATGGCATTTCCAATTTTCGGAGATGTTCGTTGTGCCGTTTTTTTGCGCATTTACCTTCGAGTTTTAAGCCGCTTCACTTAAACACACGCCGGACGCAGCCAGTTCAGTTGCCGCCCTTTTGGAGCTGTCCAAAGGGCCCGTTTCGGTCGGTGGTGCGGCAATTGGAGAGGAGGAGGACGGCGCAGAAGGCGATTGCGACCGGACGGCGCCGCTGGCGACCGCTTCCGCGACGGCGGGCGCGCCACTTCCGGCAAATATAGCGCAAAGCAATAGGCTGGTGCTCAATTGGCTTCAGGTAGTGGTGCTGTGTGATCGGAAGCAAACTATTATTCCAAAAATTGGCAGGCATTGAACGCGCAAAATGCGAACGCTTCCGGCGAAGTATTGACCGGCGGAGGAGGCGCCAACGCCGGGCGCGACGGCGCACTCGGAAATGCCGAACAGCCGCAGAAGCAGCAGCAAAAGGGCGGCACTGCCGGCGCCAAAACAAACGGTGGGACGGCGGAAGAGGACGCCGAAATTGACGGGGAAGACATCACAGAGGCAGCTGATTTGGCACTGATCAAAAAGGTGGGCAAGGACACTGACCCATCAGCCAGCACTGCTCTGATCAGTCTCAATTTGGAAGAGGGAGGGGAGTGATCACTGGCTGATCGGGATGACCATTCATTAGCCATGTGATTAAAGGTTATAGTTTTGTCTCTATGGCAAGCCTTGGCCATCCTATTATTTGTCGGGTGATTGATCGGGATGATCATTACCCTTTTTTGATGATGGTTAACTTTCTCATGCATTTCTTTTGTTCCAGGAGAAGTTCGACCCCTCCTGCGGCTGATGCCAAATTCCGATCACTTCCTCCGATCGTCGGCTCTTTCGCCGTCCGTCGCCTTTCCCTTCACTCTGTCCCCCTCTCTCCCCTTCTCTCCTTTTCCCTTGCTATTTCTCTTCCGTTTTGTTCCCACCCGATTCTTTCATTTCGTCTTTTTTTTCTTTCCGCAGCTTTTCCTGTCGATTGATCAGTCCATTTTAAGGCTTTTTTTTTCTCTTCCACATTTCAAATGGCTTTACCTTATGTTTAGTTACCTCCTTTTGTTGTGCTCTTTTTTATGTGTGGCGCAAATGGTAACATAAAAAAAACGCACTTTCAAATGATTGGCCGTGTTTCGCTCTCGTTCTCTTTCTCTCTCTCACTTCCCTTCCTTCCTCCTCCCCCCCCCCCTCTCTCTTTCTCTCTCTCTCTCTCACTCACTCACTTCCCTTCCTTCTCTCCCCCTCCCCCTCCCTTTCTCTCTCTCCTTTCTCTATTTCTCTTCTGTCTCTCTCTCTTTTCTCATGTCTCTCTCACTCACCTTTTTCCTCGTGTTTCTCGCCCTTTTCTTTTCTGTTCTCTCTCTCCCTCTCTCTCCCCTTTACTGCTGCTATTGGACCGAATTTCTGATTCGACCCCCCCCCCACCCAAACATTGTTATTCACCCAATTATACAAAAAATGATTTTGCTAATTTTTGCTCTCCCATTACCGTATTTTGCATACTCACTCATTCACTACAGTAGCCTTGGTCACTTTCTTTTCTTTGATTTGCTAGCTTTCTTTCTCATTTTACGGTTAGTTTTTCCTTCAGAATTTTAGCTGTTCCGTCTGTCCTCCCTTTTATTACTGTGTTTTTCCCCATCCTACCGTATCCCTCCCTCTGTTTGTTTCCTTCCGTCTATCTACCGTATCCCCCTTTCCTTCACCCTTTGCTACCGTATTCCCTCCCTAGCCAATCATTATGGGTTAATCCGCATAGAAAGACGCCTCAACAGGAAACAATAAATACGGCAAATGTTTTGAGACCGATAAAAAAAATACTGGCTGTCCCAATTTATTATTTCATTCTGATCATCGGGGCGACCAAATTTCAAATTTAATTTTATTTGACGACGGAATGCCAATTTGATCTTTTCCCTTCGGTCGCTTTGATTTCCCTTCCTACCAATTGTGATATTCATTAGCTTTCGGATTAGCACTAATTATCAAATCTTCATTTGTTTCATCAATTTTTCTTCTCATCAAAAAAATGCAAAAAAATAATAATTTAAAGAGAGAATCGATTAAAAACAAAAAATCCAATCTATTAATTACCAACCAATTAATTGGCCAATTAGTCTTCCCTTCCTTCCCTCCCCCATTGTTGTAATTTTTCCTTTGATCTTACCGCACTCTCTCTTCTCCTACCGTTTCTGTGTTTTTGAGCTCTTTTCTTGTTGGATCCCCGCTTCGTTCCACGCGCGTGGCCTTTGTGTGACTGGTCGATTGAATGCTTTCACATTTCGCTTTCTCGAATGGGAATCCAAGGGGCTCACCACTCAATTGATTAATTAACGCATTACACTAATTACTGCCAATTAACTGTCCGCCGTCTATTCGGCAAATGCCAATGATCGGTTGTGCCAATAAAATGTTTGCAGTCGCTCAGTCTCTTTGGTCATTTTTGGCTTCTAATTGGCCCATAAATCCGTTCCTTTCCGATCATTGGCACTCTCTTCTGCTAATAATTGCCCCCTTCCCACACAATTTGCGCTTTTCCTCTTCTGGAGCTCGATGAACTCCCCGGTGATGTGTATCATAAAATGCCAATCCCCCAATTTTCCCAATTTTTGTTCGTTTTCTCGCGCATTGTTTTTTTTTGGCCCGCTAATTGCATCATTTAAACGCAATAACTTCGAATGTTTCCCTTTTTTGCATAACTTTTGATGAGAAGAATTTATTTTTATTTTGTTTCCGCTAGCGTTTTCTCTGTTTTTCCTTTCCTTTTTGACCTCCTCCCCAACATTTTCGGTGAATAAAATTGACTGACATTTCACAATTGAAATTCGCATTTATTCTTCAGCAGAGATCACTCATTTTAAGAAGAAGGATTTAAAAAAGATAAACAAAATAATTAGGAATAATTAAGAACAATTAAACACTGATTATGGTGATGATGATGGTAATATAATAATAATAATTAATGGCACACCGAATGATTTTGGAAGTAAAAACACAGACAGGCACAGGGAAATGGATACAATCTGCTAATGGACATCGAAAGATGATGATGATGATTAGTGGAAGGTTTTTAGAAATTCTTTAAGCCAATGTCTCTTAAAATTTGGAATTTTCTGATTCAAAATTAAACATACAAATTTTGAGCATATTTTGGCAATTTTAGTATCCAATTAATACCTCATTTGCTTTCTTTGCACTTCAAAATCCCACCCCTTCTGCTGATTGGCCATTTTTGGCATTTTTGCCAATTCACTAATTTCCGTCCGATCACATGTAATAGAGATCGTCAAAAGAGAGTGGGCCCAGAAGATTCTGCCGAATCACGCTGAACTGCTGCTGGTCGCCCTGATCACTCTGCTTCTCTCGCTCGCCCTCTCTCTCACTCTCCTCTCGCTGTCTGTCCTTCTCTTCTCCCTCCTCTTCCTCCTCCATTTCATGGCATTCGCATGTCACCGGCACAACTAAAGAGCATCGATGCCTCATCGGATGAGTGGTCATTGGCTGCTGATGATGGCATTGAGGCGAACGAAGGCCTTTTTTGAATATGAGCATTTTTAGTTTCCGATCATTGGGTTTTTTGTCTTTTCTATCGATCCAAAGTGACCGGGATCACTAATTCCTCTGTTGAAGAGTTTCCCCACTCACTCAGTTGCGTCCAGTCCGATCGCTTGATCACCGCAAAATCACCGCAATGATTCAGTCGGACCTGATTGGTTTTGCTGTTGGCGATTCGTACGACTGATCATTTGCTGCTGCTTCGCATTACCGTTATTATTGTTGTTATTATTGCTTAGCTGTTTTAAAGAATTCGGCACAATTAATTGGCATTAATGGATTTGTTGGCATTTAATTGGTCCATTTATTCCCTTATTTTGTCGACACCTTCTGTTGTTTCTGTTCCTTCTGCTGCTGTGCCGCTTTGCATAGATCGGACGGCACCGACCGCGTCGGAGAGACAGCGCACCGATGGGACGGAAATTGCGGCAATTTTGGCGGAAGAAGCGAATTGGTGCCGAAGGGAGGAGGAGGGGGGGAAGGGGGAGGAGAAGCGGGGTCCAGCAGAATGTGCTGCGGTGACTGATGGCACAAATACTGCATTTCAACTTCAACTGGCACTTCGATCACATGGACGGAGCAACAGCCGCCACACTCTGCCGGGGGGGGGGGCAAATTTGGCATTTTTGGGTTTTTTTTTGGGGGGGGGGGGACACGCCAATTCATTAAACGATTGTTGTCGATCATTAGGTCGTATTTTGATGATTTCTTGGCCCATGTGAATCCCGAGTTTTAGTGTTTCTGTGAACTTTTAGTCTCACACTCATCAGAAACTAACATTATGATGATGATAGCGAGCAAATTTTAATATAAAATTATTTCCTTTTTTTTCTTTTCTTTTTTAATATAAAAGAGAAAAATGAAAGACTATGGGAAAGTTGGAGGGGATTAAGAAAAAGAGAGAGCGGGAAATACTCTGAAAGGAAGGGAAAGGAAGAGAAAAAGAGGAGGACAATGGAAGAGGGAAAAAGGCAAGGGAAGGGCAACAGGAGGAGGAAGAGAGAGAAAAAGAAAAATAGAGAGAGAGAAAAAAAAGAGAGAGAGAGAGAAAGAAAAAAGAGAGAGAGAGAGAGAAAAAGAAAAATAGAGAGAGAGAGAGAGAGAGAGACCTCACTGGCGAGAGAAAAAAAGGACGGCGAAAATGGCAAAATCACAGGAGAAGAGAACAAAAACAAATCGGTGTTAATTGAAATAAGAGAGACAAAACACCAAACAAATGCCAACTTCAAAGGAATATCACTTCGTCCTCCTCCCCGTCCTCCGCCCCTTCTCCGTCCCCCACCGCTTTTATTCGTCCGCCATTTCTCCGCCAGTCCGTCCGCTTGTGTTGTTCATCTCCCGCTCGTTCTGTTACTGCTTGGCCTCCCCTCTCTGAATCCATTGGAAATTGTGAGAAGAAAAGACCAACGATTGAACGAATTTGCCGGTTACATTTTAAATCAAAATTTGGATTAAATTTCCATCCAAAATTCAAACTTTGGTCGTTCAATTCGATTTCATTTTTCATTTGTTAAATTTGCACTTCAAACAAACAAATCAAATATTCTTCACACACGTGTCGTCCGTTGTTCTGCTGCTGTTTCCGTTGGTTCTGCAAATGTTACCATTGCAATTGTTCTGCTTCTTCCTCCTTTGCCACTCCTTTGGCTACCGTTTCCTCTCCCTCTGCCGGGGATACTGTCATTTGCTCTTTCGTCGTTACTGTCCCTTTGCTTCCGTTGCTCAGAATGGCAGTGATTGTGTCGATCAGCAGAACGACCGGGGCTTATGTTGTTGTTTTTGTTGTTGTTTTGGTCAAAAGAGTCAGCGGAAGAAGGCGGGGGATGAGTTAGCACTGCACACAAACGGCAAAACGAAAGTTAGTGGGGAAAGGGACAGAAAAGTGATTGGAAAAGTGATCAGAAAAGGGGGGGGAGGGGGAGAGACTTTGAGGGTTTTAAGAGCCATGGAAAAACGATGGGAAATTGGAGGCGGGAGAAGCCCCGAGGGGTTACCAAATGCCAAAACGATTGGAAATGCAAAGAGAAACAGACCAAAAGGGAAGGCACGCGAGAAAAGCCTATCAAATGGACAAGCTTGGGGACAGAACTTCAAAAGTTTCACCCTTTTTTCCGATAGTATCAGCCAACAACCAATTAAGTCTTCAAATTGCCTTTTATGACGAATTAATTACCCACCGCTGGCAGTCATTGAGCAGCAATTAGTGACGGCGGACGGTCGCCGTGAGGAGGCGCCGGAGGTGCGACGCGAGTCGGACGGAGGGCACCGCTGGGCGGCAGACGGACGGTCGGGCGGGGCGCCGGAAGCGAACGATACGCCGGTGGAAGGTGGAGAGGCGCCGCCCGCGGCGTTGTCGGCGGCAACGCTTTGCTGCCGCTCGACGTCCGCCGCGCCTTGCGGCATTTCCTCCCGCGAGGCGGCCATCGCACGGACAACCAAAGACTGTAAAATATGGTCTAAAAGTAATAAGAAATACGGTATTGATTTATTTGGGTTAATTAACCCTCTGTAATGGCTAATGGGCCAATTAATTAATTGCTTATTGGTCATCCGACTTACCCTAAACGATTTTCCCGTCCTTCGCCCTTCGCTTTTCTTTGCGTCGTCCGAATTTTTTCTGAAAATTTTCAAAATAAAATCATTTAATTTTTTGATACTTTTCTGGCAATAATAATGGTGTGTTTCCGCCATTTTCTTCCATTTTTTGCGTTGCCACCGATTCCTTCGCCTTTTCTTTTGCTGAGAAACCGCCCGGGGCAATGGCAGCGACAAGCCTAATTAACACTAATTATTATTTACTAATTAATACCTTGTTTTTGTTATTTCATTTTCCATTTTCACCTGCTAACGGTGGGTTTCTTTTTCTTTTCTTCTGATCCGTGGAATTTGGGCTTTCGGGCGGCGCAATTGCAAATCACACAAACGCCGAAAAGGAGAAAGAAAACTGAACAAAAAAATAAAATAAAAATGAATAAAAAATATAAATGGAAAAAATTTTATTTTAAATAATTCAAATTTTGATTCGTAAAAAGACATAAATTAATAAACTGACCAATACACGCGCCATTCATAATAAAAAAGCCGAATCTGAAGGAAATGAAATTCTGTTGGTTAGAGAGAGTGGGAATATTAATTAAAAATAAATTTAAAATAATCATAAAGTGAATTTTCAATGGTTGTAATTTCTCATCTCAAATTTGGCATTTTTGTGCCCTTTTTCCACTTCCATTTCCTTTCTCTTTCCCTTTTCACCCACAACATGTCCAATTCGCCATCGCCGTTTCCGAAGTGTTTGCTTTTCATATTTCCGTTGCCAAACTCCGTCGATTCGGTGGGCGGAGGGACGGACACCGAAGGGACCAAAGGGAACGGATCAGTGGCCGACGGTGGGAGAAAGGGGACGGACTGAAGAAGAGCTGCTGAAAATGCCAAATGTAGCAAGAAAATGCAAAGATAAAGCCCCAAGCAAGGGTAATTAGAGATAATCAGCGGTAGGATCAAAGACACGGCGAATGAAAGGAAAGCGCAGCAAAGGGACGAAATCGCGGAGGAATTTAAGTAAAAATGAACGAACGCATTAGTGTTTGTGAATTTCAATAAGGCATTAAGAATCACCGCTTTTCTCACTGACAAATGGGTTTTGGACCAAATGATGGCATGGCATTGGAAGAGGAAAAGCCCCCGGGGAATTATTGTCAAAAAAACGAACGAATGACGAGACCAACGCGGTCTTGCCAAAAGGAAAGTGAGAAGGACTGGCAGAAAGTGCCAAAAAATAAGAGAGAACAAACGATAAAAGTAGAGACGAAAGGGAGGGAGAGAGGAGAGAGAGAGAGAGAAGGGAGAAGGAGAGAGAGAAGGGAGAGGGAGAGAGAGGAGAGAGAGAGGAGGGAGAGAGAGAGAGTGTGGACAGAGAGGTAGAGAGAGATAGAGAGAAGGGAGATAGAAGAAAAGAGAGAGGGGGAGGGGAGAAATAAAGGGAAGGAGAGAGAGAGAGAATGGAGAAGGAGAGGAGAGAGATAAACCAAGAGAAAGGAGAGAGATAGATGGACAGAAATAGAGAGGAGAGAGACAAAGGGAAGGAGAAAGAGAGAGAAGAAGGGAGAGAGTATAGAGAAGAGAGAGAGAAACGCACAAAAGAATAGAAGAATTAAAAACTAAAGAAAATGATTTTTAAATTTTTAATAATATTAAATGAAGAGACAAACAGGAAAGAGAAGCATTACAGAAAGCAATGAATGAGCTCGTAAAAATTGGTTCTATGGGTGGGATTTAACACAACAAAATGTGCGACGGTGTGGGAGGAAAAGGTCATAAAAATGCCGGGGGGTAATTTGGGGGGTCATTAGCAAAAAAAACAAACAAAGGGAACACTAATGGATGAATATGTATGACGGAAAACACACGAAATGTTGGCAATTTTATTCAATGGGCCAATGCCGTGCGTTTTTTTTTTTTTTTGATTTTTTATCGCAAAAAAAAAGTAATTTCGGCGGTGTTTCGTTCCTCAAAAGGCCCTTTCACCGTTTGTACTGCTCCGCGGCTGTTTCACTCTTGATTTTTCCCACTTGAAAGACCCCTCGGGCAAAATGTGGCGAAGTGTCCCCCAAAAATGTTTGAAAGACTCGTTAAGACTCTTTTGAAAAGGGAGAGATTTTGCGGGGACATAAAAAGCATAACTAATCGAATGGATGAGGAAGCCGAGCGATTTGAGGTAACATATGCCCCGCTCAGCTTGGATTTCACATCGAAAAGCCAAAAAAAAAAAAAAAACAGAAATTTCCATTGAAAATTCGGTCATTTTTTTTGGTTTTCCCGCGAATTAATTTTTGTTTTTGACAAAATTACCGAATTCATTATTTATTTTAAAATTATTATTCTTAAATTTTCAAAGTTGGTTAAATACGGTTCTGAATCATCCTGGGATCAAATTGCGGCCAATTTTTGACTCAGCCGAAGCAATGTCAGCAGAAGAGTGATTTATCACGAATCGATCCGTCAAATCTCGGGGCAAAACACCGCACTCTCGAGAAGAGAAGAGTGACGCGGGAGGGGACAAAGGGAAAAAACAATTGGCAAAAAGTGAAATGAATGGGAAAATGGCCAACAAATCAGCTAATTGGCATTGAAAATGAGGAGAAAAATTGAAAATAAAAAATACTTTATGAAATTAAGCTAATTGGGACAAAAGGGAAAATGAGCTAAAGTGAATGCCAACGGAAGTGATCAGAGGCATTGAAAATGCCGAGAAGGGAATGAATGCCAAATGGATTATTGGATGCCAAAACATGAATGAATTAATTGGGAAAACCAAAAATGGCACTAAAATTTGTCGGGATTTATCGCCACCGATTGAATGGCGGCATTCTTTGTGCCATTTGTTCAAACGAAAGCCTTCCCCGCTCATTTCAAAGCACGCGAATGTTTCGAAAATGCTTTTTTCCGAGAAACGCCCCCGGCGAAAGGGAAGCTAATTCCCTTCCCCCCCCCCTTCCCCACCTCGTCTAACCGCATTTGGACTCCTAACTCACGAGTTCACTCACTGTCTTAACCCTTTTTGGCATTTTCGGGAGACGAAATTTCGAGTGCCGTCGACTGATGCCTCGGGCATTTGGCTATTTGGAAATGGCACTTCGCCCGAGGGACTTAAGGACTCGGAGGGGAAATGTTATCATCCGTTAAATTTCAATAAGCGAGGAAGAGATGGGTTCATAAAATATAAACAAATGATAAAATAAATAAATAAAATAAAATATTATTTTATTTTGTTTTGCCAGCCAAAAAATGCCAAATGATCGAAAAAGTAAAAGCTCACCCATTTTCACTTTGCTTCTGCTGCAAAGCGATGACGTCGAGCAATTGCTGCTTGTAACTGTTCGCATTTTTCGGGTTGTAAATGCCAATGCTTTTGTTCAGTTTGTGTGCCGTTGAGAAGCGATTCATTGTTTGGCCACGGAGGTCTTAAAATTAAATTGAATAATATTAAATAAATTAAAAATTGCAAAAAAAAAAGGGGACAAAAAGAGGGCAAAGAAATGATTTTTTATGATGGGAAATTATGAACAAAATAATGTTGAAAAAGTGGCCGATTTTTGAACTCAAATTCGGTGATTTTCCGGTCGAACTCAACAAAAAAAGAAGACTAAAAACTCAATTTTGAATATTCCGTGAGTAAATTTAATTTTGGTAATTTGGCCAATCGTTGCAATGCCTTCGGACGATGCTTTTCTTCTCAGTCCCATTTTGGAACACTTAAGCCATGCCAAATTCGGATTGGCACGCATTGCTTAAACTTCCCCCCCCCTCCCATCCCTCCGTAAATTGAGCAAATCGCAGCGGAAATTTGGCCATTCCCTCGGGGGACTCATAAAAATCGCCGGTCAATATTTATCCATTGAGGGCAGAAAATTCCAAAGCAAATTATGCAAATTAAAAGAAGGGTTTGCTGGAACATTGATTTGTTAGCCACAGCTGTTTATGACAATTAAAAACATTTCTAAAATTTATTTTTAATTTTAATTTAAAATTGTTTTTTTTTTAATTATTTCCCCAAAAGGTTAATTTGCTTTACATAATTTTAATAAGTAATTCCAACTTAAATGTTTCTGATTTTATTTCTTAATGTTTTTCTTCAAAAATTTCGAATTCCTGCCAAAAAAATTTTCAAATCCCAGGGGATTTTTGCCAAAATATGCCTAAAATTTGTGTTTGGATTTATTATCGAGCCAAAAAACAATGGCAAAAAAGGCATTTTTATTGGGGAGATTTATTTGGCAAAACAAAAAAATGCCTACAAAAGAAAAGGACTTATTTCTGAACAAATAAATTGGGCAAAAGATTTGATAATTATTGGGGGAAACCATAAAAAATCCGTAAAAATGTTAATTATTCGTAATGCCATTCGCACAAATTGGCAATTATGAATATGTTAGGCAATTAATTGGTTGAGTAAATGGCGTCGTAAAATTTATGTGTGTGCTCAATTTGTGTTTTAATCGACAATTTTAAACACAGAAAAAGAGCAATAATTAATTAACTAATTGACAATTCCATTAGTTGCTAATTAGTTGCTAATTGATGATTAATTGGCTTTACGCTTTTTCATTAATTAAATAATTAATTCATTGTTAAACGATTTGCAACAAATTCTCCGCTCTCACCATATGAATTTGCGAGTCGCAAAATGTCCAACGAAAGCGACAGAAAATGCAAAAGGAAAGGGAAACGGAGCACAACAACAAAAGGCTGAAAGAGAAGGGAATTCGAATCGAATTGGAGGGAATGTTATTTCATTTAATTTCATTTTATTATTATTATTATTTATTATTTTTATTATTTTTTACGTTTTTCTTATGTTATCTCTCCCCCTTTTGCCCCCGCCTTTCCCCCCCCCCCCCGGGGTTCGCTTCATTTTCCCTCTTTTTTTCGTTTCTTCGCTTTTTCTTTTCGTGTTGAAATTGGATCCCCCCCCCGTCCTTTTTTCAATTGCGACACATCGAATTCGAATGAATTTCCCACCTTTTTTGTGCTCAGGTGACGTGGGAGCATTTTTCAAGGAAAATTTTGGAAAAAATTAAAAATCGGAAAAAATTTTCTCGAAAAATGAAAAAATAAAGTGACAAAGAAAAGGCATTTTCGAAAGCATTAAAAATTCAATTTATTATTTGAGAGTTGTTCAAAGAATTTCTATGCCTTTTGTGCGTGAAAAATAAAGAAAAAAAAGTGAGAGGGAAAAGGGCGAAAGGGGGGAAAAGGGGGGGGGGGGCAGTGAAACGGAAGAAAACTGAAATAAAAAACGAAAAAATGAAAAATAAAATAGAAAGAGAGAGTTTCATGTGCCCTTAGCACATTGAAATGGTCGATTTTTCACTAATACTGCCAATTACGCAACAATCGAAGGAATTGGGAATGCCCGGGGCAAAGAAACGCTTAGAGAGAGAGAGAGGAAAAGGGCACTCAAGTCATAAGCCAACCAAAAAATGAAAGTGATTTCAGATCGATCGGCGAAGATTAATCGGTTTTGGCGGTGATCAAACGGCCGTCAGTCCCTCCCCCCCCCCATTTTGACACCACCAATTGGCAATTGCTCACTCCGATCACTCCCTCACATTTGTTCCCTCCCCTCCCAAAAAGTGCCTTTTTGCCCCTCCCCCAATTTCCAATGGAATTCTTCGCTTTTTTTAAATTTGTTTTTGTTATGATATTCTCATTATTTGTCATCCTTTTCCAATTCCACCTTTTGTTCTTTCTCATTTTATTTTCTGTGGATGGAATAAAAAGTGCCGTAAAAAATGTTTTGCGATGAAAGCGGCGGCAGACAAAGGGAAAAGGGGAGATGAGGGGGGGGGGGGGGGCAATTGGTGCTGCTCAATTCGGCGGACGGAGGGACGGCACTCGGCCGAGGAGCTAATCCCTCCCCCCTCCCCGACACTTTAGCAAAATCATCATTATTATTACAAGCATAAAGGTAATTATAACTAGGGTTATACGGTCCGGGTACTGGGCCTAAAAACCGGGTCCAGGTATTGCCGGCTCCAGAAAGCCGAGTCCGGATAAAATTGTTAGCCGAGTCCGGGTCCAATCCTATAAAAATATTCAAATAAATTAAATATTCAATGATGAAAAAATAATTTTACAATTACATATTAAAATAAAAATATTTTCGATAGAAAATCAAATAATATTTTTAAAAACTCAAAAAGACAAGAAATTTTAAAATTAAGCTTCTTTTACAAATTACTTGATAAATTTTAATTTCTTTAAATTAAATATTTTCATGAAATGAAAAAGAGGTCATTTAAACATTAATTCTTGAAAATTTCTTATGGAAATTTGTCAAAATTTTATTTTTATCAAAAATCTTTAAAAATTTACATCGGCGCAATGAAAGGGAATAAATCTGACAAAAAAAAACGGAGGGAAATGAGCCCACGAAATGTTTTATAAAAGCTTCTCCTCTTCCGACCCTTCGGACGATGCCAAAGCATTCGTATGAAAGACAAAAAAAAACCTCGAAAATATATTGAAATTTAATTATTTTAATTATTACTACCAGGGCATACGTACAATAATAAATGGATATAATAAAATCACAAAATATGGCCATAAATTGTGTAAAAATGGGCATAATTTTCTTCAAATTCATTAAATTTGACTGAAAATATGATGGCATTAAAATCATCTTACAATTAGAAGAAAAACATAAAATTTAAATATTATTCTCGCAAAAAATCCTAATGATTTTTCGAAAAGAAAAATTTAAAAATACGGACAAAGAAAAGAAGCTTCAAAAAGGCATTAATAAAAAAGGATTAAAATGGAATTCCTATTTTTTCATTTTTATTTGTAATTTGTCAAAATTGGAAGAACAATCAAAAAAACAAACAGGTAATTTAATCATTTTTTATCTCATTTTACTCAAAAGGGCCAAAATTATAACACAAAATAAAAAAAACAAAAATTGTTTTGACTTTTAAATTTTCATTCCGCCAATTTTCGTCCGTTCTGTTCAGCTGTCCATGAATGTCTTCTGCGTTTGCTCGTCCTGTTCCAACGCTTTGTCTTTGTTGTAAAATGGGAGGTGCAAATTTTGGCCTAAATTGAGAAAAAACCAAAGATTATTTAAATATTCGTTAAATGATCGGTTTGAATGAAAGAATTATTAGTTAATATTTGAGACGGGGGGGGGGGGAAATTCCCACGGGAAAACCCGGAAATGAAAGTATACTGGTAAGAATTGGTGTTTGATTGTGGGTGGAAAATCATTAAAGACGGAATTTTGAAAAGTCTGACCCGGATTTACAAGGTAAGCCGGACAGATTCCGAACTTAAAATCCTCGGCATGCCTTCGAGTTCTATTGCATTTTTCCAAAAAGAAGCTGCTTAATATAATTTTATATTTGATAAACAACATACATTAAATAGGGGGGGGGGGGGGGGGGTCGACCCCCCCTGACTTCGTTCGTATGAGGGGCCGAAATAGGGGGGGACTTCGTATTTGTTGGGACAAAAATGTGAAAAAATGTGGGGAAAGGTCGGAGACGAAGGGAAAAGAGAGAGGCGACTTCGTAAAGGCAAAAAGAATTTAAATAATTTAACAAAATCCTTTTAAATGTAGCCAATTGTGTACAAAAAATTTAAAAAAATTTACGAAATTGAGTAACATTTCGTATTTTTTTTTATCAAATAGGACCTCGTTTTTTATATGATTTTGAACAAATTGCACTCCAATTTTCAAAATTTTTTCCGGCGGCGCCTATCGGCACGGCCGGACCCCGTCCCCCCCCCCCCGGTTCTCCAAAGCTTTTTGGAAAAAGCGCGCCGCAAAAAAGGCGGTTTTGAAAAGAAATTTTTTTTGGCCCGAAGAGCAAAAAAAAAAAAAAAAAGCTCTTCGCGAAATTGTTTCTGGTTACGGGCCTGAAGAGGACTTCGTAAATTTTCGTCTCCGACCCCCCCTCGGCCCCCCCCCCTGGACTGCGTTCGTATGAAGTCGGGTCGACCCCCCCTACTATTTAATGTATGATAAACAATCAAATTTCTTTTAAAGATTTAATTCTTTGGGAAATTGTTTCCCGACTGAATTCCGTAAAACTATTTAAAATTGAAAAACTTAAAGTTAAAACCGATTTTAAATGAATGCCCAAAAAGCGCTCCTAACCGAATTTGAGTCTTCCAAGGGTCGTGGCTTTGTGCTTTTGCGTAAAATCGGCCCACTCATCGTCCGAAAGATTGTTGCGCATGCTGAGGAGTTTTTTCCTCTGAGTAATAAAAGGAATGGCCAAAGTGCTGAACAGAATACCCAAAATAAGGGCCTGAAAATGGAGAAAAAGTGCAAAATTTAATTAGTTTCAGTATATTTATCCACAAAAAATTTAATAAAAATTTTCAACTTTAAAAATTGAAAATTACCCTTTCCAAAATAGGAAATCGCATGAATAACTTCCTGAAAATAAAAATAAAATAATTTGGACATTTTATTTGGGTTTTACTTTATTTTTCTCGTGATCCACCATTGTTTTTCTGTGTAATAATTAGGCCCAAAATTTTTTTGACGAGACGGCAGCCGAAGAGAGAGATTTGTTCTAACAATTGGCGTTGTCAGCAATTTATTTGTCACGAACGGAGGAAGCATCTTAAAATGTAATAGGTAATATTTACTTAAGGCCCGAAAAAATTTTCCGGACGGGAAAACAAAAAAAAAAAGCGAGAAGGGCTTCCCGCTTTTTTTTCCCGTTCCGTAAAAAAAGACGGGAAAATGTGAACGGTTCGCGGGTTTTCCACGGGAATCCCTTTCCCACCGGTCTCTAATATTTACAGCAAATAACCGTATCAATGAACATAATGGTTGTTAAATACCTAATCTGAACATGGTTTTACAGTTGACAATGAGAGAGAGAGTTGAGAATGAAAAAATTTTTTTTTGAATTTTAACAATTCAATATGGCATTATTTTAGTAAATTCAAAAATAAAAATATACAAATACCTATCTATGTATGTTTTGTATGTCGCTGTGAATGATTGGATTGGATTTCAAATTTACTAAAAAGATTTTAAGGCCCATTTTTTTTATTAAAAAATACCAAAAAATAAAGCTCTCCTTTTTTTGCTGCATATGAAACCAAAAGAAGAAAGGCCCACTTCCGTCCCGGCACCGCCGTCCCCTTCGGCAGTGCCTTCGGTGCCCATCGATTTGGCCCCACTTGCGCCGAAGGTTTTGAACAGTCAAAATTGAAAATGATGAGCGTATTTGAGAGAGGAGAAGGAGTCCCTTTTTCATTTGCTTCCCCTTTCAGTCAATTCAACACGGACGGTTCACTTATGCGCAGGCGCGCCAATGCCTTTCCGACCCGTTAATTGAGGAAGTGACTGAGCAAGTGCACGTCACTTTGGTAACGGATTAAATGACAAATTCAACCAAATGAAACGAAAGTTTGTCCCAAAAAAAGGGATGGCAATACGCCGGCCGCGTGGAAAGGGCGGTCAGTCGGCTGATGAACGATGCGGTCGGCCACTACAGGCCAAAGTGCCCTTTTCGACCTGTCGTCCATTTTTAAAAGGCGGATATTTGTCTGCTTTTTAGGATTGACGCCGTCCCAATTGCCATCGGCGCAATTAAATTTCGAAATCCAATTTTCATTCTCGAGGATCACAACTGTGTGCACGTGGACTTCGATGTTCGGATGATTGTGCTAAAGTACGACGAGGGAGATGGGAGAAAAAAGCCATGACATTTTTGTATTTTAAGGGTCAATCCCGGGGACGACGAAGCATTGAACGCCGACCAATGGGAAATCGCCGGCACAGCGCGGAAGGTTTACGAGAACAAACTGATCAGTGGCACGGCGTACGGATGTCTCGGTTTGGTAAGCAAGCGAATGCGGCGTGGACTCATTAGTAGAGCCCGGCGCGGGATTTTGCGGGATCCAGTCAGCAATCCCGCATTTTTTGGAAATTGTAGGTTTGATCCCGCTAATTTTTCATGGTTTTCTTGAGCAAAAAAAAATTATTTTGAAAAAATAATATACCGTCTGGTCACTAATTATTGCATTTTTAGGTGTGTTCGCCAGTAATCCCTGGCGTGAAGCCGGGCGACACATTCAAGGCACGATTTGTCGGCTTCCAATTCCAAAAGAATCTTTGCCAAATCCGTGCGGCGCCCCTCAACATTAAGCGTTTTTGACACCAAATTTCTTTTTCAATTTTATTGTCTTTTATTAAATTTTATAATTGAAATGTGAAGGTTGATGAAAGTGTCATAGGATGAATTATAAGTAACGGTCGCTCGAATAAATGGCTTTCAATTAGATTGATTAGCTATAAACAATCTCTGCGGAGATAATTTCAGAAATAGGAAAAGAAATAAAACAAATTATCTGAAAAGTTAATGGTTTAGAAATTTGCCATTTTCTATTGTAAGAAGAGAATCTCGGGTCGAAAAACAAACAGTGAAAATTAAGGAATTATTAGCAAATTTAGGTGGGTTTGTTTGACTTGTTCTGTTGACCATCCCAAAGCACAGTTTGTGTCATCTGTTCGCTGTTCTCCTCCAAAGTTCATTGTTGTGCCGTGGTGGAAGAAGAAGGGATTGGTACGATCACCTCAAAAAGGGGAAGAGTCCAATTGTTTCCCCTCCCCCTCACTTTAGTACCTCCACGTAAGTGATGGGGAAAAAGCCGGTCCGGCCGTCCACTGTGCCCTCAAACCAATGCTCGTCAATTTGCGAATCGAGCTGAATGATTTGGCCCTCTGAAAAGTGCTTAATGACAAAGGGACAACAAAAAGAAAACTCTCTCTCTCTATTCAAATTTACGTCTCTAATGAATGACTATTTCAGTTTCTTCTTGTACCCCCCGTCCCCTTTGTCCGTTGTTTTCCCTTTTTTCCGTTTCGTACCCTTAAAGTCGAGTTCGCCCGGGTTTAGTGCTTGGAATTCGTAGAGTGCCTTGCATTTGCCCTTTTGTGAGGCGGTCGATGTGTCATTTTGATCGGCAGATGAAGCCGCAGTGACGGCGTGGGCTGGGGATGAACCGGCGCCATGGTTGTTGGCAGTAGCGGGTGCCATTGGGCCGGAGATGGATAAATTGGCCAAGCTGTGCCGTCCCAAATCGTTGGCACTGAACACATGGAATTGTCACAGTTTCATTTCCCTTTTAAACAGGTTCCCAAAGTGACTCATTGCAAATTAAAATTTGTTTGTTTAAAAGTCCCAAATGTGTTGATTTCCGTTTTTTGAAACCGACTAGATCGAAAATTTTCCTTTTAAGAACCAACGGGCTAAGTGAGTTTAAGTCACTGCGCGAACTGCGCTGGCGGTCAATCACCGGCCTCGGCACGTGCTCCACCCGCTGACGCGTGTTCGACTCGTCCACCCTTAAAAGACCTTTCAATTTTAGAAAAATGGGAATTTGACCAATTCTACAGTACACATTAAGCAAATTTTGTAGTCGGAAAGGATTTGTATCTCCAATGCCCTCTACAAGCCAAAACCCTGGGCCGTCCCTAGGGGCAGTGGAAATCAAAGGAGGGGCCTTTTTTTTGTCAAAGTTTTATTCTAAACGAATGATAGATGACCAAAATAAATTGCAAATTTTTCAACCCCTACTCATACAAATGAACCGGGATGTTTTTTTTCTGTTGGATTATCTATCATTCCCTTAAATTTGATTTTTCCCGTTGGTAATTTGAATGATGGACAATCTCAATCACCTGTTGGCAAGTTGACACTTCAAATTCTCCAAAATTTGCATTGTTTGTTGGTGAAAGTCTAACTGTGCTTCGACCAATGCCTTCATTTGAGTGATTTGTTCCACCTAAAGTCCATTAAACCATTCATTTAAATTGGCATTTCGTTTCCCCTTTTCCTTTTCTTCATTTTCCCTTCCCTTACGTCGTTGTTCAAAATGTTGAACATCGCTTTTTCTGTCAGTCGTTTCGACTCCTCCAATTTTTCCTCCGCTTGTACCAATTCGTCCTCTAAAATGCCAAATAATACCTTTCATTGTTCCTTCAAATACCTTTGGTTTGTTTGCGCTTTTTTGCGTCGTAATCCAATCGTCGACTTTTCAATTTGTTTCGATGTGCCTAAATACCAATACCATCACAACAATTTTTTTTTTGCCATAATCCCAGTTTAGAAATTGAATTGACCACCAAAGACTCAACTCAAAATCAAAATTTATTATTAATTTAATCGGGAGAATATTGCTAAATTTTTTGATCTGCTCGGGAATAGTGGAGCTATGGGTTTGGACCTGTCCATGTTTGACACGAAAACATGATTTAATGGGTAATATATAGAATTTGTTAGTTTAATTATCTGTTTTAGTTCGAGTTATGAAATAAAAAAGTTTTATTATTGTAGCTTCTATAAATTATATTTTCCGAGAATCCTTTTTAAGACCCAAGTTTGGACGCAGTCTTTTTGTCCAAAAATAATGGCTTTTTCTAAATGTTGAGCTAAAGAAATTAATCCCCGGCTAAATTTAAAGCGAAAATTTTTCGTAAAATGTTAAAATAAGTGAAGAGAATAACAAATTATCCTCAAAAAAGAAAAGAGATAATTAAATTGCAAAAACTCACATTGAAATCTTTGAGTTCATTGTTTTGAAAATCGCTGATCGGGTCGAGAAAGTTGTGCTTTACGTTGTCCTCCAATTGGTATTTTACGTCGGCCATTTGGCGGAAAGCGTCGGCCGCGTCACAAAGGGCCTGAGAAAGAGCAAAAAAATTGTACAATACATCGATTATTTTTCAAAAAACCTTTCCAAAGTCCGATTGGATGCCAAGTGAACGGCCGTACTTTTGCATTGTGTCCGCCAACATTCCCTCCGTTTGGGGATACGACTGATTTTTGGTGGAACCGCGCACTTTGGACATTGCGCCCAATGCGGCGATTTTGGCACGAACCGCTTAAAATTTGGGAGAATTTATATCAAAATTTGCACAGGGAAAGAACAATTTTTTGGAAAACGTCGGACTGACCAGGGTTAGGCTGTAAATATTCGTTGGTACCGGCGATGACCTGCGTGATCAGTTCGTTTGTCATGTCCACCTTCTGTAAAAGGAAATTCGAATTAATGTCGGTGAAATATTAAATTAGCAAAAAATCCTAAATTTAGAAAAATGAATTGGTTTTATCTCACTTCTGTTATTAAAATTTTTAAGTGCATTTTCAACTGTCTAAATGAGATTTGCACTTTTTATAAGGTTAATTCTATGATACTGATACTTATTTCGCTTAAATACCCCCACTAACTCTTTCCATCTCCGTAAATTCCTCGTCAAGTTTCGTCGCCTCAGCAGTGCCAATTGATTCGTTCAGGTACTGGTTGGCCTTGTTGAACTGTTTTTTGAGCGCTGACAGAGACATTTTGCCGAAAGAAATGAAAACGAAACTAAAAATGTGGAAAACAATTTTTACTTAAAAATAAACATGAAAAGTGTGGTAGGTTATTTTACGGACAAAATACTTCAAAATAAAAAAGGGCAGGAAGTGGTGGTCTTTCTCTTTTTGGAAATTTGAGTTTGATGGATGGTGGTGCCATCATTTGAAGCGCCAAAGTTCCGGCGGAGGGCCAACCGACGTAAGTCCAAAACGACGGGAAAAGGTACGTACGAAAAGAGGCAAATGCATCGTGGGGGAGCCGTTGAAGAGGTGAAGCCAAAGGCAAAGCCAATGAAACGAAAAGAAAGGAAAAACGGAAGGAGAGAAAGGGGAGGAAAGGAAAGTATTGACCGACCGCAAAAAACTGCAAAAAGAACGGAAAAGAGAAACGGGAAAATGGGGGGGAGGGGCAAAAAAAGGGAGAGCAAAGGGGAAAAACGGGGGGGGGGGGGGGGGAGGGGAGGACGCGGTGAGAAAAGCGGCACGCAAGTCCAATAATTCGCGTGTTGTGATGTGTTGTCTCTTCCGTCTCGCTTTGCTGTGTTCATTTGTGACGAAAGGACGAGGGAAATGAGCTCACCCCAACCCCAACTCATCAACGAAAAGCGGCAGAAAAGGCGAAGAGCAAAAAAAAGAGAAAAAATAAACAAAAATTAATGGAAAAGCGCGAAATTAATGACCAATAAAAGAATAATTGATTATGTAATTTAGGAAACAATCAATTAGGTAATTAAAGGAACATAATCCAAGTCATATTCATATTATTCATCTTATATATTAATCGGCAGTTAGCCCCGCCCACCGTTCAAAGCAAAAAATTTTCGACACGAATTCTTTTCCCTTCCATTCTCCCCGAGGGTGTTTATTTACTGCTTTCCCTCCAGTTACTCATTGATTTTGTTTACCATTTTCAATGACTTCATTTTTTTTTGCATATTTATAAATGGACAAACTTTTTTTTTCATTGATTTTGCGATTTTTGCTTCGTTAAATTTGTTTAATTGATCTGAATTTTAGTATTTACATAGAAAAAAAAAATTATTTTTTCATAATATTTAAGGGTTTATGTGTATCATTTATTTATTAATTTTATTTCTTTTTAGATAATGTTTCGACAAAAACAAAATTTTCCTATTGAAGATTATTCGGCAACCGTACAGAATGGGGGTCCCTAATTTAACTTTTTTATTTTGGATTCAAAACCAGTTTTTGGGGGTTTTCGAGAGTGATGATTACGAATCTGAACTCGAGTTTGCCCAATTCCGAATCCCGGACCCGAATTCGAACAAAAAGTTGAATTTTTTTTCGAAATACGCGTTAAAATCGGTCTAATTGTGGCGTAAATTGCATATTTTTTATACAATAAAAGTTGAAGCATTATTTTGCACCAAAATAAATAGTTGTTGAATGAATTCAAAGCTTTTACCCAGTGTATCTTTGGAAAAAATTTCAACTTTTTGTTCGAATTCGGGTCCGGGATTCGGAATTGGGCAAATTCGAGTTCAAATTCGTATTCAGCACTCTCGAAAACCCCCAAATACTCATTTTGAGCTAAAGTAAAAAATAATGATTTTAAATTTGGGATCCCCATTCTTTACGATTGCCGATTATTCTTCCATTTGAACAAATATACAAAGAAATGACGGGTTAAAAGCTCCCGAAAAAAGCGAAGAACTGAGTAAAAGGGTTAAATGCTCCCTAAAAAAGCAGTTTGACCAAATTAGTGACAAATGAATTGAATAGAGATGAATTGGAAATCAATGATTTTTTGTTTAAGCGAAGAAAAGTTGATAGAGAATTGATTAATTTGGATGAAGTTTCTAACGATTTTTTTGTTGGAACATCTTACAAAAGAAAAACTGAAGTGAGATTTTATGACTCACAATCAGTGATTTTAATTTTAAATGCCCATTGTCCAGCACTTCATTTTTTGAAAGAGAGGAAATGTCAAAAATTAATGTTGAATTCGGGAATTGCTGTAATTTTGATAAATTAGAAATTTGGAAGAAACAATTATTGAATATCCGCATGAATTTAAAATTTAATTATTTGACCAAAATAATTTTGACAAAAAACACATGAGCTTTTTACGAAAAACATACGAATTGATCTTACTATCAATGGACAATTGTATTTCATTGACATAGATCAATCTTTGAATTATAGGATGCAAATGTGTAATAAATTCTAAAGAAAAAGAGAAAATGGTATTTTTAATGTGTTATATTGAAAATTATTAAAGGAAAATTACATTTTCGCAAATTTTAATAGTCTGTGGTTTTAATTTTAAGTGCTTTCATTGTCCAGCAGTTCATTTTCTGGGAGAGAAAAATATTTCAAAAATTGTTTATCAAAAAACCTTGATCCCAATTAATGCGACAAATAATAATAGTAACCATAATTTTGCCAAAAAATGATAAGGAAAAAATTAAAAATAAAGAGCATCATGATATTTTTCATTTTTTAATTTTTTTTTTATATCATTTGGTTACAAACATAAAAAATACAATAAAAACTACCAATGAATGGATTAAACCTTAAAATATATTAACTCTTTTGTGGTGTTTTATGATCAATTGATTAAGATTTTTGAAAGCTTAGTAATTCTGAGGAGAACAAAATGTGTCCAAATTTTGAAAAAATTCTTCAAAAAAAAGAAAGGTTAGGAAAAATGGCCGAAATATAGATGAAAAGCCAAATGATGACTAAACTGAATTTTTCGTATTTTTAAGGATGTATTTTAAAAATATTTCAAGAGAGTCGTTCCTTGGGGGTGTATTTTTCGTTTTTTTTTTTTTATTATTTTTGTGGTAATAATTTCCCAAAAAACAAATTGGACTAAAAACGCAAAAATGGCACATTTTGAATGACTGCAAACTTTTTTATTTGTCATTTTTGCATAAATTTTTGAATGATAATATTTAGTTCTTTGGTTTTTGCTTATTCATCATTAATTTTTTTTTTTTTTTGGTTGATTTTAATAAATCTGCCATTTTCTTTTTCTAAAGAAAAAACCTTTTATTTTCAACTTTATATTTCTTAATTTTATTGTCTCTCTTAGATAATATTGCTACAAAAAAAAAATTATAAGGAAGTCTATATTTAATTGTTTGGTTAAAAAAAGAGAAAGTGATAGAGAAAATTTCAAATAATTTTTTGTTTGAACATCATGCAAAGGAAATTCTTTTGTGAATTAGCCAGTGCTTTTAATTTTAAGTTTTTTCATTGTCCAGCAGTTTACTTTGTGGAGAAGAGAAATAGGTATTTCAAAAATTTTGGTAATAGTTTTTGGTATGACACCTTTTTCAGAACTTTTTTAAAAAGTCAATAACAAATTTCTATGGGGGTTTTCAGGCACGCTGAACAAATCAGACACTAAATAAGATCAATTTCGAATCCAGGACCCGAATTTCTTTAGATTTTTGTTTATTTCTCATAAATTTTTGGGATTATTTAAATCTATACCTATTTTGTGAAGAAAAATTTTGGGGTCGGAATTCCGATTTCTAAAACGTTGGAATTCAGATTTCCGAAATTTTTGAAATTTTTTTTTTGTGAATTTTGTAGAAATTACATTGAAATTTTCAAAAATTTTCCTTGTGGCGTCTATTGGCACTGCCCCGACTTTAAAAAAACCTTAATTTTTTTAAAAACGAGATAAGAGAGAGTGTTACGGAAAAGATAAACAAAGAGAGAAGAGAGAGAAGAAAAGGAAAAAAGAGAGAAGAGAAAAAAAGGGGATAGAGCAGAGAAAGAGAGAAGGGTAGAGCGGAGAGAGGTTTGGTGAAAGGATGACACGAGACAAAAGAAAGAGACAAAGTTGAGAGAAATGAGACTTGGATGAAAACAAATTTCCTAAGACTTTATCAAATTTATTTTAAATTATATGAAAAACTCCCCCGAGCGGTTGGCGCCGCGAAGCGGCGCCTAGCGCTCGTTTTCTGTTATGTAATTCAGTCATTTGTTCTCAAAGCCATTGCTTTTGAAGCGGCACACAAAACAAAACGGACAGACAAATATTACATAAAATGCTGAATTTTTAAGTAGGCGCCGCCGGAGAATGTTAAAATGAGAGTACATTTGCCATTGGACTCCATCCCCGTGGATTTAAAATGCGGCAGGGCGACACGGGGGCATCTGCAGCAATTGGGGCGTGCCGCTCAATTTTATTTCACTAAATTGGCAATTCTGCCGGTAAATGGTGCAGTGAATCCGAGAAAATGAAGAAAATAGAAAATGTTTTACTGTGCTCTGGTTTAATGAGAAAACATACTCAAAAAAGCAAAGATTGTGTCCAGCCAAATGGGGGGAATTGTGCCAAAGGGGTAATTCTACTTCAGCGGTTTCTTCAAGTGCATGGTGTGCATCCCATCTTTCATTGTGCGGTTTTAAATGGCATTTTTAATAACCGACAAATTTAACCAAATTTTAAAATTATTTCGTCCCCTGCCGAAGTTTCAGCAGATGAGCCGCAGCAGTGAATTAAGAGTATTTGGAGAGCACTTCACTCTTTTGTAATTTTGGAGATTCTTCTCGCCCGCCGTTTAAACATCCAATCCGAAAGAACACTTTTCAATTTCAATTCATCCGAATTCTTTACGGCATTCCTTCCCTTTTCCGCCGCTCCCTTAAATTTTCATTTTTGTCGGTTCGTTCCCAAATTTGACATCCATCAGCGACTGCTGACTGTAATTCGTACAAGACTGTAGTTCGTACAGTACCACTTATATATTTATCTATCATTTCCCTTTACCGTTTCACCCTCTCTCATACCGTTATGTTAATTTCGTTGCCCTGTGCTTCCATTTGTCTTTTGGCGTTTGCTTTAAACTTTCGACCTTCGCCGGACATCCGAAAGTGCACTTATTGTGCACAGTGGCACGAACTGAGCTCAGAGTGCAGCAGAAGCAGGAAGAAGGCGAGGAATTGTACGGACTCTTTGCTGTACTGTTTGGTCAGAAATGAGCACCCGTGGGGACGCGATTTGTTGAGGAACAGGTGGGGATAAGGGATCAGCAGCAGCACCGATCGGTCACTCATTTTGAATCTCGACGGATTTATGGAATAAAATGAAAAGGAATCACAGCCCCCCCCCCCTTCCCTACCAACGCCGGAAATGTCCATTTTGGCAATTTCAGGACAACTCATTGCATTTCTCACGCTGACCTTCGCTCATCCAATCACTCATTTCTGCTGCCTGCGTTGGCATTTCTTCCCACAAATGGCCTCCGGCGCTGCGCAGTTGGCAATGCCCGACAGCGCAAATGCCAATGCGCGGACTGTCCCAACGGCGATTTACAACCATTTTATGAGGAAAAGGAGGCGAGACAAATCAGGGAAAATGTGAATGAAAGCATCGAAAGAGAAGGGAACGGAAGAAGTGGAGAAGCATCCCGGAGCAAAATGGACGAGGATAAAAAGCAGAAAAAAGCCAAAACGGAGATGGCATACGGTGGGCATACGATAAGCACAAAACAGCAAAACCTTTTGGCATTTTCAAATAAATGGGCAAAATTAGTGAAAACCCTCAAAATACCCATTTCAGTGACCACCGCTACCAATGTTTCAGCTTCGTTTGTGCCCTTTTCTTTTGCCAATTCATTGTCCCCAATTTCGGTCACTTTTCGTTCGCTTTACGCGCGGCCAATGAATTTGCAGCGAAAATTCTCGAGAGAAAATCCAATTGGCACTGATCGACCCGCGCTGCCTTTGGCCCATTCGGCGGATCATTCCCTTCCCAAATTTCACTTGGCACTCGCGACAGTTTTAACGCCTTTGGCACTTTTCACTTTTTGTTATTTTTCTTTCTTGTGATCAATGCATTTGATTTGATAAAAAATATAATTACATAAAAAGATTTTCTTGCAACAATTTTAATGTTTGGGAAATGCCATCAAAATGCACAAATTTGCGCTTGGCGACTGAGTTTAAAATTTTCACATTTCTTCATTACATAGCATGGGCCGATTAATCTTTATTAATGATGAACAATTAATCCGTTTTAAAAAAATAAAAGTTCGGTTTCCAATTTCCGGTGTCCATTCTCCCCCCCCCCCGCCTCGACTGTCTTCGTTTGTTTAGCCCCTTCACTTAAACTCTGCTTGTTTGTTATCTTTTGGTTTTGAATTTTTAACTTCGCATTTGCTTAATTATGAGAAGTGAACTGAGTGTTGCTTGTGTTAAGCTTCGCCGGGGTTGTTGACCTGTGACGGGGCTGACAATGAGTACGATTTGATTTTGTACATTGTGATGATGGCACGCATTTGCTGCATTTTGCCTATTTAAAATGGATGAGAAGGATGCAAATTCTTAACATTCTTCCCACACAATTTGACCTCCTTGGAAGGGTTGGGAATGACGCCCACAGAAGCAGCAGACAATGCGAAGGGAAAGGGAGGGGGGAGACGGACGGTGGGACGACTGAGCGATGTAAGTGCACCATCACCCAACCGCACATTGCTCCTTTTATCACCATCACTCGCCGATTGGGGTAGGACAGTGACTAATGAATGGGTGGGCGGGGGGGGGGGGGGTGGACAGTGGTCAGTGGGCGGGGGGGGGGATTCATTCGTTGAGTGCTGTTTGTGTGTGTGTGTGCGTGGTTTTGCCGGTCGAGGGAATGCCGGTGCAATGCCTCCCTCCCCTCTTTCTCTTCCTCGCCAACGACGGCGGCGGTCACCGACGGAATGATGACGCATTGGAAAGGTCATCCCCGACCCCAAACACACAGCAACGAGCGCAATGGTTAAAAATGGAGAGAAAGTGCGACGGTTTGGCCGGGAACTACGAAAAACGCGGCGAAAAACGGCGGGGGGAGACGGACGAAGCAGAGGCGGACGTACGTGCAACGACGAGTTCACATTTACCCGCGCGTCCATTCGCTGTTGGACAGCGGCAGCAGCGGCATGTCCCTCCCCTCCGTCTCCCCCCCCCCCTACCGTTGCACTCGTTTTGCCCTTGCCACACTCGGAATGCACCCAAATGGCACTCCCTTTTTGGAAAATAACATTTATGATGACCTCAGACAGAGAATACCATTCTTCCCATTCTTCTCAGTCCCCCCATTTTTTTTTTCAACTTTCTCTGCTCCTTTTAGCTTTCTTTTGATCATTTTGCCAAATTCCTTCGCCTCCCTTTGCCTTTTGATCTGTTCCTTTTTGTTTTCAAATGTGCGGTTGTCCAACTTCCGCAAATGTCGTCCACAGTTCGCCCGAACCACCAACTGAAAAAAGTGCCGAGTTGGCCAACTCAACGATCAGCAGATCGGTCGGCAACATCAGCACATCGCCTGCCAAGGGATTGGCCTGCTCTCTGTCGGTCAATCAAACGTTCAAATTGGTCGGCATCGGCTGCTGTTTGACTTGCATTACGAACTTTCCCAGCGCGTTTATGGTCAGTGCAGTGCATTTTTTTCCTTTTTTTTGAATGCCTTTGGTTTGTCGCATTTAAAAATTTAATTCAAATTTTCCTTCTGCAGCACACTTCGGTGAACACTGCCGTGATGGAGTTGAACTCGTACCTGAACGAGTCGTACACGAACCGCGGCACTCAGCTGACCGACCAGCACTTCTCGCTGCTCCGCTCGGCCATCAACAGCTGCTGGTACGCCGGCCAAATTGTGGGAGCCCTCTGTTCGCCGCGTTTGTGCGACAAATACGGACGGAAGCGTAAGTGCCTTCTCCGTTTTGGCATTCCGTTCGCTTTCTTCAGCCGCTTACATTGTGGCCACTGCTATGATGACTTTGGCCTGTGCCCTCCAAATGTTGGCCACGCTTTTCCCCTACCCCGAAGTGATGGTCTTCGGCCGACTGATGGCCTCCGTCTTTTCGCCGATGTCCGACACCGTTGCCATCCTTTACCTCCAGGTAAATGCCGATCAGAAGGAGCGACGAATAGCAAATTGGCACAGGAAATTTCGCCGACTCACTTGCGCGGCGCCCTCTCCTCGCTGTTCGCCACCGGTTACTCCGCCATGGGTCTTCTCGGCATGCTTCTCGGCATCCGTCCGCTGCTCGGCCATTCGCTCACTTTGCTTTTCTTTGTGCCCGTCCTGCCCGGCATTCTCTCCGTGCTCTTTTTGGCATGGATTCCCGAGACGCCAAAATTTCTGATGATCGCAAAGTCGTAACCAATTTAAAGCATTGATTCAAGAAATATGATTATTTCAGAGGCGACGAGGAAGCGGCACGACGGTCACTCATTTTCTTCCAAGGCCCAATTGGGTCGAACGAACAGGCGTTGAAGGACTATCAGCAAGAAGCACAGGACAACGGGGACACAGAGAGAGAGGCATCGCTTGTGGTCAGTTTGGGGGGGGGGGGGGGTGAAAGGGAATCGGCTGATCACTGTTAATTAGGCTCATTAGCCTATCGATTGGGATGGTGTGTAAAACCCCTGTTTCCCCATTAATTTGACTCTGTGCCCGTTTCAGTCTCTGTTTACGGTGCCTTATCTTCGCCATGCTTTGCTCCTCTCTCTGATGGCAATGGTGCCAACTTTGGCCTTCTATCCCATCCTCCAGTCCAGCACTTTCTTCATGCTTTCTCTGCAGTTCTCCACGTGAGTTTTGCTCCGTTTGTTTTGTCCTTCGCCAACTCTCTCTCTCCCCCTTTTCTTCTCTCTTTCTCTGTTCTCTCTTCTCTCTCCCTCCTTACCTCTCTTTCTCTCTCACTTTCCCTCTCTCCCCCCCTCTCTCTCCCTCCCACTCTCTCCATTCTCCTTAATATTTCTCATTGTCTCTCTGTTCAGTTCGTTGGCCCAGCTGAGCTCCTCTCTGATGATGGTCCTTCTGACTGTCAGCTGCGTCTTCGCCGCTTTTCTTGTCGACCGTTTTCCGCGTCGCCATTTGTTTCTTTCCGTCGGTGCTTTTTCCGTCTTTTTGCTTGTTCTGTTCGTCGTCGGTGCCGCGCTCAGTCCCGTGGTGCCATCGGCACGCTTTGTGGCAGTGACGGGAATGATGGCGTACATCGTATCGTACGGGTACATTTTGTGGACAGAATTTGTAATTGATCACACACACTTTGCTTACATTAATTAGATTAATTGCAGTCATTACGGCACCCTTTTCCAAATGTTTCTTTCTCTGTCTTCAGTTTGGCCATCGGTCCCATCTCCTATTTCATCGCTCCTGAGCTCGTGCCGATGGCCCACCGTTCGTCCATGTTCTGCTTGAGCTTCTCTCTGATATCTCTGCTGATCACTCTGACCAACTTCGCCACTCTCCCCCTTTACAAAGTTCCCTCCTCCCCCCCCCCCCATTTCGCCCCAATTTCCCCGTCCGTTTTCAGTTGGTCGGTCCGCTTTCGTTCGGCCCTCTGTTCGCCTTGCCCTCTTTGCTCAGTTTGCTTTACCTTTACCTGTACTTGCCGGAGACGAAGGGGCGCGAGACGCATCAAATTGTGGCGGAGCTAAAGGGTGTACGGAAAAGCAGCGATTCGAACTGGCGAAGGAGGCGCAATTTTGACGATGGAATTGCGGAGGGCGGCTGAGGGAAGGAAAAGCGACCGACAAAGGACGGAATGAACTAAAAACGAACTCAACCCTTAATCCTTTACCGAAAAGACAAGCTTAATCACTCACTTAATTTGTTTGCTAATTTTTGTACTTTGTTATTTTATCGTCGGCGGAATTTTTATTCTCTTAAACAATTACAGAAAGCCATATTTTTTAAATTTATCATTGTATTTTTCGTTTTAAATCATAACAATAAATTTACTAAATTTAAAAAGCTAGACATTTGTATCAATGGCCCATTTTATTTATATGAAAAACAGTCAAATTAAAATTGAGACAAAAAACAACGGGAAATAAAAACACTTAAAAACATCAAATTGCCCAACAATTGGCGTGGTGTTCAAAATGATCTCCGATAAAAGTCTGGATAAAAGCGTAGCCTGTGGTCATAATTGGTGATGAAGTCGGTATTTCCACGTCAGATTCGGATTTTCCACGGCCAACAAATTGGCTGGCAAAAGTTTGCCTTCGGCAAGGAATGCGTCGGCACTTCCCTGCAAAACAATCCATCATTTATTGATCACTTTTTGTTCCTGTTTTTCTACTTGCCTGGTCAATTAGCACTTCCCTTTTTGGCCCTTCGTATTTTTTGGCCAATTCCGTGGCGTCATAATTTGCCCATTTTTCCTCTTCGTTCCCCAAAAAGACACGCAAATATTTCTGTCCTAGTCCTTCGACGGATTGCAAATTGGGGCAAAAGCCGACACGGAGCTGAACAATTCCGGATGCTTAAGCGCAATGGTCAGAGCACCTGGGAAAATTCAGTGGCAAATGTGCAGAGACATTTAACAATTATTTTAAATAAAATGAAAATCTGTTGGCAAAGCGGAGACATGAAGAATGTGAAAGAATTTTGGTTTAATTGATTGAGTGAATGTCCCATTTTAATGCCATTCCAAGGGATCTGCTCTTGGTTTCATTGTGTCAGTAGCGGGGCGTGTCCCATGGCTTTGGGTGTTCCATGGGTTGGGTGTGTCTTTGTACCCTCCCTCTGCCGTGGACAGATTGGTCCGTGCTTACACCGCGTGTTCACCACTTGCCATGGCCTCCCATTGAATGTCCAAAAATTCCGCATTTATTTTTCTCCACTGAAAAAGTGTTGAACACGAGTGGCACGAGTTCATCCAAAATGTAGGAATACATTCGATAATTTTGTGCCCATTTTGTTTCTGTCGCGTCCAAATAACTGAAATTGACATCATTTTGGGCTCATGATTTCTGATCATTAGAGTTCGACCTGGACCTAGATTTTCTTGGATTTTTGTCCAGAAATCCAGGTCCAGGCTTTCATCAAAATGTCAAGCTCTACTGATTAGCAATTATTACAATCCAGCCGCAGCACCAAAGCTGGGGTCATCGCCGTCTCCAGTGACAACGCCTCGGGGGCTTGTGTCGGGATTGACCACAATGATTTTTCGATTGGATGCGAATCGCTGCATGGCGCTTTTGATGACAAAATTTTCCTCAGTGCATGACAAACCTCAAATGTTTTTTCTCAATCTCTCCCTCTCCAGCCGTTCAATATTCTATTGATTTCATACCAGAAAGATAAAAAAGCACTGGCAAATTGCTTTCCGATTGATTGTCCGGTAAATAAACCCCAAATCGCATTTGGCACTTCAACTGGGCACTGTAATAATAAAATAATTCCAATTTGCTTTTTTTTTCATTTCACTAAACCTGTTATGTTCAAAAGTTTTCTGATACCCATTGAACCACCGGGATTTGCTTAGTTCGACCAGCGACATTGTCAAAAACGAAGTTTAACTTTAAATGCTTTCAGCTGCAGCGGTTTAACGGCTCTTTAACTAACAATTAGCCAATTTTAAATAGAAATGGATATGTAATTAACGAATTTTATAATTTGTAAATGAGTGCTTGGGCGCCGTTATAATCTGTAATAAAGGCCAGCTTCTTAATTACACACACCATTGCTATATAATCGTTTAGTGCCATAATCACTCGCTCGCTTAAGTTTTAGTTCTTTGCTTCGGTTTCAATTACACCAAAAAGTTTTACAGCGAAGTGGCGTGTCCAAAGAAAAATTTTTCAAAATAAAACGGAAAACATTGAAAAATGTACATACACAAAAAAAGAGTGAACGACGTGAAAGAAGGGGGGGGGGGGGGCGGTGATTCCGCGATAAAGCGCTGAATTGGAATGGAATGAATAAGCATCGATTTAAAACATTAGCATGTTTCCCTTTGAATACATAAAAATATGCTTCATTCAATTCTTTAATTAGAGATGAAAAAAAAACATTAATTCGCCTTTGTTTAAAAATTTCTCTGATTTGATCAAATTCAATTACCTAATTAATAGTATAAATTACAGAATGCCTTTTCACCACTAAATATTATCTGATTGTAATTAAAATTTAAACTAAAGAATCAGGGCAATGTCTGAAGGTTTGGTACAAAGGCGACGGAAAGCAGCCGAGTCGAACAATTCGTCAAACGGTGGTCAACAATTGGATGTGTGTAATTTTAATTTTAATGCCAAATTTACACTTTTTGGACTTTTCCTTTCAGAATGATGACAAATCGGCGGGTACTTACAGACAGACAACCGACTCAAATGGTGCTGGTGATGAGGACAACGACAAAATGCAACGGCTAACACTGATGGAGGAAATTCTGCTGCTTGGGCTCAAGGACAGAGAGGTGGGGTTAGCTATTTGTCAATCTTTATCCAATCTTTAACTTATTCTATATTTCTTGTCCGCTCCTAAAATTTTTCGAAAACTTTTAGGGGTACACTTCCTTTTGGAATGACTGCATCAGCAGCGGACTGCGCGGCTGTGTGCTCATCGAATTGGCGTTGCGCGGACGGATTGAGTTGGAAAGGGCGGGGATGCGAAAAAAGGGCTTTTCCTCTCGGAAGGTCCCATTTTGAGACGTTCTTTCTTTAACACGAAAAGGCATTTCAGGTGATTTTGAAGAATGAGAAAATGACTGGCGATGTTATTTTGGACGAGGCACTTAAACACATCAAAGAGACACCACAGAAAGAGACGGTGGTCAGTTGGATTGAATATCTGAGGTGGGCCAAAGACGCGAAAATACGTTGTTAAAATGTTTTTTTTTACATTTAGTGGCGAAACGTGGAACCCTTTGAAACTGCGGTATCAAATCAGAAACTTACGGGAAAGGCAATTTGCAATTTTTAATAAATTCATGTTTTAAAACACATCTTTTAAGGCTTGCAAAAAATCTTGTGGAAAAGGGCGTGCTGACTACGGAAAAGCAGAATTTCCTCCTCTTCGACATGACCACGCATCCGTTGAACGATGGAAATGCAAAGGCAAAACTTGTCAAAGTGCGTTTTACTCAAATTGCGAACCGAAAATGCCCAAATTCAGCTTAGGTGACATTTCCCTAAATTAGTAATTTTGTAACCAATGAATTTGTTTACCGACCAAGCCCATATCCAGGCGAAAGAGGGGAGGGGGAGAGGAGGTATTTGCCCCTCCCATTCGAAATGAAAAATACGAGGGAAAATGGGCTTTGAAAAATTAACAAAAATGCAGTTTTTTGTCTCTTCGTTCCTCCCCCGTGTTAATTATGCTTTCAAAGTATTTTTTTTGTTCAAAAGTTTCAGAGAGTGCAAGAGGCGGTCCTCTCCAAATGGACGAACGATGTCCAACGGATGGACAAGAAAATGCTTTCTCTGCTCATTTTGGCACATGCCAGCGACGTGCTCGAGAATGCCTTTTCCCCATTGAATGACCAGGGTATTCGGGCATTATCTGCTTTCCATTTGTTTATCTCTTCATTTGCATAAGATTACGAATTGGCGATGAAACGCGTGCGGACTTTGCTGGAGACGGACTATGAGGCGGAGAGTGTGAAAAGCAGCAAATTGCAGGCCAACGGCGGAGGCGAAAGTTCCGCTGGCTCCGCCTTCGATGTGATATACGCCGTATTCGAGGCGTTTTCAAAGTGATACAATTTTAGCCACCATACCCATTAATCTGTCTTCTATTCAACCTAATTTTGCTATTTATTTACATTAAAAATACTTTAGATGAAAAGTTTCAAAAAAGAAAATGGCAAAAAAGTTTGGTTGAAATTACCGTTTTGTGACTTTTTCTGGGGGAGCCAAATCGAATTCTGTTCGTCCAAATGACTTTTGTTCGTTTCTTCGCAAATTACGTTCCAATCACAACAATTTTGGCGTTTCTACGTGATTTGGTGTTTTTCATTTTTGTTCTATTTCTGTCATACAATTTTAGCTGTATACCCATTTTTGCCTAACATTCGAAATTTTCTGTCCATAATCCCTATTCCAAACGCAAGAGGTGAAGAAATGTTGAATTTTATTACATTTACCTGTATTGTGAAAAGAATATTAAAGTTATCAATTCTACAAATTGCTATAATTATAGTTTCCAATGACTATTACTTAAATTTCTTTCAAATATTCCAAAGTGTATCCCATTTAAACAATTCTTGGATACGCAATGTCACCAATTCGCTATCCCCCGGGCGTTAAATTGCCTCCGTTCGCCCGCTTTTATGATAATGTGTACTGGAAAGTGAAGCGCTACATGAAGCCCCAATTCTTCGGCGTTTTGGCCACTGTTACGATTATTGGTGCGGCATTTTGGATGATTGCCATTCAGCCGATGATCAGCCACGAATATTATGCTGAGAAACAACGCGAGCGATGGAAACGAATGCCCGTGTCGAGGGAGCAACTTGCGGGAGGGCTGCCCGTGTGGAGGGACCCATTCGACCGGGAGGACCGCAAAACGCCGTCGTACGCAAAATAGCAACCGAAATGCGGGAGGGTCGGCGAGTTCATTGTCATTGCACACACTTTGATTTGTTTGACGGCATTTTTTATAGATGCGGTAGTATATGTATAATAAAGCATCACTGTTCTTTATCCAAATACATTTTTATTTACACTTTGATTGGTAGTGCGTGGAATAACTTACATATCTTATTGTGGTTCTTATCCTTTTTGTCACCCCCCAAAAAGTAAAAAATTTAAAAAAGTCGTATAAAACACCTTCCCTGGGGGTTTGTGAGGTCGCTGATCACGAATCTGACATTCATTTATATTAATTCCGAACCCTGAACCAAAACTCGAACAAAAAATTTAAAATTCAAAATTTTAAAATGTTTCATTATTGCCCTAAAATTGATTAAAACTGATAAAAATTAGTCACAAATCATTGAAACATTAAAAAATGGTCATTCTATACAGGTTATGGTCATTCGGCACAGGTTCTAACATAAATGTAATTTTTTTTAAATTTGAACTTGGATTTTTTGTTCGAGTTCGGGTCCGGTATTCGGAATTGGCCAAAACTAATGTTAGATTCGCGTTCAGCGCCTAAAATTACCCCAGAAAAAAATATTTAAAAAATTTTTCAGGGGGGGTGACAAAAAGGATAAGAACCCTTATTGTTAGATTATCATGTGGAATTGCTCAATTCCAAAGTTGTCGGGATTGGTGTCACTTGGTTCAGCGTTGACTGTTCCTCGTCTTCCTCCTCATTTTGCCCTTTTCTTTGTCCATTTTTGCCACTTTTCTGTCCTCCTCCATTTTGTGCCCTTCTCTCTTCGGTTAGTGTTTTGGCAGACAGAACTTCGACCAGTTCGTCGTCCTCCGCTTTCGGCGATTGCCTCCGTGACGTAATGACAATGCGCCGCTCCTCCGCCAACGAATGATTACATTTGTTGCTGGTTGAACAGCTACAACCGATTGTCCAAAATTTAATAATTTTAGAATCTCAATATTTTTGTTGTTATTGCTTTTCTCACCACTTTTTTTGCGGCTTCCGCCGTTGTGCAAAAGTGAGAAGTGCGCCTTCGGCGTCCGCACTATAAATATCAATGCCAATTCTGAAACCGGAACCGATTCAAATGTCATCTTTGTGAACACTCCCACCTCGTGGCCAACACTCGCGCCACTTTCCGTCCATTCACTTCCCCGACACTCATTTCAGTGGAATTTGTTGAGTTCGCTGTTGTTGAAAACGAACTTTCTTTGCCATTGTAAATTGAAGCGGCACTGACACTTTCAACAAGATTTTCATCCTCCTTTTCAATGCCTTCCACTTTTAAATTGGCAAAATCCAAGTCACTTTCGACTTGGACCGATCGGTCAACAAATTCGCAATATTTCTCCTTTCCAAGCGAAAAGGCATCGATGAATTGGAATTCGAGTACATTCTTCCGCGTCGTATTGGCAACATCGGTTTTCTAATTGCGTATTATTTAGGTATTAATATTTGCTAATTCTCCTTTAACCATTCTATGAACATTCCGTTCGCTTGTTTTCTGCTCTTTCAAACTGATCACTTCAATCGAATCAGCGCATTCATTCAATGCTTTTTCTTTACCAGTCGAATTTGGCATTTCTAAAGGAAACCTAATTTTATAATTTATAGTAATGAGATTTGTGCCTTTTTCTTTTTCCAATTTATCGTCAGACTTTTCTTTTTTTGTTGTTTTTCGAAAATCGAAAGCAGACTAAAAGCTTTTGGTTCATTGCCAATTTGTCCACTTAAAGCGCAACTAAGCTCCTCCTGAATTACTGTAAATATCATAAATTGAGAAATGCGATATTTTTATTTATTATACCTTCAATTGAGCATAGAGTTGTCTAAAAGCTTTTACAATTGGGAAAAGCAACGTATCATTATCAATTTGAAAGTCCGTTAGCAATTGGTCATCGTCCAACAAAGCGTTAATCAAAGCTGGATCCAAATTGGAGCATAAATTTGTAATACATCGGCGAATGCTTTGTTCATCACTCATTGTGTACGGCGGATTTGGACTTAAAGCTCTAACAGAAGGAAAAGGACTGCGGTAATTGTCAGTTTTAATTTTGGGTTGGTGCCAGACGTACAAAATATAAAATTTCAATTTTAAATTTAATCAATAAATTATTGTGGCATTTTGTCTGTCTTTAAGCTTTTTCGTGCTCCGTTCGTCGTCCGCAGTTTTTTCTCTTTTTTTCTTCAGTTTCATTTGCGTAGCTTGTTCTTTAACTTACCTTTCGTGAGTACTTTTACTGTTTAATCGATCGTAATTGTATCTCTGAATTACCTAATTCTTTTCTGCATTTTCTTTGTTACAAATTTTTTCATATTTTAAGTTTTTATACCGTACCCCCTTTAACTTTTATTGTATTGTAATTTCTGTTGTCCTGCCCTAATATGGCAATGATGGCTGAGGCAAATGGAGAGACCCCACTGTTGAATGGTGGTGACCTAATGGACTCGAATTCAAGCCAAGAAGGGTCCTCCATTGGCACGGGCACCGAAAACGGAGTATTTTTTCACTACTAAGATTTTAGAGTCACGAATTTTTATTGTATTTTTTAGTTGTCCAATTCCTCGTCTGAAGCTGCTGTTATTAACAATGAGCACCAGCAAAATGGTGGGAACAATGTTCCTGCACCAAAAGGAGGACAAAGTGAGGGGACTGACTTGGACAATGTTCCATGGGGCGAACGGATACGCGACACCACGGGGAAACGGTAACGAACATTTTAGAAATGCCTTTTTATGGTAACATCAATCCAAAACAAACCAATTTAAGAAAAGAAGAAACCAGCAATGAGAAGAAAAAGGGGAGAAAAGCTGAGGAAGTTATGCCGAAAAAGTCGAAGGAATCGACCACAAAAAGTCGAAAAAAGAACGAAAGCAGCGGAGAGGAAGAAGACTTTGACGACGACTCCGACGGGGAAGAGGAGGAATATCAGCCAAAGGTAAGGCGAAGGGAAGGAAAACGGACAAAAAGGATGACATATTTCAGAAAAAAAAACAAAAGTCGGAACCATCCCCAGCGAAGAAAAGCGACAGCAAAAAGTCAACGAAAACAACAAAAGTTACCAAGGTGGAGGCCAAGGAAGAGAGCGGCGCTGGGGTTGAGCACAAGAAACGGAAGACAACGAAAGTTGAAGTGAAGGAAGAAGTCAGTCGGAAGAAGATGAAGCGAAGGGAAACAATGGGAGGGAAGGGACACTCAAATGGAAGAGAAAAAGCATTCTAATTTCCCTGAAAAATTATATATTTAACCTTGATATTTTTGGACATTTCCAGCCCTCCTCTTCCCAGGGAAGTCCGTCCAAGAAGCGTGTGAAGAAACAGGAGGAAGAAGAGGAAGTGTGGCGCTGGTGGGAGGAGGACGAGTCGAACGCGGGCGCCTCCGATGGATCCATCAAATGGCAAACGCTTGTCCACAAAGGGCCCGTCTTTGCACCGGCCTATGTGCCATTGCCAAAGCACATCAAATTCAAATACGACGGAAAGGTAACGGCGGAATTACAACTTTAAAAAAAAAAACAAAATTTAATATGGGAATTTCTTTAAGGAGATGGATTTGTCTTTGCCGGCCGAAGAAGTGGCTTCCTTTTACGCGAAAATGCTCGACCACGACTACACCTCAAAACCGGTGTTCAACCAGAATTTTTTCAAGGATTGGGTTAAAATGATGACAAAGGCGGAGCGAGCCGAAATTAAAGACTTGGCCAAATGCGATTTTAGGTAAAAAATAAAGAAAATGACGAGAGATTTTGTAACTTTACATCCATTGAAAGGCAAATGCACGCTTTTTACGTGTCGGAGTCGGAGAAGCGCAAAGCGCGCAGCAAAGAGGAGAAAAAGGCGGAGAAAGAAGAGAAGGAAGGCGAGGCAAAGGTGTACGGGTTCGCCATGTTGGACGGATACAAACAGAAAATTGGCAACTTCCGAATAGAACCGCCGGGACTATTCAGGGGGAGAGGTAATTTGTGTGAAATAAGAGAACGAAAAGGAAAATGAGACTTATGAATGAACAGGTGACCACCCGAAGATGGGTTCACTGAAGAAACGGGTCCAGCCGGAGGAAGTGGTCATCAACTGCTCAAGGGGACTGAAGATTATGCCGCCGGAGGGGCACAAATGGAAGGAAATCCGTCATGATAACACTGTACATTCGGGGAGAACCTTAAATATATTGGGGAAATGTCCGTGGATTTACAGGTCACTTGGCTGTGTTCATGGACAGAAAATGTGCTGGGCAGCAACAAGTACATAATGCTGAACCCGTCCAGCAAACTCAAAGGCCAAAAGGATTGGGAGAAGTTTGAGAAGGCGAGAAAGGTGTGCCATTTTGCGAGTTAACAAATAAATGAAAGACACTACGTTAAAACTACAATGTTTTTAGCTGAAAGGACATGTCGGTCAAATCCGCCAGCAGTACCTCGCCGACTTCAAATCTAAGGAAATGCGTATCCGTCAGCGTGCCGTGGCATTATATTTTATCGACAAATTGGCACTTCGTGCGGGCAATGAAAAGGACACCGACGAAGCGGCCGGTCAATTACCATGCATCTGACTTAAAACTTGGAAAATGCAAATCGCTTTCAGACACGGTCGGTTGTTGCTCGTTGCGTTGTGAGCACATCAAATTGCACGATGATATGGACGACCTGAAACATGTTGTGGAATTCGACTTCCTCGGCAAAGACTCCATCCGCTATTACAACCGTGTCCCGGTGGAAAAGCAAGTGTTCAAAAATCTGAAGCTTTTTATGGAGGAGAAAGACCCGGGGGACGATTTGTTCGACCGATTGGATGTGAGAGAGAGAGAGCAAAGAGGAAACATTGCTTAAATATTTGCTGGTTTAGACGAGTTCGTTGAACCAGTACCTGAAAGAACTGATGGACGGACTGACCGCGAAAGTGTTTCGTACGTATAACGCGTCGATCACTCTTCAAGAACAACTGGACAAACTGACAAATCGTATCCAAACTTATTTTTAAGTGCCAAATGTATTCCAAAATTTTAGCTTCCGATTCCGTCCACGAGAAAATGCTTTCCTACAATCGTAAAGCCTTTAGTTCAAAAAGCATTTCACTTATGTTACCTTAATTCAGGTGCAAATCGTCAGGTGGCCATCCTTTGTAACCATCAAAGGGCAGTGCCAAAAACGCACGAAAAGTCAATGGAAAATTTGGAGAATAAGGTGATTTATGACAGGAGAAATGGAAAACAAAATTACAATTAACAAAATTCAGATAAAAGAGAAGAAGCAGGAGTACAAGGAGTTGAAGGATCAGCTGAAGAAGAGCAAATCGGTGGACGAGAAAATGGCAAAAAAGTACGAAAGACTGAAGGAACAGATCGCCAAACTGAACACACAGCGCACGGACAAGGCACGGGGAAACATGGAATTTGATAATTATGGAGAAAAAAAAAACATTTCCCCTTTCTTAGTTATTTGGGAACGGAAAAGACTGATTATTTATGTTTTATTTCCAGGATGAGAACAAACAAATTGCATTGGGAACCTCAAAACTGAACTATTTGGACCCGAGGTTGGTTCGCATTTTGAATATTTATTTCCATTGCCTATTTGCCCATAAACTATTTCAGGATTTCGGTTGCCTGGTGCAAAAAGAATGACGTGCCCGTTGAGAAAATCTTCAGCAAAACGCAACGCGACAAATTCCGCTGGGCCCTGGACATGGCGAAGGAGGACTTCATTTTCTGACACTTTCTCGCAACCCTTCCGATTTCCCTTCCGCCCCTTTTTACTCGCTGTTCCTTCCTTTTGGAGAGTGCCCCTTTCCTCTCAATCACTCTCTTCTGCTGGACCTAAACTAGTAGTTGTTTATATCTTGTCATGCCTATTGTTTGTGTGAGCGTTTGTTTTCATATGCCTGATGATTGGTTCGTATTTTATTAATAAAGGAAGTGTTATTGGAGTCTGTGTCGAAAATACTTAATTACATGGATTTATTATATTTTGACCACAAAAATCGTGGTAAATTTTTTTTAACACATAAAACACGACAATGTAAGAAAAAGGTGAAATGGAAAAAAGTGAATATTTACTTGACAATTTTGGTTTGGGAGAGGATTAAAATTGGATGGTGCTGAGTAGCTAAAGAAGAAAAATTGATACTTTTCTCATAAAATCAAATCAAAAGAGCTTGGTGACATTTGAGAGCTCCAATTATTTTCTATTAGTCTAAAATTTTCAGACGTTTCGTATATTTGCTTAAACTTCTACCTCTTCAGTACCGTAAAAACCCAACTCGTTTTTGCCACGACTCGTTTTTTGCGTGTTATATGTATATGAACTGTCTGACTTCACGCTGTCTGCCTCCTACATAGTTATATAGACAAAAAACGAGTTGGGGCGAAAACGAATTGGCCGAAAATGAGTTGGGTATCGTCCTTCAGTACTTATGGCTTTTGCCACTCCCCCCAAGAATTTTTTTAAACTAATTTTTCTGAAGTTGTTGGCAAAAGCTAAGTAAGTACCCAGCGACAAAGCACAATCACATGGGAATTAATAGTTGAAAAACGGAAATGAAAAATATTTGGGTGTTGGATATCTGACCAAAAAGAACTCTTTCTTATCCCAAATGGCGATTGGGGACAAATCCATGCGACTCAAAACATTGCTCCCCAAAATGTTCACTTGCTCAAAATGGGGCTTTGAAACATAACACTCATTGACGAACTTCCGATCCTTAACATTTTCATATTAGCGACCAAATCTTTACTTGGCAATTGCGTAGAATTCTGATCCTTGTGATTACGAACCTGTCAGATTTTGAAAAATCATTGGTTTCATATGATTTTTCATTATATCCTTGATTTTTTTAAATTTTTATCGAAATCTTTTGCAAAAAATGTGGTCAGAAAAAAAGATACAAAAAATTTTCTACTTCAATTCTGTTAATAAAATTTTATAAGATCAAACAAAAAAAAAAGCACGGTAAAATAAGCAAAAATATCGACAAAGTACCCTTCGACAAATCAATGATTTTTCAAGCAAATGATTGCCGCTTAAATTCAGTAAGTATAATAACCTACCAAACATACCAGAATACGAAGACGAAAAAAACGAGAAAGATCTTCTAGATTTTCTCCTTCAAAGATCGTTTCACACGTTTTCTTGGTAAGCGTTGTGTATGGAGATCCTTGACACATTTATTTTATTAACTATATGTATGTTATTGGCGTGTCATTGATAGTTCGTACAATGGAAGTTCATACTTTTTGTTTGTCAAATTCTAAATCTTGTGTCATTCGAATGCCCTAAGTGTTTAGAATTATGACTGGCAGAAGTTAAGCGACTCGAAATAGTCATAATTTAATATTTGAAAAAACCGAGACTTTCATGATTTTTCTTTTTTAAATACGGAGCTTTCGAATGGCATCAAATATGGAGAAATTGATACTCACTAACAAAAAGTTTTGGGCTAAAACTTGAGAATTGTACGAAACACGGCATTAGCGCGAACTATCATGACAAATTGTTGGCAAAATTATCTTACCAGGAGCAACCATAAACCAGACATTGATAATCTGACTATTACGACGACCACGCTGACATGGCAACGGAACCATAAACCGATTATTCGGCCCATAGATTATGCCGCGGGCAGGGTACGGACGCCATGAAAAACGTCCAGCACTTAGATGCTCAGTTCTGACTTGCTTATTAACGCTTCCCATCTGTCGGGAAAATAAAAGTGTTTAACAAACTTGACATCTTTTAGACTAAAAAATGAAAATTTTTGTGGGAAATCCTTCCAAAAAATTAACAAAAAATTTGGCATTCTTGGTAATTTTCCGTTATAATAATTGTGAGCAGGGTTGGGATTTTTAGTTTTTAAACTATTTTTTAATGAGGTAGTATTTGTTGAGAGAAGCACGAAAATACATTTTCTTCGGACAGTTTTCGATTTAGAGCGACTTTTTAGCAACTATTTTGGGGTTTTTGTCTATTGCAAAAACAAAATATTTTGGCTTGTCAACAATTTTTATAAATGAAAAATGCAATAAAAATAAATAAATATGCACCATTAATAATCGACCTAAAAATTTTTCAAAATAATTTGGCGGACAGTTTTACACCGAAAATATTTAAATGTGTTTAATTTACATTGTGCAACAGAAATGGATAAAATGAGTCAATTTTGGAAAAAATTTCGCTTTTATTGAGCAGTTCAAGGGCGTATCTAAGGGGGGGGGGGATTACCCAATTTATAACAAATAGTAGAATTCAAATTTTCAAAATTTTTCCCCCGGCGTATTTTCAGTTTTTTAGCAACTACATATTTTGGCAGTTTTTTAGTAACTAAAAATTCCAGCCCTTGTATTGTAAGAATAAAAGACAACGGGCACCTCCATGAGTTTGTCTTCGTCGATATCACTCACAAAAAGATCGAACTTCTCATACGGAATAACCATTGACTCTGGATATTCATAGGGATCCATGAGCAAAATCTTAATGTAACAGTCACAAATTGTGCAAAAAGAGGGTATTTATTACTTAAAAACTTGGTCCCAAAAAAGGTAATTTTAATGCAATTTGATCTTTGGTCGGGGATTATTGAGAGTGCTGACCACGAATCTGACACCAGATTTGTCATACGACACCAACCATCATGTCTATGATTTTTGTCAATCTTTACAATTGGTTTTTAGTTTTGGTTCGGGTCCCGGAATAAGCGCCACAAATTACCCTATAAATGACTTTTTATTTGAAAGTTTCAGGTGGAGTCTCAAAACAGAAAAGTAACCAAAAAACCAATATTTTTCACATTTAAAAATAAAAAACATTTGAAAAGTTTGACAAAAACCATAGATTATATGACGTCGTGTCTGGTTTCAGATTTATGGTCAGCACCCTCAATAATCACCGACCAAATCTCAAATTCATTTTTTTTGTGGAACCAATGTTCTTAAGTATTGCCAAAAAGAGAAATGCCAAACCTACTTTATCATGCGCGGAACGGACTTGGTTGATGACGGCCTGATCTGTCACAATCGGAGGCGGACATTCGGTGCTGAAAACCCAATGGGACAATGAATCACCAAGACAATAAACTCCATGGTTTTACCCAAAAAAAAACATTTTTTTTATTTAAACATTTTTACCCATATTTTTAGGGGCTCTAGTGCACTTTATGAGTCCAATCGACATTTATGAGTCCAATCAATTGAAAATACTCGGTTTTTATACAATAAGTTTGTTCATGTTCGAACAAACCCTATCTTTTTGGTATCATTCGAAAGTACAAAGTCTAACGAAGCTAAAATATATAAAATCTACACGTTTAGGCAATTACGAAAAAAGATCTGATTAATTAAGTTATTGTTGATTATTTTCGTTTGTAACTTTCTTGAAATGTTAGAATTTTCTTGTTTTCTCATATAATTACATTATTTAGACTTTGTACTTTCGAATGATACCAAAAAGATAGGGTTTGTTCGAGCATGAACAAAGTTATTGCATAAAAACCATTGATTGGACTCATAAAAGTCGATTGGACTCATAAAGTGCACTAGAGCCTTTTTAGGTTAGTCAGTTATAAATTGGTTTCATTTTATAAATTATGGTTAATAGAGATCGGATTTTTCCTGGGCATGGATTTTTGCCAGGAAACCCTGGTCAAGCAAGGCATGAAAAAACCTGGATAAATTTTTATACAAAAAATGTTTGGGATTATCACTGAATACCGCAAACCATTTTTCGCTGGAAAATTGAGGCCACGAATAGCACTTTTGCCACACGCGTCTGAACCACCTGTGGGCTAAATTTTCGACACTTTTTAAGTCGAAAAGAAATTCGCTTACTGTTCAAATTAATTTTTCCTTTCAAGAGTAACAGAGAAAATTTCATATCGCTGAAAATTCATGTAAAAATGAAATGAATTTGTAAAAATATGCATTGATTTAAATATTGACTGCATGCTTAAACAAAGCACACACAATAAACAAATAGGAAAGGGAGGGAATACGGTTATTCAGAAAATCTTTGGCGCTAGTCTAAAAGTGAGTGAAGTTTTTGAATTTATCTAAAAGTTGTGTGTTGTGACTGAGCTGTAGACCAATTGGCTAAATGGTCTAAAGCTCAGTCAACATTGTGTCCTCGACATTTGCGGCCCATACTTTTGCGGTTCGACATTTGCGCCTTTGTCCACAATTTCAGCTTTAAATAATCGATTGAAAGTGATTGCATCCGATCATTTGGTCGTCAATGAATTTTTGAAAAAAGACGAAGACGCGAATGTCGGGACTCCCAATAAGTAAAGGGAAGCCTCTTGTTTTTAAAAAATGTTTGTGATAAAAACCGTGAAAATTTGTTCTCCGGGATTTTAGGGGTGATGATCACGAATCTGACATATATTTTGACAAATCTCTAAGCACTGACCCGAACTCAAACAAAAATTGAATTTTTAATTTTGATTTTTTGTTCCAATTAGATTAAAAATTCGGGATTGCTCAAATTCGCAACGGAGAAGGAAGGGTTGTAATTAACAATAGGCCAAATGATCCATGAAAGTTATGTTAGGCAGTGTCATTGTCATCCAATTGTTCTGACACAAAACTCGGCTGATTCTGTTGTAGATCACTGGATGAACAGCTGTTTTTCCTTTTAATGCCATTTCGTTGTGGTTCCATTTCATTGTTCGCGTGTCGCGCCATTTCACTCAAACACTGCGCCAATGTACGAGCTGATTCCATCCGTGAGAGTGACAGCCAACTAAAGAAAGAGTAAAAAATGAATAATTTTTGTTATACTTGGAAATTTTCAAAAAACAGTACTCCAATTAAGTATATGAAAATGAGACACTGCTTAACTCATTGTCAGGACATGTGTTTTTGTTCACCTAATGAAACTCTCATGCGCGCGGAGTTTGCGACGTCCGGCGACAGAATGGTGACAAATGTTGCGCAAAATCAGCGCTGAAGTGAGGCGAATGCTTCGCGTCACCGGACCCTCCGAATCTTCCTGACGAAATTTAAAAATCACATTAAAAAGTACAGAATGCTTGCACTGCACATACCGTAATCTCTTTGCGCAAATTGGCAAATGCGTGCCGTCGTATCGCTTCTTGGGCGGCAAAGTCTGAGTAAGCGTTCTGCACCGATGGCCGTTCCCTACTGCGCTCGAACTGTTGTCGAATGTGACAGACGTACTCTTTGTAGGGAAGCACCGATGGAGTAGTGCATTTAAACTCGCTTATTCAAGATCAAATTGTACCGTGGTAGCCCATCTCCACCCGTTGGAGCATCGCCAACTCCAACGCATTTTCAGTGCAATGGATGTCCTGGCCATAATCATTAAGTGCCCATTTTCACAATGCACTAATCATGTTACTTGCAAATGAGTTGTGATGGACCACAGAGTGCGCGGAGTGTTGTCGCAAATGGGCCAACGACAGCGAATCCTCGGCGGTTCACCGTCGCTGTGCTGTTGGACAAGCGGCACCAAATGTTCGTTGTACACGTGAAAAAGCATTTGTGAGGCGGAAGTAAAAAATCTGAAATCCAGACGAAAGAATTAAGTGGGGAGAAAAAAAGGCAAGACAAAACAATGCCTGACAGATGGACAGTTTGGAGAGACCGTAGACTAGGCCCGTATCCATAAAACATTTCGGGGAGGGCACCGAGTTTTTTTTGCCCTTCAGGCCAAAAAAGTAGTAATTCAGCGGTTTTGCGCATAAAAAATGAACAATTCAATTTTTGCTGTTTTAAGATAAAATTTATCAAAAAATAGTGGTCCAATGGGGTCCGGCCGCAGGGAAAGTCTGGAATTTTTGTATAAGAACTACAAATGCAATTCCCCGGCACACCTCGCGCACGGTTCAATTGGCCCCGCTGCTGTGCCCTCCTCGTCCGACCAATCGTCGTCCCCCTCCGACTGCATCAGCCATTCGCACATAAAGTCGCGTTCATTCGCCACAGACTCAATGGACGACGGAACCACGGCAGCAATTGATGAGAGGCCATTTTGTAAAGGCGGAGCATCGGCGGCCGATTGTTGTCGGTGGTTGAGAAAAGGCAGGCGCGAAGACTTCAGATAAACTTTTTTGCGAGTTGGTGGACGACGCTGATGAGAGGCAAATTGAGCAGAGTCATTGCCATCGGTTGCACGACGATGAAAGGCATCTAAAGAAGACGAAAGCATTGGGAGGTATAATTGGACGATTATGGTAATTAATAACTAATTACCTGGGCATGTTTCATGAGTGTCTGTACGAGCATTTATTGCAAATTCAATCGCTTCACCATATGGTGGTGCCGTTGTTGTTGTACTGCTCGCCGGCGTTTGGTGCTGTTGTTGCGCAGATTGAACGGGCGGTTGTACGGGTTGAAGTTTAAGCGGTGGGGGAGGATTCTTTTTGTTTGGCTAAAAATTGATTCATTTTGCGAAGTTTTAAGTCTTTTAATTGTGATTTTCAGACGGAAACTAACCGCAACATAAGGCCGGGTTTGGTGTCCGTGCACCTCAACCACGTGCATCCCCGCCAAACCGACGGTGCCAAAAGAAAGGGCATCGGTGGTCAAAAAGCAGAGGAGCACTAAAAACAATAGAGAAATGATTAAAAACTAATTATTAAAAATGAAAAAGCATTAATTTGCCACTGACTTTCAACGGCGCGGTCACAGCGGGCGACCGCTTCGCACGCGACCCGTCCCAACTCGGAAATGGCCAACACGGACTCCATGGCACACATACACATCAAAATATCCTTCAGAGACAGAAGAGCGAAAATCCGAGGTAAGATTTGCTAAAAATTAATAATTACTCTAAAAACACAGTTAAAAGCGTGGAACCGATTCTTCGAAGAATTCACAAACAATTGACTCGTTGGTTGGCGTTGCGCATAAACCGGCCACAATTTCCATGGATCGCATCACTTCGCATTTGTCGTTCGAGTGGAGACCCTTTTGGACGGTGCTCAGCAAAACGGTGGACAATTTGTCGACCAATTTAATCTGATAGAAATGCATTTTTATTAGCGGGGAACAAACAACAAACATTTTTTGCGATGTTACTCAGTGTATCATAGGCAATTTTGCGTAGCAAATGCCACCGACAATTGGAGCAAAGCAGCAAAAACCTGAAAAATAATTAAAAAAATAAACTAAAATTCAGTGATTCAATTTAGACCTGACAAGCGCGTGACTTTCGCCCATATGGGCCGTGTTCGCCTCCTCAAACGACAGATTGTGGAAGATGGCCAAAACGTTGAAGACCCTCCAATTGGTCGGTCTGTCAAGGTCGAGTCGGTCGTCGCCCATTAGTTGCGCTGTGTTCCTTTCAAATTCACTCCCCGTCGCGTTCATTTTCATTCCGTCCGGATTATAAACAATCGACAAAAGTTGAGCCTCTTCAATGCCCGAGTCGGCCCAAAAGGAGGCGAAATCGTAGCCGGAAGAACGACGCCACCAATCGTAGAGCAAAAACGGATTGGACGGACCTATTTACTAGTAATAAGGTGAAAAGGAGAAAACCAAAAAAACTAACCTTCAACGTTAATGCAAACGCCGCAAAGGGCGACCAAAAGAGCGATAAGCTGAGGACAATTGGCGAAATTCAACACAAAAGGACCTTAAATGAAAAATAAATTAAAAAAAAGTGAAATGTTCAAATGGTAATGAACCAACCGGGGTGGGAAAGGACGGTGAGAATGTTAAGGCCGAAAGAAACTTCGTTGGGCAGTCCGCTGAGCAGCGCAAAGGCCAATTTGTGAAAGTCAGGCACCGAAGTGTTGGCGACGGCTGAATTTAAAAATAGCAGAATTAAAAGTAAAGCAAACAAAAATGGCCAAAAAACATTGCAAAGAACTGACGAAAGGACAATAAGTTTATTCGTTTTCCGACCTTTTGGTGCAGAAAATGGTGGCTCTGCACAGTTCGCTTGTGAGAGGGAGGCAAACGTTTTGAAGCGATTGGTGCGTCCGCTGATCAGTTCCGCTTCGTGCTCTTCGCTGATGTCGTTGCCCGCTTCGCTCTGTTCAAATTTGCTGAGAAAGCGCATGTAAAGGAATTGGACGGCGTGCTCAGCCATTTGAATATTTTCATCAATCTTTAGCAGTTGCAGCACTAAAATTGACAAATGCTAAAACGGCTGAATTTATTTGAATCAAAAATGCTTTTGTAGTAAAATAAAATTATTATTTGTTGACCATCGACCAAAAATGTCAAAATCAACAGAAAGTTTTGTGTAAATTGGCCACCTTCGCTCCATCTGTTCAGTGCTGTCACTTTTTGCCAACCGCCAAGGAAAGTGACCGCTTCGTACATCTCAAAAAGGTCGAGTTCCTGTCCGTTCGCTGAAGGCGCCTTGAAATCGAAGCCCCTGAGATGAAATACAGAAAATAACAATGCTATTTTGCACAAATACTAGGTCGTTGCATAAAAAAGGGCGCTTTGTAATTTTGAGTGAAAAAACTCGAAAGGTTGGTGTGGGAAAAATCTGCTTTTTTGCTATTTGATAGCCCTATCTGTCCGCTACAAAATCGCATTAAAAGGGTTTGATCAGCTTTTCAAACTGGCGAGAAAAAAATTCATGAACCAGTTTGGGTCGAAATTGCCCAAAACGGTTTTTCGGGTTTTAGACCCATTTACAGACCAGAAATTCCGGGGTTTAGACCCCCGTCTAATTGCCCTGTATATTCCGTATCGAATACAAAAAACCGCATCCGGATTCATCAACTCTTTGATTTTTTATGATTTTTTGAACTTTGGCTTGAAAACAACGAGAAATATGTTGTCTTTTTTCTTCAGTAATTTTGGAAATTTTGATCATTTTTCTGCTGTAAAATTGATTAAAAATCGGCAAAAAATTAACATTCAAAAAATCATAAAAAATCAAAGAGTTGATGAATCCGGATGCGGTTTTTTGTATTCGATACGGAATATACAGGGCAATTAGACGGGGGTCTAAACCCCGGAATTTCTGGTCTGTAAATGGGTCTAAAACCCGAAAAACCGTTTTGGGCAATTTCGACCCAAACTGGTTCATGAATTTTTTTCTCGCCAGTTTGAAAAGCTGATCAAACCCTTTTAATGCGATTTTGTAGCGGACAGATAGGGCTATCAAATAGCAAAAAAGCAGATTTTTCCCACACCAACCTTTCGAGTTTTTTCACTCAAAATTACAAAGCGCCCTTTTTTATGCAACGACCTAGTAGTTACCATTTCCTTTTGTAGAAAGAGCGAATATTTTGGTAGAATTGGTCTCGCTTTTGTTTCCGTTCTAACGGAATTGTAAGCGCTTCCAAATAACTATCAATAGGCAAATAACGTTTCCGCTTTAGCATTTTGTACCTAAAGATTGAAAAGTTTAAGATTTTGGAAATTGAAAATTGATTAAAATTAAAAATAAACAGCATTTTAAATTTTCTTGGCACTATTTTTAATTTTACAAAAATTTGCCGCTTCCGCTTGAGAATAAGCAATTCCGGCAAAACTAATTTGTGAAAATCTTGTAAATCCACCTTTTTGAATTTTATTAAAATCACAGTGGTGGGGAACCTTTTCTTGCTTGCACAAATTTTTAAATTTTTTTTCCCCAAGGGTTTTTGGCGTCGCTAATCAGCTAATTTTGAATCTGACATCTTTTTTTTTTACCAGATCTCGCTATTTTTGCAAAAATGAATAATGCGGTGGATTCGGTCCCCGCGCGGATTGTCATAATTGGGACAAGTAAAATGCGCCTTTCCGAAAGGTTTTGATCAAGGCTTTCCGATTTTTTTAATTACTTTTCTAATTCTAACAGATTCAACAAATTGCAAAAGGCGCCCCCGCCTCCTCCTCCTCAAGCTCAGCAACAGCAAGTGTTTTTGAAGAGGGAAAGTATCAATGGGGTCGCAATTGGCCCCGTCATTTCGCGGCCTCGTGTTATTGATGAACGGGACAGACCAGAAAATCGGATTCAAAACAGCAGATCTTTTCTTCACGACGATTACATGGTCAGTGATTTTTGCTAAGATTTACTTTTTTATGGTCCACTTTTCAGGATAATGATTTATATGGCGATTTTGTGGAGCCGTTCCTTCGACGGCCTCAAATGGGTGGTTTTCGCAGTGCAAATTTATACGAGGGATTTCAACCGACGCCAGACCCATTGAAGTTGACATTGGATGCCTATGATCAGTATTCGCGGTTCCGTTCGTCTCATCGCCGTTCCATTCATTCTCGGTCCGACGATTTTCTTATTACTATTTTGTTTGTTTACGTTTTTAGCATAACTGAAACGTCAATGAGCCGTTTTCGGAATTTGCCTGTCTATGATGAGTCCGAAGACGCACTTTACGGAGATTATGATGAACCGCCACGCTCAAGAGTAGGGATTTTAGAGATACTGGAGACTTCCAATCATTTATGCGTCCAATCAATGACCATTCTCGTTTTCTTAGGCCATTAAGTTTTTCTTATTTGGTCCAATGCTTATATTCTAACAATAAATATCAATCGAAAGAATGAAGGTCTTTGTTTAACTAAATTTTGGGTTAAAAAATCACTCAAAAAATTATTCACAGAAAAAGAGTTGCATTTCGTGTTTCAATTTTTTTTCCCATTGTCGGTATTTAATCTTTTTGAATTTTAATTCCCGAGACTTTAAGCTTTGCCATTGGTCAAAGCCTAAGAAACATAGGATAGTTAATTATTGATAGACGCATAAACTGTAAATCGGATGTTAAATGTTTCTATTTAACCCATTTTATTTAGATGTACAACCAAAACGACTACAACAGACGACCGATTCACCAGCGGCTCAGTTTCAAGCCAATGAGGTTTTTTCTGTCCCCAATAACTCGCTCATTGTCAGTCGCCATTTTTCCCAGGCTTTCCGGTTACGATTTTCTGCGTCGTCCTCTCCATCGCCATACGCAATTCAAACGGCCTTTTTACAACCGCGGAAGTCATTTCAGTTTCAACAGATGGCGCACGAATGATTGGAATCGAAGGGGGGCGCCGATGCCTTTTGGGCGCCGTGGCCGTTGGGGGGACAACAAAAGGATGAAAAAGTCTTTGGCGGAGATGGACCGCGAACTTGAAGTTTGACTCATTCGTCAATTTATTCTTTTTTGGCTTTCCCAGGAATATATGCGCTCATCAAAACACCCGCGAGTGAAACTGACCAAAGCGGCGGACTGAATGACCATTCGGACTTCAAATCAAAAGTGTTTTTCTTCTACCATTTGTCGTCTTACCAAAGCCTCTCTCTCCTCACTCGGTCAATTGCTGCTGATGAATTTTCGTTGATATATTTCCCTTTTGTTTGTTCTCTATTTTATAATGGAACATTTCTCTCGACCATTTGTTTTTTTGGTTGTCCCATATCTCCCGCTCTTTTCCCTTTGCTGTTTTTGAAATCGTTTTCTAAACAATGAAGCCACAGAACGTAATTACCTATTCAAATTGGGAAGAATTGATTGGCATGTCAATGCTCATTTATTGTATTTTTGTGACCAATAAAAATGCATGTCAAGCAATAAAAAATTAATCAGATCAAAGGAAATGGTCTGTTTTCCGCCTTCTCTTCTGCCGTCTTTCCAATGTTTTTGTGCTTCTTCCTCTTCCCGTCTCTTTTGCTCATCTTCTGCTTCTATTCGACCCGTTCGCGTACGCTTCGCCCCTTCCCCCACGGGGGAACTTCATTTGGGTTATAATTTCAAAACAATTTCGATAAAACTGCCATTATTAAATTAGCCATTTAACCGTTTATTCAGGCTCCGTTCGCACTGCTTTGTTCAATTTTCTGTGGGCACGTAAATACAACGGGAAATTTGTGTTGCGAATCGAAGACACCGACAGAGAGCGATTGGTGGAGGGATCGGAGCAAAGGGTGGCAAAAGGAGGGGGCCAAACCGACTTCCCTCTTCTTCAGATTGAGCAGACCCTCTCCCACTTTGGACTTACTCCCGACGAAAGTCCGTTGCGTGGTGGCCAATTTGGTCCCTATTACCAATCCGAACGGTTGCCTCTTTACCGGGAATTGGCTGACCAATTGGTTGACACCGGCCATTCGTACAAATGCTTCTGCAGTCAAGAAGTGATTATATTATGGCGACTTGGAATTCTGCTGTTTTTTTCAACTGTCCATCCCACCGTTTAGCGACTCGAATTTTTGCGTCGAAAAGCGAACTCCGAACGCATTCCGTTCCGTTACGATGGCATTTGTCGTCAGCTTTCGACAGAAGAAACGCGAGCTCGGGAACGAAACGAGGAACAATTTGTTGTTCGGTTCAAATTTAACGGGAGAAGCGCCGGATTTACGGTGTCAAAGCAAATTCCGATTAATCCTTTCGCTTATATTATTAAAGGACATCGTATTTGGCGATTATGAACATTATTCGGAGGAGGGCGATTTTGTGATCCTCAAAAGGGATGGATTTCCCACTTATCACTTTGCCAATGTTGTGGACGACCGACGGATGGAAATCAGCCGTAATTTGACGGGGGAATAACGTAAAAGAGTCATTTGTCAATGATAAAATGTTAAGGGGGGAATGAATTTATAATCCCTTTGAGAAATCGCATTTTAACAGATGTAATCAGAGGAGCGGAATGGATATGTTCAACAACAAAACACTTGCAAATTTACAGGTGCTCTGAAATAAACCAATAATTTTCATGAATTATCTTGACAATGAACCCGGTAAAAATTTTCGTGAACGAGAAAACCAAAAAGGTTGGACGAGACCCCCACTTACCCTACCTGGTAAACCCCTAAATTTTTTACGGACACCCTGCCGGGAAACTTTTTAAGAAAAATTAAAAAAAACTCCTAATTTTTAAACATTTTATTTTTCAGAAAAAAAAATTAGTAAAATAAATCCTTCCGTCTCCCAATCTTTTCGTTTTTCTTCAGTGCCTTCGGTTGGTCTCCGCCACACTTTGCCCATTTGCCTCTGATCACTTTGGACGGCAAACGCAAATTGTCCAAACGCTTTGAAGCTGGTTACGCGGTTGGTCATTTAAAAAATTAGTTCAAACTTATTCGGTCTCAGGATTTTTACCTGAAAAATGGGCATTTGCCCATTGCTGTTTTGAATTTTCTCTTGCGCAACGGAAGCGGAATCAGAGACCATCAGCCACAAACAGTTTACTCATGTGTGAAAGTGGCATTTTAATTTTTGGAATTGGAATTAATTTATTACAGTGGAAGAATTGATCGAACGATTCGATGAGCGATTGATCACTCGAGGAAGTTTTACGGTTTGAAAAAACATTTGTTTATTTGTCGTAATTTATTTGTTTTTTTTTCAGATGGACACAAACGAACTGAACAATTACGGAAAGCTGGGCAAGTTTTTATAGTAAAAGAAACCAAACGAGAGAAATGGAAAATGTTTTCAGCGTTCAAACAGACCAATGACAAGGACCTTTTGCCGGTGGTCAAGTCGGTATTCGACAATTTGCCAAATGTGTGTATTCAACTTGTATTTTTGAATTATTTTTTAAACATTTTTTACCAGGAACTCCGTGGCTCCATCGACCAATCTTTGCTTTCCGAGTCTTACCTTCGTCGTGTGCTCTCCTTTCTCAAGTTGAAAGAAGAAGCATTTTGTCATTTGGGCGAATTATCAACCGGCGACTTTCGTTTCTTTTTTTATCGGCCTCGAAGTGCGCAAAAACTGCTCGAAGTCGTCTTGAAAGGGGAGGCGGATCGCGAACAATGCGTCAGATTGGTTCGTATTATATTGGAGATAATATGATTTTCACAATTTACTATTAGTCTTTCATTTTACTTTTTTGCGATTGTTTAGATTACGGCACTGTGCCAATGGTTCCTTTCGTCGGACACCGCGCACACTTTTGACAATTTCAAATTGTTGGCCACAGATTTGCGTGTCCCTTACCAGTTGCTGGCAAAAATATTCCGTCTGTCAATGATTGACAATGTGCGGGGTCCTCCAATCAAAGAACTGATCGAATTCTTCGGCGTTGCGGAATGTTACGCTCGGCTGAACGCAATGGGTCAAATGTTCGAAGACGAAACGAAAGGTGAAGAAACGACACCAAAGACGACAGTTACTTCCCTTTGACTATTTATTAATTGATAAATTTTAAACGCTTATCGGCCAATTGTTTTGGGTGGTGCTTCAATACTGCTTAATAGAACTTAGGGTCGGAATTCCATGCCATCTCTGGCACACACAACTGTTTTCCGCATACACATGGGGGGGGGGGAGCATTATTAACACGGCATTTACGAAACTGCCATTCAATTTTAACGTTTTGAATATCCAAATGACAAAAGCCGTAAAAAGTACTCTGCACCCTAAATAAAGTACGAAATTTTAGTCCTTGTTAAAAAGACATTCTGTGGAATTGGTTTCCTCATTTATATTGTAATGAAACAAAAGTGCACAAATATTAAAGTTCGCTTTGCAAGAACTGTCAGAATTTTGTCAGTTGTGCGTCATGTACGCCGGCGTCGAACTGAACTTGGCGTAGCTTTTCACCTTAAATTGAAAAGTAAAAAAAGACAAAGGGTGAAAGAGAACGGACGTACTTTGGACAGCCAAAATAAAATCATTTTGACCCAATCATAAAATGAAAACGTACCACTTTCTGAACAGCCTTGAGAAAGTCTTGCTCCGTTATGACCTTTCGACGTGCACGCAAAGCGAACATTCCCGCCTCAGTGCAAACACTGCGCAAGTCGGCGCCTCAAAAAGCAAAACGTACTTTTCCGGGTTAATTAAGCAATCGCTATTTGTAAATGAGTGTTCATTTAAATGGATGTTCGTTCACCCGTCGTGTTTGGACAGAGTCGAGCAATCAATTCGTACCTGAAACGACAAAAAGGTTGTATTCCATTTAAATACATGTTTAAAACAATGGCAGACCGAATGTTCCGGTCGACGCTCATCCGTTTGGTGTGAATTTGAAGAATGTTTCCTCGTGCCTTGAGGTCAGGCTGAAAAGATTCATAATGATCAGTGCGTGTACTCATTGTCAGATCTGTAATTATTTTTATTTGATTACCAAAGAAAATTCAATGCGTCGGTCAATGCGACCGGGCCGAATGAGCGCCGGGTCGAGTGTGTCCGGTCTGTTGGTGGCCATCAAAACCTGAAATTAAGAAATTCCGAACAATTTTCTTAAAAATGAAAAAGGCGCCGCAAAGAAGCGTTTAAAAATAATGGTCGTCGTTTTAAAAGACCTGACCCGTTCACAAAAATTTCGGTTGACCTCCCCCCCCCTCTTTTGCCTTCCCTTTCAAACCAAAAATGTAAGACGTGTATGCCGCCCCCCACCTTGATGGCCCCGCGTGAGTCGAATCCGTCCAGTTGGTTGACCAACTCGAGCATCGTCCGTTGCACTTCGTTGTCGCCCCCTTTTCCGTCATCAAAACGAGCTCCGCCGATGGCGTCGACTTCGTCGAAGAAGAGAATGCACGCCTTTTTCGTCTTCGCCAGCGAAAACAGCTCGCGCACCATGCGCGCGCCTTCGCCAACGTATTTTTTGACCAATTCGGAACCGATGACGCGGATGAAACAAGCGTCCGTCCGATTGGCGACCGCGCGGGCACACAAAGTTTTGCCGGTGCCCGGCGGACCAAAAAACAAGACGCCCTTCTGAAATGGAAGATAAGGGGACATGCCAAGGAATGGCAAAACGCACCGGAGGCTCAATGCCCAAACTCGTGAAACGCTCGGGCTAAAAATAGAGGCAAAATGGAACAAAACAAAAGCGGAAAATGAATGACTGACCTGAAGCAACGGAAACTCGACCACTTCACGCAACTTTTTGATCTGCTCTTCGCACCCGCCAATGTCCGCGTAGGTAACGTCCGGCTTGTCCTCCACTTGCATCATCGTAACGGACGCGTCAATCTTTGCCGGCAAAGGCAAATGAATCTTAAATAAATGTTTTTCAGCGATTGAATTTTTAGAAACTTAGAATTCATCAAAAAATTTTGTAAAGGTTAAAAATTTTCGGGGGGTGGGGGGAAAAGAGCTGCTACTCCCTTAATTAAGGAAAATATGTTTGTGTTGTGACTTTACTTACATTAAACAAATGCCCACTTGCCTATTTAAATTTTAAAAAAAACAATTTATGGCGCATTTTGTCAAATCCCATAAAAACGATCCAATCCATAGAAACGTATATACTACAGTAAAACGCAATTTCTGAAAAAATAAGCTTATGTACACAGTGCCTGGTATTTGTTGCGGTCCACCCCTACTCGCATTCCCTCCTCAATGTCAGTGGGCGCCACATTTTCGTGCAAGTCCACGACGAACTTGGCGAACTGCTTCACATTGATCATATAACGCGTATCTTTGCCCTCCTCTTTGATAATTTTTGTGCAGCGAGCCACCTTTTTTAATATGATATTTTAAATGGCATTGAATACAATTATTTTAAAAATTTTCTCCGTTGGAAAAAACGAAGGGAATTTTGCCAATGATAAAACACCCCGAATATTATTGTAAATTTTCAACATTTTTAACCCATCAAGAAATGGCTTCCTAAAATGTGCATGTTTCAACTAATCCCTTTCCCTGTGACTGACTTTTGGCGCAACTTAATTTTGTTTTAAAATTATTAAATAAAAAAACAATGGGCGACATTTTTGATATTTTTGTTATAAATTCAGGAAAAAGTGCTTCGGGGATTTTCGGAGTCGCCGACCACAAATCCGACATACGCTAAAATAGCATTTTAAAATTTAAATTTCTCCTTAAAGTAGTTTCATTGTTTTTTATAAAAATTTTAAACAGGTCTCATTGACCAAAATCTAAAATAAAATTCACCTGCAGCGGTTGCTCATGGGACATGGCCATTTTGTCTGCCGCAATGTCCCAAAGAATGGGCGGTGCCAGCCCCGTGTCGCTCTCTTTCACCCCGCAAAGTGTGTTTATGCGCTTCTGAATTTCATCAATGTCCTTCTCCGCCTGCTTCAACTGATCCGCGTACGGTCCCATGTTGTAATTGCTAAGTGCGGCAATTTCATCCTCGTCAAGCGCTGAAATCGGAAGAATCACCAAATATGATGAGTTTTACTTGGTTAAGCACAAAAATCACATTTTATTTCTTTGGTTTTGTCATCCGTCTCATTGGGTTTTGTTTCCTTTTTCTCGACAATATCGCTGGACATTTTTGGGAGAAAGAAATTCAATAAAGCAAAGCTAAATCTTTAAAAATATTTAGGTATTTTATTAAAACTCGGTTTTATGTTTCTCAAATAATAAAATTTGATGACAATGTCTGATGTCTCCCATTTTCCTTCGCTTATTTTTAATTTTTAAATTTGTCAAAGCTAAACCACAGTAATTTGGCATTATGAATAAGAAAAAATTCTTTTATTTTTGTCTTTCTTCATTTTTGTTACTTCGTTTTATAATACCTACCTAATACAATTGAAAACAAAAACTATTTTAATTTTTGGATTTCAGTATTCTGTCCTTTCAATTTCACAAAAATTGCTCACATTTGTGAAATTTGTAGCTGTTTGTCTGTCTTTTTCTGCATCGAAAACACTTCCAAAGAAAAATGGCTGTTGACGTAAATTCGGCTCTGACCAAGGCTTACGACGAGTTAAGGAGCATTGACGTGAACATATCAATGCTTTCCGGAGTTTCAGAAAGGTAAAAAACACTTTGCTAGTTTTTCTTCCATATTATTGCTTTTAAGATTTAACCGGAAAAGAAGCGCACCAACAAATGATTCTTTCTCTACCCCCTTTGATCGGTAAGACGGACAATCGAAAACTTACCTAATATGGTATTTTCAGGCGTGTGCAGGATGGTGGCCGAAAAATTATTATCGGGCCGGAAAGCAGGTTTAATTAAACAGTCCAAAATATTTTGGGTGATTATTTAAGCGAAATCAATTAGAGTATCTAACGAACTGGCAAATTTTCTTAAAAAATAATGTTTTTCTGTTCATAATATCGACTTTAGCGATCGCAATGCGAAGCGTGGGCGTTACGCCGCGGACGAGGGTCCGCCTGGTGATTATTCCCCGCCCTCTTCAGCGCGTACTCACCGCACTTTGCAATCTAGTGTCGTGATGCCCACCATTGAGACCAAATCGCGTACGGCGGTAATCAACGAGATGAAGAAGAACGAAAACAAAGAAGACCAAGTGCGGTGAGTTGTTGGAAATTTGCCAATATTTTTTTTGTCACAATGATTTATGCTATGTTAGTTTTTCAAAGTTTTGATGGTCAATCCCTGTTATGATTAGACTTTCACAATCAATATATTCTCACGAAAATCGCAAACGCCCCTTATTGTTTAGAAACCGACGTCTTTTCGGTAATCTTTTGGTTGCCACGTTGCGCAAATTTCAGAACGAAGAAAAGACGGTTGGGAGCAAAGGACAAGTGCAGGTTTATTGAGGAGAGTTGCATTTTTGCCAAAAAAGGAAATAACGCACAGATCGACAAGCAACGCGAAGTTGAGCGTCGTTTAGAGGAGACGGATAAGGAAAACAGAAACCGAATGATGCGGGAGAGAGAGGCACTGATGGCGAAGAAGCGCGAGAAGGAAATGGAAATTCAATCCCTCCGGCGTCAAAAGGCCATTGAACAATCGGTGGGTTGAAAAATCGATTTGAGTTGGGAATTAATTAATTTTGCTTTTCTTTAAGGCCGAAGAGAAAACGAAGCATTTCCGTCGACTTCAGTGCTTCATCCAAACTCAGACTAAGCCTCCGCTGTTCTTCCTCCCCTCCAAACACACACTCCGAACTTTGGAACTCCTCAAAGAGTCATCAAAGAAAATTGAAAGTGAGTCTTTGGAATTTGAATATTTATTGTATTGGGGAGGGTGTGCACTTCCCTCAATTATTCAATTTACATGCCTCTGTTTTAGCACTCATTGAGTTACGACGTGATGAGATGACCCGCGAGTTGCGTCGGCTCGACACGTACACCGCCGCCAGCTTTGGCGGGACAATTGGTCAAGGTAAGAATAATGTGGCGGATGAGTCGGACGACCAGGACGAGGAGGAGATGAATGTTCGCGGCGGACTGAAGTCGGCGATTGTGGTGAAAATGGAAGGAATGGCGGGCGAAACAGTTGCTGAAGCGGAAGAGGAGAAAAGGGACGATGAGGAGGGCGAAAAAGAGATTGGACAGAAAGATGGAGAGGGGGAGGGATAGGTATGCCCTTTATTTTTTGTCGTAATTAAGTTTTAATCATTGTTCCGAAAATGAAAACAATACATACCTATTTTTGCATATAAATTAAACGTATATAGAAAGACCGAAAGTTAAAATAGTTCAAGAAAAGAAATAAATCATCTGCATGGATTCCCGTGGCGTTCCGCCGCATTAGCATCGCTTCGGCGTTTTGCCTGCTTCTGGTGGACGGCCTCTGCTCCCTCCGGCACGACTGCACCAACCTTTTAGCTGCTATTAATTAGAAAGCAACGTTTACATGAAACAGTAGGGGGATCGGCCGGGTCAAATTGTGACAAAAAAGTGAGCCACCAAAACACCACTGGCCAACCCAAAACAGCACACAGACCCCTGTTGCTGCTTTTGTTGCTACAGCTCCAGCGCCTCCTCATTTGTCAAGAGTCTGTCAATGCTGGCCGGCACATTTTTGTACAGGGCGTTTGTGCTGCAAAAATTGAATATTGAATTTGTCATTTTAAAGGCTTAGAAAAGCCTGATTTGTCATGACTCATGACGTAAGTGCCCATAAAAATCCACCTTCTTGCGCTCAGTTCACAGAACAGTCCGGTGGCAACTGTGACAATTTGGGGAGGGTTCGCGTCGCGCTTCAGTGAGTTCAGCGACGCAGGCGTCACTTTGAGCGGATCCTTCAGCCACAAATGCGTGCACATCAGCAAAGACATGTAGCGGACACGCCGTTGTTCTCGTCACGCACCCTTTGGAAGGGAATGGTGAAATGAGTAAAAAAATTGAAATTATATAAGACGGATAGACAAGGATTCGTCGGGACAACAAAAAATGCATTTAATTATTTTAAAAGTGAGGAGCATTGCAACTTATTCGGGATAATTGATCAATTAAATTTGCACATTTGAATGAATGTGTCGTTGAACTTGTTGAACACGTTGGGGAAGCGGAAGCACAGGTCGGTCAGTCATCATGACCAGGATGTTGTTGCGCATTCGTACCCACACCATCCCAGAACTGAGCTCCAATACCAAAAAAGATTTGCATGTGTGGCTCAGTGGTTTTTGTAAGATAGTAAAGAGACAAAGGGCGGGGGTTCGAGTCCGTTGGGCAACATGAATATTTTTATTTATTTTTGCCCAAAAAATAAAAAAATGACGATTTTTGGAAATTATTTTTGAAGCTTTTTCCCAACCAGATTGTATAAACTTGGTATCATTCGAAAGCTCTTAATGAGGGGAAGCTTTTTCTAAGCATATGCTAAAAAATTGGTCCTTATCTAAAAAAGTTAGAGGAATTTTAAATTTTCATAATGGTCTAATGCAAAATGGGATAGAAAAACCGTAAAATTTTATAGAACATTCGATGCAGAATTTTTTTCTCTATCGATATGCAAAATTTGAAACGAATTTAACAAGTACAAAAAATTTTAAACAGGATGAAGTAAATTAGGTTTTTCTCTATTAACAGAGACAAAAAAATAGTACGCCAAAAAGAGAGATGTTTTTTTCTCTGCACTCTCTCTTTATTGTCACATGTCTCGTTTTTTGAGCCGGTGTGTACCGAAGGAGAGGCAAAGTAGTGCCGCTTCCACCGCGACATTGCTCCATTTGGTGTGAACAGGCGGGCCGGCGGTGCCGATAGGTGCCGCCGGAAAAATTTTCTTTCGCCAATGCCCACCCGTCTCAGAATGGTGTCTTTGATGTGGACAGAAAAGGCACACTCGGCGTAGGAGAGGAACTTGAGCTTGAGCACCACTTCGCTGACAAATAACAGCAGCCGGCTGACCACCAACTCCAACATGGCACGCCGCTGTTATCCCCAATTAGCTCATTTATTATCCTTCACCAACTCGCTCTTTCTAAATCCAGAAAAGAAATCACTTTATTTTACAAAACACCAAATCAGTCAAATTTCACTTCGATCGGATGGGAAAAATGAACGAAAAGGGACAAAAAGTAAAGGACAAAAGGCACTCAGAAGTGAAGGCACTTTTTGATCAAGTGACAATTAGTAAAACGAATTATTGCTAATTTGTCACTAATTAATTATGCTCTGCAATTTAGAAGACCACTCCCAACAAAATATGCTTGACACGAATTATGACGTTATCCAGCAATTAGCATTTTATTCTGTAATTCGGCATAACCCATTTTTTAAATTTTATCAAGAGAAAGTTTCTCAATAGTCATTAGTTTTCATTCGCTATTCCTTTGTTTCCTCGTCACATTCGAACGCAATTCCCCGTATTAAATCGAAGCCGAATTCGCGACTGAATTCCTCCCAAAATGTGCCGCTTTTTTCCACGGCATACGCAATTGAAATTTCCGCCGTTCCATTTCCAATCCGCACAAATTGCAGCGTTTTCTCTTTTCCTTCATCGCTTCGTTCATTTGATGGCCATAAAAAGAAGTCGCCAGGAAGTGATAGGCTCGGCATTCTGTTGAATGCCAATGGAGGATATAAAGGATTTGCTATGCTTCATCAGTTTCCGATAAATAAACTCCAAAGATGGTCATTGATGAAAAACATTTCCTCTTTTTACCCACCCATTGCGAATGAATGAGGACAACATTTGGACCAAAGTGGCACGGTGTTGTCGGTCCGCCTCGCTGAATTGGAATTCGCCCACGGGGAAGAGACCGTTGAGGTAGGGGTACTCATTGCCTGACAAAGAGGCGATATTGTGAAAAAGGTAGTCGTGTGCCGAGTGGCATCACCATGAGTTGCGCCTTGGAACGGAGTCCACGGCTCGAATTGGCACTTATTGAAATAGTCGTTAAAGTACAGAAAGGTGGGCACGGCACAGCGGCGACGGAATCGGGCCATCCGAAATAATGGCACATTGAACAGCAAATCGGAGACGAGCTGAAAAGTGGAGAGAAACTGAAGACAAAAGCGGGCAGAAGTGTCGTCCTTCCTTTACCCGGCTGTACTGCTTCAGCGTCGGTTGGCTGTTCTTCTCCGCCACTTTGTTCTGCTCTGTGCCATTCTGTCCATTCCTTTTTTGTCCATCGAGTTCGATTCCATGCAAATAAAAGGCACAGATTTTCATTTCCGCAATGCGTAAAATTTGCTCCAATTTTTGCGCATTTTCCCTCTCAAAATGCCGTCGGAATTCGCCTCCCAAAACAACGTCATGGACAAAAAAGCGGAATTGGTCAGTGCCAAAGTTGGCCAAACATTCGCGAGCAATGCCAAATGGATTGATGGACGGGTCCTTGGCTTGGATGGCTGAAACAAAAGGACCAAAAAGCGATGGACCGAAACGACGGACTGAAATAGATGGCCTCTTCGGCGGTCACCCCCATCAGCACGGGTTTGTTCTCTCCTCGCACTTCCCGCACCAAAGCGGGGATGTCACGGGGGAGGAAGTCGCCGTCGATGCACGGGCCCCACACCAAAAGGTTGGGGTCCGCGCGGGTGGTGCCCTTCAAAAACGCTCATTTGCTGTTTTTACATTTGGCTTTTCCGACCATTGCTTTTGCAATTTGCACAATTTGTTCGGCAGTCAGTGCCTTCAGCTTTTCCTTCACTTCCTCCATTTTCCCTTTTGGCATTTTCCATTTTTGCTCTTTGCCGTTTCTCTCTCCGCCATTCTCCGTTTTTCCTCCGCCGTCGCTTTCTCTCCATTTGCTGTCCATCGCTCTTCCCACAAACTCTCTGCTCGCCTCCTCCGTTCGGCCACTCGCCGACCATTCGGCCAACGCCGTCCCACTCATTTCAACGCTTCCGCAAATCCAATCTGACAAATGGGAAACATATTTAATAAAATCATTTCTCAATCGATGGATTCCAAAACCCCAGCAAAAAAGAGTCAGTCGATGCTTCCTAATGCTTTCCACCTCTGCTGTGCGGTGACAGTGCCATAAATGCCGCGGCGGCCCCTCCGGCGCTGAGACCGACGGCGGTGACGCGGCGCGGGTCGCCGCCAAAGGCGTGGATTTCGTTGTGTACAAAGCGCAAAGCCTGACAAATATCCCAAAGGCCCAAATTGCCGGGTAAAACACTTCCACGGCCAAAGGACAAAAAACCTAAATAAGCAAATTCAAACTAAAGCGGGGGGAAAAGGCGGAAGACTCAGCAGAACCGAATGGGCCCAGCCGATATTGGACGGTGACCACCAAAATTCCCTGCGGCGCGAAATTCTCGGCCCACCCGTCGTAGCCGTATTGGCGAGCGGAGCCTTCGGCAAAGCCACCGCCGTGAATATAAACCATGACAGGCAACAAATGAGAGGAAGCAGAGAGCGCGGGACGGAAAATGTTCAACTGCAGACAATCCTCAGAGATGGGAATGGACTCTGAATTCTCTGGGTTTAGCGGAATGGCAGCCAGGCCAAAAGCGAATGCCCGCAACGGAGAGGAAAGCCACGGAGAGGGCGGCACGGGCTTCTGAAACGATTATTCTATAGAGAAAAACGTTAGGAAATGTTGCTGATTTTAAGTGGAGACTGATTGGTTATTACTGATCAATTTTGGCTGATCACCTCAAATCGCAGTTGGCCAATTGGAGGCTTTGCAAAGGGAATGCCGAGAAAAACTTCGACTTGGACGCCGCTGTCCAAACGCCGCAGAATGCCAATGACATCGCCGTACGACGTGCGGACGACTGGCGGAGCATTGGGCGAAGAACAGTGACCATTTGTGAGACAAACGACGGAACAATTGCAATCGGACATCACTTTTGGATGAGTTAATTGTGACGACAGACCGAACCAACAATTAATTAATGACCCAAAAAAATGATTATCCCTTCATCAGAGCCTAAGAAAAGTCAGCGGAATGAATTTTATTTAATGTCCTTTTGCTCTTTCGTGTTTAATTAAGGCCTTTATTCCTCCGACTTCGCAAATTATTCTCTCTGAATTGAATTACCAATTTGCCATTTTTAATTAACGCTTTGTTTTAATTTTCTTTGTCCTTTCAATTCTTCTTTTTCTTCAGGCCATTCGCTTTTTAATGAGATGCAAAAGAACAATTCTTGAGCTTCGATGGCATAGTCAAATTGAAAAAAGAAAAATGTCAGTCATATTTTATTATTCTCATTTGTCAGCCACGGGGGGGGGGAGAGAGAGGGGAGAGGGAGGAGGAGAGGGATCGATAGGCCAAAGACAAATTGACAAATTGGGAATTGGGGAGGGAAAAGAAAAGGAATGATAACGCAAAAATAAAAATGTAATAAAAAACACGAAAAATAATAATTTACCAATAAATATGTGAATTTTAAGGACAGGCAATGTCTGTTGTGAACACAGAAAAAAGAAATGGAAGGGCAAACGGAGGGGGGGGGGGGAAGGGAAGGGACATTCATTCCCCCCCCCCATCTCTAATGAGAGAGAGAGAGAGATTCAAATGAACAAAAAGAAACCCAAAATGGGGGCGAAAATGGAGGGGGAGAGGGGGGGGGGGACGAGAAGTGTTCCGGAAAAGGGCAAAAGTACAAAAAGAACACTTTGGAACAAAGTCATAAAAAGAGGAGGAAGGGAATAAGCAATGTGAGAAAAGTGGGGAAGGATTATGGACAGAAGCAAAGGGAAAAAGGGAAAATGAAAGGCGGGGGGGGGGGGGGGGGGAGGGAAAGGGATGAAAATGACAGCACTAACGAAGAAGTGCAAATATCGTCCAAGAAATACGTGAGAATTTAAACAATACAATTGTCAAACGGAAGCAAAAGCATTAAAGGGAAGCCAATAAAATTTGTCCGTTCGATAAACGATGGAAACGGACGGAAGGACGACTCATTTCATTCTTCCTGCCGATCTGCTGGTGACCGAATTTCGCGAATGGCACAGGGTTCCATTCGCGGGTGTGAGTCTTTCTCCTAATTTTGTGTTTTTTGGAATTTTAGACTCAAAAAGTTTAAGTAAAAGCTTCATATACATATTTTGGGCAAAATATGTTAATAATAATTCCATAATTATACAAAATTTCGCGGCGGCGCCTATTGGCACCGCTTCAATTCCTTTCGGTTTTAAAATTAGGTAAACTTTTTTAAATAGGCTTTTTTGTTAATCAAATAAAGCTTTTAAAAAATTCCGTTGTTAATGGTCAATGATCGGATGGATATTATCATTGTTTTTCTATTTTTGTAGATCAAAAATTAACCGTAATAAAATCAATTCGTTTGCTGTTTTCTTATGGTTCGATCAAAAAACCAATGAGCAAAACCTTACGATAATTCAAAAACCGAAGGTTAAATGATTCTTTGCTCTGCTGATGATGAATAAAATTCAACTCGGCTGACATTTTTTGTCTCTTTTTTTTAATTTTAATTTTTCTTTTGTTTTTAGTGCAAAAATAAAAATTTACACACTCAACAAATATTCATTCAGTTCAATTCAATTTTCTGTGTTTATTTACACAATCATTCGCTTTTTCACTTAATCGATTCTTCAGTTTTCACCACATCGCTTTTTTCTAAGGTTATAAAAGTTGTGACACGAAAAATATTACAATTACCACGCATTTGTTGTTAATCATTAGGGAATGGATTCATAGGGACGAAAAAATGGTTAAATAGGGGAGAAAAATTAGAAAAATCTGTGCTTTTTTCAAGAAAATAAATTATACCGATGTAAATAATTTATTCGCAATTTAATTACAAAAGTATTATTCCTTTTTTTTTTTTGAATAAACAGCAAACGAGAGTCTTTCTTAAGAAAATTCGACTTTCCGGCTATTTTTTTCATTTTTAGGTCAGTTTTTCCAACTTTCCCCGTCGGAGCTGACTAAAAACTTTAATTTAAAAAAAAAATTGGCTCTAAATCACTAAATATGCTCTGTAACAAAATTATAAACTCAAGAATTTTTTTACCACTTCAGCTATTTCCCGTGGACGAATCGAGATGAACTTTTTACCAAACATACCCAAAAAAATCGGAAATTGTAAAAGAAAAAATTTTTTTATGAATTTTTTTCCGAAAAAGGTCCCAAATTTGGCGTAACAAAATTATAAACTCAAAACTTTGAAGACATGTAACTTATTTTAGAGGGCACATTTTTTGACAAAATCTTTTAAGCGCTCCGAAAAAAAGTGAAGTGAAAGCAAAAAAGATCGTCGCTTGACACTTTTTATTGAAAATCTTGTTTTTAGAATTTGAGTTTTTTATTCTTATTTTCAAAAAAAAAAACTTGGAAGCAAAAATATGCCGCAAAAAATGCACATGCGGTGAAATTCAAATTTCACCAAAAATTTTCGCCACATTTTTCCAAAAAAACCCAAAAATGCATTTCTGGTGCGAAAATGTTGTAAAATGTGGAACAAATCTCACCATAATTTTTTGAATAAAATGCCGAAATTTTTTTTTAATTCTCTATGCATTTTATAATCTTTTGATGTCATAATTAAATTAGGTCAAAATATTAAAGTTTCGATCAAAATGAACGACGATTTTGACCGTCGGAAACAGATCAGTGTGCGTGGCATTGCACAGGTGGAAAATGTGGCGAACATCAAAAAGACTTTTAATCGCCATTTGCACTTCTCAATGATCAAAGTTCGACCAAAAATTATAAATTATCAATTTATAAAATTGCAATTTTCAATCAAATCATTTCGTTTCCCCCTTTCCCCAGGACAGAAATGTGGCCACTCCTCGCGACTATTATTTTGGTAAGCCTATCGGATTGGAAAAAAATGACAATATCATTTGCCGAAACCGAGGGAATTGGTCCACTTTTATCCCTTTTTTCAGCCCTCGCCCACACCGTCCGCGACCATTTGGTCAGCCGATGGATTCGCACCCAACAGCACTATTACGAGAAGGACCCGAAGGTAAGGCCATTCATTCCCACGTTCGATTGCATCATTTTCATTGGTTTCAGCGCGTTTATTACCTTTCGTTGGAATTTTACATGGGCCGCACTTTGTCCAACACAATGCTCAATTTGGGAATGCAAGCGACGGTGGACGAAGCGCTTTACCAGGCGAGCGACCGCATTTTATATTACGAATTAAGTTTATTTGGCATTCCATTTCAGCTGGGCCTCAACATTGAAGAGCTGCAAGAGATTGAGGAGGACGCCGGCCTTGGCAACGGCGGACTCGGCCGACTCGCCGCCTGCTTTTTGGACTCAATGGCCACACTCGGCATTCCCGCCTATGGATACGGACTGCGGTATGAGTACGGCATTTTCAAGCAACTGATCCGCGACGGATGGCAGGTGAAAATGCGGGGGGGGGGGGCGGGAGAGACAAGGCTCTATTGCAGTTCACACGACCATAAAAAATAATTTGACCACTTTAATGCACTATATCTTTTTCCAGAAGCATCCGATTAAAACTATTCTTTGTATCATTCAATGGCCCTAAGCGTCCTATAATTGTCTACGAAGGTTTAAAAAAATTCACTAAGGATTCAAAAACTTATAGTCAAAAAGGTTTTTAATGTTTTCTGCTCATAACTTTTTTAAACATAAAAAATTCTTTGAAATTTTGCAGGCTAATATAGATCTTAAGGGGCTATCAAATGATACCAAGAATATTTAATTTTGATGCTTCTAAAAAAAGTTATGTTGCATTAAAGCTGTCTTATTATATAGAGCCGAGAGACATTCCAAAAAAGCAAACTTTTTGTATTATTTGCATTTATTTTTACGCCTCTTTTTCTAATGCGTTAATTTATTTTCGTGTTAAAATTCTCTACTCGAAGATGCAAAATCCTTTCAATCAGATCGAAGAGCCGGACGATTGGCTTCGTTTCGGCAATCCGTGGGAAAAGGCGCGGCCCGAGTATATGCTTCCGGTGAACCTTTACGGCCGCGTGGAAAAGGACGTCAATGGGAAGGTGTTTGGAGGGTCACCGGGAAAGTGCGGACATTAAAAAAAAGAAACATTTAGAGCCATTGGAGGGACACCCATTTGATCTTTGCGATGCCTTACGACACGCCGGTGCCCGGGTTCCGCAACAACGTGGTGAACACACTGCGCCTGTGGTCGGCCAAGGCGGAGAACCATTTCCACCTGAAATTCTGTGAGCCCAAATTGGAAATTTAATAATTTTGGAACATTTATTTCTCTAAAAAATACAAATTTTATCCCATTTGCCCCCCCCCTCTCTCTATTAAAGTGTTTTGTCCGTTTAGTCAATGACGGCGATTACATCCAAGCGGTGATGGACCGCAACCTTTCGGAGAATATCACTCGCGTTTTGTACCCCAATGACAACGTTTTCGTCGGCAAAGAATTGCGTCTGAAGCAGGAATACTTCTTGGTGGCCGCAACTCTCCAGGATATCATCCGCCGTTTCAAATCCAGCAATTACGGAAGCCGGGACCCGGTTCGGGTAGACTTTGACACCTTCCCGGACAAAGTAAGCAAATGCATGGAGGAAGAGAAGGGATGTAATCGGGAATTTCATATTGGACGGACGGGCGCCCAAAAGTGTGTTTTATCATGGCCTGTATCTTGCTATTTTAAATTTGTTTTAAAAGGCAAACTATAATATTTTTTTGATAATTGGCAATAAAACATGGGTATTCGGAATGATAAACTCTAAAATATTATCAAGGAAATCCAGTTTTTCGTGACTAGCCTGGACATGAACTTTTTCTTATTTGACATGGACATGAGTTTCCCTGGACAAAAAAAAAACAGGTCCAGAATAATCCAGACCTGGATCCAGTTCAACTCTAATTACAACTTTTTCCTGGTCATTTACCATTCTTTCCCTCCCCTCAGGTGGCCATCCAATTGAACGACACTCACCCGTCTATCGGAATCCCCGAACTGCTCCGTCTGCTCGTCGATGTCGAAGGACTGAGTTTCGACAAGGCATGGGAAATTTGCGTGCGCACTTTCGCCTACACTAATCACACACTTTTGCCCGGTGGGCAAATTTAGCCATATCATTTGGCTTTTTTGCCTTTGCCCTCTCTCTGAAAATGTCCGTTTTTTCAGAAGCATTGGAGCGATGGCCCGTCGCAATGCTCGAACACCTTTTGCCGCGTCATTTGGAAATAATTTATCTGATCAATCAGCGATTTATGGACGTAAGCGCTGTTTTGGAGAATGGCAATTCAATAAATAATCCAATAAAATTTAGGCCCTCGCCAAAAAACACCCGGGAGACTTTGATCGGATGCGACGCATGTCAATTGTGGAAGAGCCGGACCAATACGGCGAGAAACGGATTAACATGGCAAATGTGAGGGGGAACAAAGGGATGCTTATTGTTGATTACCGATCATTCGTTAGCTGTGCATCGTCGGCTCCCATTGCACAAATGGCGTCGCTGCGCTTCACTCAGAGCTTTTGAAGAGCCAAACGTAAACCAATTTTGGCAATAACACACTCATTTGTTTATGAATTTAATTAATTTTTCCCCCAAATTTCAGTTTCAAAGACTTCGCCGAGTTTTTCCCCGAACGCTTTCAAAACAAAACCAATGGCATTACGCCCCGCCGTTGGCTTTTGCTGTGCAATCCGTCGTTGGCCGACTTAATTTGTGACAAAATCGGAGACGATTTCATCCACGACCTCAACAAGTTGGCTTGTCATTTTTGTTTTATATTAAAAATGTTTTAGGCTTCGGGCATTGGAGAAATTCGCTGACAATGCCGGCTTTTTGGACTCCATCGGTCGCATCAAGAGGGACAACAAACTCCGAGTTGCGCAATACATCAAAGAGCAGTTTGGGGTGGACATAAACGCGGCGAGTGAGTCGGACGGGGGGCGCCACGGGATGAATTGTTGGGTGGAGGGGAAGGTATTAAGAAATTTGCTGACGACAGTCAGTATTGGGTTACGGTTTCAGTCCCTCACTGGTCCCCCTCCCCCTTTTTGGGAATGTCCATGACGAAAGTGTGCTTTTTAGGCATGTACGATGTCCATGTGAAGCGCATTCACGAGTACAAGCGACAGCTGCTGAACGCACTGCACGTGATAACGCTATACAACCGAATCAAGGCGGACCCGGCGAAAAAAGTGGTGCCGCGGACAGTAATGTTCGGAGGAAAGGTGCCAATGGGTGGTGGTGGTGATCCACTGATCACTTTCGCTTTTTCAGGCCGCCCCCGGCTATCACATGGCCAAACAGATCATCAAACTGATCACTTCCGTGGCCGCCGTTGTGAACAATGACCCAATTGTGGGCGACAAATTGAAAGTGTGTTCATTTGATGCCTTTTTTCAAAGAGTGTTCATTTATTATATACTCCCTTCTGTTCGCAGGTCGTTTATTTGGAGAATTACCGCGTTTCAATGGCCGAAAAAATCATTCCGGCGGCGGATTTGTCCGAACAGATTTCCACCGCGGGCACAGAGGCATCGGGAACCGGGAACATGAAGTAAATATGTTTTTTGATGCCATTCACACAACGCCGCACATTTTTAGATTCATGCTCAACGGCTCATTGACAATTGGCACTTTGGACGGAGCAAACGTGGAAATGGCGGAGGAAATGGGCGCCGAAAATATGGTGAGAGAAGACGGAATTTGCCAATTAAATCACTATTGTTTAATTCCTTTTCAGTTCATTTTTGGCATGCGAGTTGAAGACGTACAAGCACTTCAGAAGAAAGGGTAAAAAGTTATTGGAGTTTTAATTATGTATTAAAATGTTTGCTCCAACTCTTATTTGTTAGGTACAATGCTACCGAATTCATCGCCGAAAATGGCGAATTGTCGCTGATTTTGGACCAAATCGAGGGTGGTTTCTTCACGCCCGACAACCCCGACTTGCTCAAGGACTTGGCCAATTCGTTGCGTAACCACGACCGTTTTTACGTCTGCGCGGACTATGCTGACTATATTGAGTGCCAGGAGAAAGTGTCCGAGACTTACCAAGTGAACTGGGGGGAATTCACTCTCCGTTCATTTTGCTGTTGTTCCAGGACTCGGACAAATGGCTGAAGATGTGCCTGTTCAACATCGCGGCGACCGGCAAGTTCAGCACGGACCGGACGATTTCGGAGTACGCGCGTCAGATTTGGTCGGTTGAGCCGGGCGCCGTCCAACTGCCGCCACCGTACGAAACGGAGGACGAGCGACAGCCGGCGCAAGACGGATTCTGACGGACCAAAGCAAAAAGAAATAATATAACGGAAGACGATAGGAAAAGGGACGAAAATATTTATGGAATATCTTTTCAATTATAGACATTCTTCTCACATTGACAGTTCTGTTGATAGATCACAGATTTTTAGGGAATATGCAAATTGTTATAATTTTTAATTATTATTCTCTCACCTTAAGCCTCTTAATTGACAAAACGCTTTTAGGTAATACTATAGATGGTGGGCCCCCTTTTTGGAAGAAAATTTTTTTATTCTAAATGTCGTGAAAACATTTTCGATGTTTCAGTGGTTTTTGACTGGATTTAGCTTGTTTTGTTCAATTTTGGAACAAAAGTGAGAATTTTGAAAATTTAGAATTTCAACTTTTTGTTCGAATTCGGGTCCGGGATTCGAAATTGGTCAAAATGAGTGTTGGATTCGGGTTCTCCGACCACGAAAACCCCCATAAACATGTTTTCACGAGTTTTTAGAACAAAAAAAAAAATTTTCCAAAAAGGGGGCCCACCATCTATAGTATTACCCGCTTTTATTTACTAAATGCTTTTTATTGATAAATAATATAATAATAATACGGTGATCGTATTGTTTTTTTTTGTATGATACGCAGCAATTTCTCCTTTTCGAGACCCCCCCCCCCCCAAATCCCGTTTTAAATACTTTTTTTTTTTGCTGAAATTCCCACTAACAAGAATGAAATTTTTGGGTATATTTATAGAGACCAGAATATACGGAATAAGCATTAAATAGGAAAATAAACTCGCTGATAATTGGGGTAAACACTTCGTTGGTGCCGAATATGTTATTAATTTCGAATTTTCTCTCATTTCCTATAGTGTCCTATTTTCTATGACCTTTTTTCCGGGGAGCCATTCGGAAAATGTTCGAGGGAATTGAAATTTTAAAAAACTATAACCAAGAGAAAAACAGTGTAATAATTTTAAAAAAACGCAAAGGCAAAATTTATTTAAATAAAAGATTAAAAGCATGCGAAAAGAACAACGACGACTTTTCCATCCCCCGACACTTCCGTCTTCACGCGTCCGGGTTGGCCAACGGGTTTTTCAGCACGAGAATGACACTGTCGCCGCGCAAAAAAAGTTTGGGGATGAAACGGTCGCGCGCCACGGGTTTCGACTTCTTTTTGCCCTTTCCTTTCTTCGGCAGTTCCGTCCACATTTCCTTCACATCTTCCAGCACCATGTTGCAGTGACTTAAGGCCAATGCATTAATTAATGAATGCCGAAAATGGCATTTTGGGCGCCACTTGAAAAGTTGTCAATTTAGTGATTTTATTAAAAACAAAAATGGACGGACCTTTTTGGTTTACAAAATGTTTTTTTTAAATAATATCTAATCATGATTTCTGAAAGTTGTTTTTCTGGGGTTTTAGTGGTCCTTGATCAAGAATGTAACATTTTAACCCCGAATTCCTAACCGTAAAACAATCGAACATTTTTAAATGGGGAAATGAAATGGGAAAAAGCAAGTTACCGGTCGAATGCCTTCACACGGCCCAACAGTTTTTTGTTGTTTCGACAATTAATGAGCACCTAAAGGGAGAGACTACGAAATTGTGCCTTTTTTGAGTCGGATTTTCGCTTTACCTGCGCATGATTTCGCACGGAATGAGTGAGCACTGAGAGAGGGCCCAAGTTGAACTCCTCCTGCTCTTTGGCCGCCAATTCCTCGGCGCTCATTTCGCTTCGCGGTTTCACTGCAGTGGCCATGCCAAATCAATTCAATTAATGAAGTAACAAAGTGATAAAGATAATGAGCTAAACTGAAAGAGACAATCAATCGCTTATTGGGCGTCAATTTGCATGGACAAAATGCAAAAGAAAGGGAAAAGGCAAGCGAAATTTGAAAAAGGAAGGAAAAACAATTCGCCAAATAAAACAAATGATATTTTCAAATTCTTATAAGAAGTTTTTTGAAATAAATGAATTTACATTTGGGTTTGTAAGGGGTAAAGAAAGAAATTGTGATCTGGAATTTGAAATACCGATCATTTACAGGCATAGCGATAGGCAGTTTTGGTGTAGGGGTGGGTTGGGTTGAACGGTGTGTCAGTGGGTCGCCCATTAGCGAACCAATTAGAAGAGGCTATTAGCTGACCAAAAACTGTTAAACTATTTGTTCAGCTCAAAGATTGTGCTTCAAAATATGTAAAGCTTCGATTTATTGAATTTATTAAATGCATTTCTTTATTTAAAAAACTCATTCAAAAGGGTAAGAAAAGAAATGTAAAATATTCAATGACTTAAATTTGATCAGTCATTTCATTTTCTTTTTCCCGCTTCTCATTGTTGAAGCACCGTCGACACGGTGAGAAAGTGTAAGCCACGGCTCATCGACACATTTCCACTGTCTAAACCAAAAAAAGTCGTGAATGGTTGGTCCGTTGAATTGGACTTAAAAAACAGAAATGCCATCAAATGCCTCTCTTTTGACATTTGGCACTTAATGTTTACCGCTGATCAGCAGAACGTTCTGTGCCTTGCCGTTGGACAAGTCCATCGATGGCAACTGAATGATTTGGGCTGGCATTTGCTGCTGCTGCTGAACCATCGTTTGTGCGTTGCCAAATGAGTTTTGGAGTTGCGCGTTCGCTTGGCGTACTAAGTCTTGCGTGTTCTCTGTTGACAACGAAAGTGTGCCTTTGCTAATTATTTCCGCTTTTCTTCTCACCGCGTTTTCTTCGCCGTTCATTTGTCCCATTTTCTACCGTACCATTGCCCTTTTCTGCTGTTGCCACTGATTGCTTTTGATTACCGTAATTTGCCTCATTTTCTACCGTACCACTGCTCTTTTCCGTTTCAGTTGCCAATTTTGTACCCTTCGGCGTTTCTTCGCTCCCATTTTTTACTTCTTCAAATGAGTTTCAAAGATAGATTTACTTTCTTTTAACTTTTACTTTTTACGATTGCATCCGCCACTTCTCCTCCTTCCTTTGGCGCCATCATCAAAAGGAGTTCCCCTAATTTTAAATTTTCCATTTTAAATTACAATTTCCATTCCCAAGTCCGTCCCCTCCCCTCCCACCGTTTCCGCAGTTTGTGCTGTTGTCCCCATTTTCTTCCTTCCCTTCTTCCTCCTCCTTGTCTTCTTCCTCCTCTTCCCCTCCTCCTCTTCGTCCTCCTCCCTCCGTTTCGTCCCTTTCTTTTCCTTTCCTTTCGCCGTTCGCTTCCGATGAGTTCTTCTTCGCTTCTTCTTTTTCTTCTGCACCGGATGGTGTCTCTGAAGAGAGCCGTCCGCTTTCGTCCTTTTCTTCCCCATTTTCAGTTGAAAAATGTTCGACGGATGTCGTCGAATCGGCTAAATTTCCTTCTTTTTTTGATTTGAATGCAATCGTCTTTTCTCTCTTTTCCTTTTTTGTGATGTCCAGAGTTAAAAAATCACTCAAATGACTTTTCAAATCTCGGGAATTTCATTCTCGAACATAATTGCCAGTTCTTTCCCTTTTTTCTCCCTTCACCTTCTCTCTTCCTTCGTTTTTCTCTTTTCTGTTTGTCTATTTTTGTCGAATTTTTCTGTCCAAAATGTGCTGTTGGCGTTGTGCAATTGTTCCCGCGATTTGCCTTCAAATTTATTAAACTACTAATTGGCCAATTAGCATGGCTAATGAATGGCCACAAGCTCTGTTCCTATTCACTTTTTTTGTTTCGCTGAAAGGAACGGACGAGGCATTGCTGCTGTTGCTGGTGCTATTTGATGACCAATTAACGACTGTTTAAAATGATAAAAAATGCACAAATTAATTAAATGGAATTTCAAATCCAATTTTAATTAGCAAATTATATATATAAATTATATTTGTTCCCATTCACTTTTTTCTTCTCCAAAATGTTGTCGTTGCTTTTGCTTCAACAACAACAACACTTTCTGTCCCTCGTCCTTCTTATCTGTTGCGTTTATCTTCTTAAAAAGTGCCGTTCCATTCGCTTCATTTTGTCCTTCTTTCGAAGTCGAATTGGACTCTGAAAATGGCACTTTAATTGCCTTTGTTAGGCGCACCGACCGGCATTTAAAAGGACAGTTTGGTGATGGACAATCAGAGCAATGACGGCACTGAACATCACAAAGTTGGCACAATGCAAGAAAATATTCAGCGAATTCATAAATTTATTCGAAGGGTCGGCCAACGGCGGACAGAGAAACAAATGGACGAATCAGAAAAAGGGGGAACAGAAAGAAGCAACGAACGACCGACGCAACGACAAAAGAAACGGCGGACGAAATGCGCCGGGGCGAATAATGGCGATTAAAAAGGGAATTAAAAGGATTTAAGGACGGACGGATCATAGGACAAAATAACCAACGAATGAGCGAATGGATGAATGAGAATGGGTGATAATAAGCAGACAATCACCGGCGGATTATCCTTCCGCCGTTTGAGTGCTTTTATTACTGTAATCAGAAAAAAGAAACTTAAAATTTAAAATTAAAAAAAACACTGACAGAATTAGAACAATCGGTAGAAAAGGGAAAATGCGAAAAAAGAAGCAAACACTAAGGCATATGATACATAAAAAAGACTCCAAAAATTCCCAAAATATGAAAAGCAACCAAAATTACAGTAATCTCAAAATGTTTTCTGTTGGAGAGAAACACAAAAGGATATGGTAAAAATATTTATTGCAAAAAGAACAAAAAAAAATGGACAAATATCGAACACAACCAAAGAAGAAACGAAAAGTCGGCCGACGTGCCAATGGAAGAATAAACCCGTGCTTTTTCTTCAGTTTTTGCCGTGAAAATTCGGCCGCCCCTTCGGCCAATTGTCCCCGTCAAATTGTGCACAATTCCATGCCGTCCACAGATTTGGCGGGCAATGGGAGGAAAATTCGGCTGAATTCGCTTCCGCCGGAGGCAAAAGGGGCGCCAAATTCGGACGAAGGCAAATGGGGGGACGAAGACGCAGCAGAAACAGGGACAGAAGCAGAAGAAAAGCCGTAATTGCACAGATCAGAAGTGGAACAGCAGCACACCTAAAAAAGAGGAGAGATTGGCAAATGCCAAAATGAGAAAAATTGGGGAAAGTAAAAGTGCAAAATGTGGTCCTTGGACTTGAATTTGCTGATAGCTTTCTACATGAGTTTGTACTGGTCCAACTCCGTTTATGAATTTGGACGCACATAAATGTGACCAAAAAGTGCGGTGCCTTTTTCGCCTTTGTCCTCCGTCCGTCCAACTGACCGTGTTCGGTCCGTCCTTCACACATCCGTCACGCATGTTCAAAATGCTTTCACAAATTCCGCCGTGGTCACATGAAAAAACGCTTGCCCGGGGCGAAGTTGTGTTCAGGCACGGGTTGAAGTTGCCGCAGTTGGCCACGGGGCCCGAAATTTGGTCGACGCCGGTGCGGCAGAGAATGGCGCCGGAGGGGCGAACAAAGAGACAACAGCAGAAGAGAAGCGGAAGAAAGGGGGCGAGAAGAGAAGCGGCAGTGGAAGAAAAAGAAGCAGAGGGCGAAAAGAGCATTGGAAAAGTGGAGAATGGGAAAGAGAGGGAAAAAGAGAAATAGAGAGAGAGCTAAAGGAGAAAAGAAAAAGGGGAAATGCGTAAGACACAACAAATTAAAACAATAATAATTTAAATTTATAAATAAACATCAATGGAGCATCAGCAGAGCAATAAACATTGATAAAATGGACAAAACGGAGACGGAAGGGAAATGAGTGACCCATCGGCGGAAGAGGTCAAAAACGGAGAAAAGAGGAGAAAGAAAGGGAGGGGGAGAGATTATTAATTGGTCCATTGGAAATGGTCGAGAGTTTGGACAGAGTCGAGAAATTCGCAAAAGTGAATTCAATTTACTAATACATTTTTGTATATGTTAGGAAATTTGATCTTTCTTTCCATTGTAGCAAAAGAAAGGGCCAAAAAACCATGGGACACTTTTTATTCCTTCTCCAAAATATTAAGAAAGGTAATTAATTAATGAAATGAAATGGGAGGTAATGAGTTGGATGAACGAACGGACGAATGAACGACCAATCAAAACCCATCAAAAAGGGAAAGTGCGAATGGTCGGAGGAGAGAAAAGGTAAGTTAAGGGGGGGGGGGGGGGGGAAGGAGGGAATTGGCAGTGCCAAGCCAAGACGAAAGGGTCACAAACAAAGCAATGAAAGTGGAAGGAGGAGAGTCCCCCCGGGGGAGGAACAGCAAAACAGATTTGGGGGGCGGGAGGAATTAATGGAGAGAAATGATAAAATGGGGGAAGGGAGGGGGGGGGGGGCGGCAGATGAGTGATCATTCATAATCATAATTAGAGCAAACTTAGTTAATTAATTATGACAAATAACAAACAAAATTAAAATATTCGGAGAAAGCATCGAATTGGAAATAGAAAAAAGTGATCAATGAATTGGGAAATGACCCCCCCCCCCTTTCCCCCCCCCCGCTTTTTGTCTTTTATTGGCAATTGGTGGGGAAGAGGGAAGGCATGATTCTCAATCATTAATTAGGTAATTATCATTAATTAATGACAATCGGAAATGCGTCAGCTGTTTGAAACTGAATGAATGCCCTGCAAAAGTTAAAAGCACCGTTTTGGGTTGACCTTTGGCATCGGCAGAAGCAACAGTTCGAGTGTTTAACCACGTGTTTTTCATCTGACCCTTTGTTTTCTCATTTTCGCCCCCTATTTACGATTAATTGGGTTTTGTTGTTTTGCGATAATTTCCAATTTTAGCCCTCCCCCGTCCGCCGAATTTCTCATCTTCACTAATTCGTCCAATTAATGAATAATAGTAACGGAAATGAGAAAATAATTTTGGGCAAATGAAAATGACTCGGAAATTCATCAAAATTTTTCATATTTCCCGAACTGACGAAACGATTCTTTGTCGGCCATTTGGAAGGCCAAAATCGGAAAGGAGGGAAAAGAAGCGAATTGATCGGAGGACACTTTGGGGGGTTTATTTTCGGAGCTTTACAAATGAATGCGATCTGTGCGCCGAACAATGAGTGAATAATGAAAAATGAGAAATGAGTGATGGATGGAAATGTGCGCATTCGCCGCATGGAATCGTTGAGAAAACGGAGAAAATCGATGCTAAAAGTTGGAGGGGGAAGGCGGAGATAATCTCAGAATTATTAGCATCCAAAGCTTCGAAAAAAAGGGGAGGGAGGGGGGGCAGTAAAGGAGGAAAAGCGGCGAAAGGGGGGGGGGGCGGGGACGGCACATACCAAGGGGCAGCAAAAGAGGGGGAACGGCACCTGGCAAAGTGGGAAATGGGGCAGGACAGTACATGGCAAAAAAAAAGGGGGAAGGAGGGGAACGGCACATAAAGACGGAACATGCCAAAGGGATGTTCATAGAAAACATTCAAAGAAAATTTTTAAACAAAATTTATTGATAAAAATTTAAAAAGGATCGATGCATCATAAGTTGTCCAATAAATATTATCGTTCAATCAAACATTTAATTGTTTGATGGTAATTCATTCTTTCGTCGTTCTTTCGCTTATCCCTCCGAAAGTGTTTGGCCATCTCCGCCGGTGGAATACCAAACGGACTTTTTGTCCACTGCTTTTTCTGCCGCGTTTTGACGAGGAAACAAAGACTTCAGAAAGGTGGCAATGTCCGGAAGGACATTTTTGTGCTGAAAAAGCAATACATTTTCAATGCCATCCGATAAAAGCCGGCACGACTATCCCCCGGGGCATCGTTCGTACAGTCTCTGTCTGATATTTCCCCCGGGGGTTGCCCCGTCCCTTTTTCTGCGATTCCTTCGTCTCTTTTCCTTTGTGCCACCTTTTCCTGCTCCTCCTCCTCCCTCTCCCCGTCGTCCGTCTTCGGTTTCCGTTCTGTGCCTCCGCCGTACCCTTCGCCATTTTCGTCCGACTCCGTCGCCCCGCCGCATTCCGTGCCACCGCCGCAGCATTCGCCGCCGCAGTCGCCCCTTTCGCGCGGCATTATGAAAGAGCGAAATTGGGCGGAGGAGACAATTTGATGCTGAACAAACGGAGGACAAATAAGTAATTGTGAATGAAAAGCATATTTAACTTGGGGAAACTCGCGACAGCCAAACGCGCAGAGATTGGCACGGACGGAGGAAAAAGTGGCACAAAAAATGAGCAAAAAGTGGGGGAAAGAGTTGCGAAGAAATGCCATGGAAAAGGGGCGGAAATTGTGCAATTTGTCACTTAAATTTGCGGGCCAAATGCTCGACAATTCGGCGTCATTTTCCGCACAAATTGGTCGCTTTTCCCGCTTTTTGATGTGTCAGTCCGTACTTTGAGCAACGGATCAACGGGAGAAAAGAAAGGACGGACAGAAGCAAAGAATGCGCCGGGGGGGGGGGGGAGCGACGGATGGCCAAAGCGAAGCGAAGGAAACGCCAAGGGAAAGGAAAGGGAAAGGCAAGGGCCAATCCGTTGGCCAAATCAAACAATTAGCAGCACAATGACACTACGAGCAAAGGTCCGTTATTTGTCCGATTCCGTGCTAATTTCAATGCTTTTCCTTTTGCATTTTGTTTTGAACCGTTCCTCCTTCCTCCCCTCTCCCCCCCCATTTTTCCCTCCAATTTTTCCTTAAATTATTCCTTCAACTTCCCCCCCCCCTCCCTATTTTTCCCCATTTCTTCCCGAATACTCAATTTGCGTCCAAATTGGCCGTCCGTTGCTGCCCAATTGTGCCCAAGGCAACATTAAGTGAGTCGCCGTCGGCAAAGGCAAAAAATGCTTTTGTTGGGCAATTGCCATGGGCTTTCTCCCCATGGCGAAATGTGTGGCATTTATTCCATCAAAAAGTCTATTTTCCGTTTTCATTTTCTGTTTCAAACGCCAAAAAACCGTCCAAAATTCACAAATTTCTGCTAGAAAAATATTCCTAAATTAATACGAAAGAATTTTTTTTTCTTTGAATATTCCGCCGATTTAAAGCAAATTTGGAACAAAACAAAGCAAAGGTAAGCACAATCTTGTTGTGATGCTCAGTGTCGAAAATTTCCCAAAGACTTCGAAGTTTGAGCTCGAATTACCGAGAACTGAAAAAGAGTCGAAGAAAGAGACTCTCGAGCGGACAAATTCCCATTCATTTTTGGTCAATTCGTATTTGGCTCGATTCGTTCTTTTTCTTAATATTTTCGTGTAGGAGTGGAGACAGTGAGAAGTTAGACAGTCCAAATGCCGATTTGAAGCTTTACGCCCTCGGGGCATCACAATTAATTAAGGCTATTAAAGCTTCTTCCCCCCTTTCCCCTTGAGGTGAATTTGCCCCCTCTTTTCTCTTCTTCTTCTGAGCATCGTCTGCTCCTCTTTTACGCGTTTGGCTTGTGCTGTTTGCTCTTTTGGCTCGCCTTTAATTTGTGGGCGCTGCGCGATTATTTCTTTCCCTGGTAAATCACTGCAAAATCCCTCACATTCGGAGAAGGGCACAATCCTCGAAAAGTGCCGGCCCAATTCTTCCGGAAATTGTTTAAAAGCACTAAATGGGCCCAATTAGCGGTTGATTTGCCTTTTCATAATTTCGGTGGTATTCGCCTATTTACACGGAGAAGGGACTGCGCAAGGCGAAGCTGGACACGATGAAGCACAATTACCGGCTGAAGGCGCGGATGAGCGATGTGAGCAAAGTTAATGGGCAATTAGCGTTAATTAGCACTAATAGTAATTAATAATCATAAAAAAGAAGTAAAGGCTAATCGCCATTGTCAGCAGAAGAGGGCGACAGATCACTGAATTTATTTGCCCACCATTTCAGGCTTTTCAATTGACCGCCTCAATTGGCACCGGACATTTCGTTAAAATAACGGCAAAAAGCGAAAAGCGACCGATGAGTCAAAGGCATTCCATCGCCGTTACGACGACAAATGCATGGGAAATATGTTGACGAGGGAATGATGAAAATGAAGTGCGCCAGCCACTGACAATCCGTCCGTCAGCAAATTTATTTTTTTAAACGCAAAATTTTAAATAAATAATGTGAAAATGAATTTTATTAAATTATAATTTTTTAAAAGTAATACCTAAGTATATTTAAAAATTTAAAAGATAATTTCTATAGAATGAGAAATTGAAAATGTTGAGTCTACGTCTTATATCCACTTAGGTAAGGGCACTTCATTTTTGATGAGGATCATTTCTACTGTAAACTGCACTATTTTCTTAAGAAATACAGTACTTTTTGTAGACACTCAGCTGGTATAAGTCGTAGAGACTCGCAGTTTTGTATATTATAGCGAATTTTGTGCTCTTTCCAATGGGCCAACTCAAAATTTTCAAAAAAAATTTTCCCAACCCTCTAGGAATTTTTTTCGAGAATTTTCCCGATTTACACTGTGTTTTGGGGTGTCCAGGTCACCATGAAGGAGTGATCGGACCAAGTTGCTGTAAAAGACATATTGGTCAGCATCAAAAGTTATATTAGCATGAATTATTTCAGATTTTTCTGTGCTCTCAAATTTGAGATTCGAAAAGTGGTGTTAAACATATGCCCCACTGAAAATGGGGTATGGTACACAAAGTCAACTGTAATTCAGGTTAGAATTGATATTTTGCTTAATGATTGGTATCAATCGAAAGCCCATTAAAAATGCTACAAATAATGTCAAAACATTTTAGTCATCACCAATCATTTAACTTTTTATTAAGCCAAATTTCTCGAAATGGCTAGTGGTGTTAAACATTTGCACCTGACTGTACCTAAGTACATATCTTTAAAATTTAAAAGATAATTTCTATAGAATGAGAAATTGAATTTTTAATTAACTAAAAGTGTTGTAAAACCCTTCCTATTTCTTTCTTTTTTTTTAATTAAACCGCATGCTTTTCAAAAAATGTACCAAAAAATTTAAAAATTTTAATAAAGTTTTTTTACTCTTTTCAAATTCTGAAATATAAATAAAAAATTGAAATGTTTAATTTCGCCAAAAGATGGATTCTCTCTTTTGTCGTCAATTTTCGTTCATTCTCTCGTCGGTGTGTCTTTCCGTGTCGTTCATCCGTTCCCTCTTTTTCGCGTGTGCACTGATAAAGTACGGCTGCCCGCTCAATCGCTTCAGCGCCGCCAGAAGAGTTCCCGGCACTTTTCTGTTTGCCGTCCGATAGAAATGCTCAATTCTTGCCAAAACCAGCTAAAAGCGCTTTTTTGGAAAAATGTAACAGTGCCAATTTTAACCTTCATTCGGCTGCTCTGTTCTTCGTATGGCACATTCCGTTTCATATTGTCCATTTTCCTCCACAATTGTTCCAACTTATCAAAATCTTGGGCCTTACCTTTAAAAAGTAAAATGTTTCAATTAATTTTAGCATTTTTTACGGAATGACCCACCATAAATCAATGCCAACGAATTGAGTATTTTTGCAAGGTGTAAATAATTGGAGGGCAAAAAAGTGGTCAATTCAATGAGCGGCTCCAAAATTGCCGGCTAAATAAAGGGGAAATGGCAACACTTCTCGAAAATTAAGGTCCAAAAAGGACGAGAGAATAATCTTAAAATTCCCTTCCCCTGGTCACTTCTTTGGCTGCGATGGCAATGTGACAAATGTAATTGATGTGCGGCCCATCCAAAGAAGAGCAGCCAATTTCTGTGTTCAAATAGTCGAAAAAGCGAACCGATTGTCCGTCGCAAAGCCAAAGGGCACCCAAAAAACAATGCCGTTTCAATTTCGAAATTTCCGGCACAATGTCAAAGGCTGCGAATGGAAAAGGAAAGAAATGGGTTGGACGAATCATGACAATATTGGCCAATCGGGACCATTTTGGATCGGGAATTTTGCAATTTGAGGATTGTGTTGAGTTTACTTCCCGCCGCCCCCCATTTGCCCACCTTGGTTCATCGTTTTCAGCTGCTCCTTCTCCGCCCTTTGCCTCCGTATGCCTTTCTGTCCACTTTTGGTCACTTTCTCGGCACTTTGCCGGTACAATTCGCGAAAAAAGCGAAACAAAATTTGCATGTAAAGCTTTTTGAATGCGTCCAATTCGTTTTTGGTCTTTTGTTGGTCTAAAATGGATTAAAAATTATTAAAATATAAAATGATTTCGTTCGCACTTTCTTTGGCTTTGCTGCTCGAACTTAACATATTTGTTGTCTTTTTTATTTCTTCCTCCATTCTCTTCTCAAAATGACTCAAAATTTGGTCATATTCGGCACGGGCCTCGGCACTGATAATGAAAGGGTGCCAAAACGAAGTGCTAAAAGAGACAAATGAAATGCCAACAATCATTTAATCCGAATTTCGAATTGCTTAACTCAAACCTCGGCTCCTTTGGCCCATTTAAAAGAAAGTCGTGCAAATTTCGGACGGCTGCCAATTTGGCGTTTTGGCTTCGCTGCAGCATTTCCATTTCCATTTCGCGTTTCCATTCGACGTGCGCTCCCATCAAATCATGAAGTCCTAAGCAATGAAATGAAAGATATCAACTTAGAAAAATTTACTAACCTTCCTATTAAAACCCATAATATTTTCTCAAAATTCTCACCTTCCTCGTCAATCTTTGACCAATTTGTCGCCTCATCACTTTCGGTCAATTGAGAGGAGGAAGAAAAAGGGCGATTTATGCAGAGAAAAGACATTGGAAAATAGTGAATTTTATGTGCGGTCAAAGGAAATGAATGGACAGAGCGATGACAAAAGCGCGGCACGGAGGAAAATCGAATAAAAAATTGCCGAAGTGCAAAATTTAAAGCCATTAATTTCTAAATTAAAAGAAAGCAAAGAACTAATTTGTCAATGTGTAGAAAGGAGCAATTCTCTCGTTGTCAGTTAAAATTTGATTTTTCCGGGCCTAGATAAATTGTTAAAGAACAATTTGATACTAAATATAACACGTTTGTGTGCATATTTTTGGTCAAATTTAAGATAAAGTTTTGAGAAAATTTTCATCTTAAGGGTGCATTTTTAAAAATTTTCTGGTCGATTCTTAGGGGTAGGGGTGTATTTTTGGTTTCTATTGTATTTTTGTTAACAAATTTTGGGCAAAACGCCAAAGAGATCTTTTAATCCTGGATCAGAATTCAGAATCATGCCGAATGCAAAATCTCAAACTAATTAGGAAGATCATTTTATCACAAAACCTTGAATCTGATGCAAAATCAATATGGGCATACAGCAAAACGGTGAATATATTCACACTAATACAACATACAATAAATACAACACAATGTTATGCAATTTTCAATTTTGTTCGTCTTTTCACCCTTTTCTGCTGCTGCATCATTTCGACCTTTCTCCGTGCATCCATTCTTTGGCCTTCTCAATGCATCCGATCACTTCTTCGTCGGTGGTTTGGCAAAAATTGACGTAAAAGGACCCGACGGCGTTGAAAGTGGGCGGCGTCGCCACACAAATCACTTCGATTCCTTCGGCACGAAACTGATCTGGATGTAATGAAAAGAATCATTCAGCTTTCAATTTTCACTTTTATTCCCACCAATTGTTTCGGGCGGCCCAACCGGAACAGCCAAAATAATTCTGCTGACATTTTTATGACGCAAAACGGCGAGCGCAGCACGAGCAGTTGCACCCGTGGCAATGCCATCGTCCACGACAATTGCGACGCGTCCATCCAATGGAATTGGCGTTCGATGCTCACCAAAATAAGTCTGAAAGGCAATCAATCGCTGTGCCTTCGGGCTCAATTAATTCTGCTCGTCGTTTCGACCTTTTTCTGCCGTTCGATTTCTTTCATTTGTCTCTCCGTCTCCTGCTGTATGTATTGTTCAGCTGTCGTCGAAGTGGGCAGAAGAACCGCGGCCACCGTTTCATTGTCCTTTAATTTGCATTATCATCAGAAGGGACATTTTCCATTACCAAAATTGGCCGTGCCAATCCCTCGGCTATGGCACCAATCGCAGAGTCATCGTTGTCCGGGGCACCAATTTTGCGAACCTAAATTCATAACAAAAACTCTAAGACTATGTATGCTCTTCTTCTGCAGACCAACAGCAAATCCAACGGCACTCGCATTGCTTTGGCAATTTCAAAAGCAATTGGAACTCCGCCACGGGGAAGTGCCAGAATGACCTGAACCGCACGTCATCAAACATTACGACAGAATCATTGTCATACGATTTTGTCTCTCTGCTGCTGAAGGTCAAGTTGGACCAATGCTTTGTACAATTTCTGTCCGGCGTCCTGGCGATCAATGAAATGAACAGACATTGGAAAAGAAAACGGGAAATACTGAAGAATGGGTGGGGTTTCTTATTCCTTTTTTTATTGTGCCTCAGACGGTAAATGGAAAAAGCGGCTTTATTGCACTTTATGAGGTCCAATCAGAGCTTATGAGTCCTATCGAATTTTTTTATGAGAAATATTTGTGAGCAAATAAATTTTAAATTTTGTTAATTTGTCGGCACCCAATTTGATGAATTTCCTCATTTTTTGTTAAAAATCTGTTCATAAGGCCACTCTCTGTTCTCCGTTTCTCCAAAATGTTTCTGAATGGGTCCAATTAAGCTCTCTTTTCCCAGTGAATCTCGTCCAACCCATGTGCTTTTCGCTTAATGTCTTTCAGATGTTCTGCTGCCCTCGAGGGTGGAAACACAAATTAAAATTTTAATTCTTCATTTTTCTTCCGTTCGTTGTTTCTCCAAAATGCCCCTTTTTTGCCGTTTTTTCTGATGAATCACGTAATGTCGCGACAAATTTCCGAACAGTTTTAAGAGAATTCCGAGGAATAAAATTTAAAAAATGCTTCTTAACAAATGTCTGACTTTTGGATTAAATTGGCAATTCAAAATTTGTTTATAAATGACGAACTTTCATTGCTTCTCATCCTTTGAAAGATTAAGGACCGATGAAACAATCGTCTTCCCCCCCCCAATTGGCCCTTTTTGCTTATTAATCTTTGCTTCTCTCTCCCCGTCTGATTCATCCGCTTCTCCTTTTGCTTCTTCTCTTGTCCTCATTTTCTCCTCTTGGGTGCTGTTTCTGCTGTTGATCCTCCATTTCGCTTTGCTTTTCGTCCTCTCTCTCTCTCTCTCTCTCTCTTCTCCCATTTGTCAGTGTTTTTACCCTTTTAGGCTTTTTCCTCATTCCCCCGCCCCCCAATGACTCATCGCCATTTTCTGTCCGTTTCCCCTCCGTCCGCTCATTTTGGCGCCGTTCGGCTGAGTGTGCCCTGCGCCATCGGCGTCGTTCGCCCCCGCTCCGCCTCACTCCGAAGCACTCGCAGTGGCGTTGCCGCCGTTTCGTTTCTTTTGCGCAACGGCGGCGGATCATTCGACGAGCAGGGCGTAAGGGGAGAAGAAAAGCAGGGCCAAATTGTGATTGAATTTTAATGAATTAGCATTGTTTGCTCTGTTCGAAGAAGGAAGCGGCGAGCAAAGCTTCCGCCGCTTCTCTTTCCCCGTGTCATTTGACGGGTAAAAGATGCGATTTTAGAACAATTAATTAATTAATTGGTAAACAAAATTTAAATTTTATTTTCCTTTCCTTTCCTTTCCTTTCCTTTAAACATTTGCATTTTATGGTTAAAAGCTTAAAAGAGATGAAAATAAGAGCCTTTTTTTTTTTTTTGTAAAACATACATATAAAAGGCAACGAAAATTGACAATGAAATCAGTTTTTCATAATATAATTTTAATGCTTTTTGCTGATGATTCAAAATTTCTTTTTCATTATTTTTGAGGGTCCCTTTGCTTTTTGTTTGCTTTGTCCTTTTGTCTTTTTAATTTTTGACAACTTTTCTTTGATCCTCACATTTATGTATATTTGTGAACATTAAACCATTTTACTTATCTTTATATGCTTTTCCAAAACGAACTTCTCAATCCGTAAAAGTCCGTCCAAATTCTCTCTTTTTAAGACCCGAATAAAAATCCGATGTCGCCTTCGTCCATTTCTGGCGACGCTTCGGCAGAATCCAATCAAAACTCCGCCGCCGAAGTTTCCGCTCAACGTTACATTTCATATCCACGTAAAATTTAAAAAAAAACTATAATTTTAATCGGCTTTGCTTTTCAGAGCGATGGATTGTGCTCAGCGCCGTGTGCCTTATCGCTTTGTCCAACGCCACCGTAACATTTTTCGTTACAGTGTTATTACTTACAGTATCATCCTTTGGTCATTCCCTTTCCCTTCACAGCAATGGATTTCATTTGCCCCGTTGCATGGTTTGCTGAATTATTTGATCGAATTGTCTTTTTTTCTTTTTTTGATGCTGCAAATGCTTTTTACTGTGTGCCCTCAGCGAAGATGGAAATTCTGCGAGCAGAGAACAAAAGGTGGCCTGAGGGGGGGGGGAAGTGATCAGAGACATAAGTGAGAGGGAGTGATACACGAGGGGAGAGTGATCAGAGAGTACCAATCATTTAGGGGGGAGGTGATCGGGGGGATATTGACTACTGATTGATCAGAAAAGCAAGGAAAGTTACGCATTGATAAACCTAATATGGAGACATAAGTCGAAGAGTGATCGAAAACCAATAGAAAATATTGTGTCTTAATATTTGTGCTCTTTTTAGCGTCGTCGACTCTTGTGATGTTGATTTTTGGAGCTCACAAATCTTTCAGTTGGTTGGCGTTTTGACTGGTCTCATCGGAATGTTCGTCACCGATCGTTTTGGCATTCTAATTTCGGCATTTTCCCTTCAAAGTCCTCCTCTTTTTAATGATTGCATTTCAGTGCCATTTTGCGTCCCTTCTGAATTTGGCGGGCTCTGTTCTGCGCGTAATTTCCTCACTTCCGTCGTTGGACAAACACTGGCGATTGCCCGTCTTTTATACGGGTCGATTTTCAAGAAATTATTAGGGCGGGCGAAGCGAGCAAATTAAATTAAAGGCATTTTATTTATTTTTGACAGGCCAAACTGTCGCCGCAATGTCTCAGTCCTTTTTTCTGTGTTTGTCGCCAAAAGTGGCGGAGCATTGGTTCGGCGAGCATCAGCGAGCATTGGCAAATTCATTGAGTTTTATCGGTGGGAAATATAATTAAGAATTAATTATTATTTGATTGGCCAATTGCAAATTGTCTCCAGCGAATCCCTTCGGCGTCGCCCTCGGCTCAATTGCCCCCGTTTTGTTCGTTTCCAACGTCAAGTCCCAAATCTTCTTTTTGGTCTCTTTAATTTCGCCCATTTGCCACTTTCGCCTCCTTTTCCTTCCTTCTCTCTTCAGAATGTCTCTCTTTTCGCCTTGGCTTTTGCTGTGTCTGCGCTCACTTTGTGCGTTACGCGCGCCCGGCCTCCGACGCCGCCGTCCGCTTCTTCGCACTGCGAACATAAGCCCAGCTTCGCCAAAGGCCTTAAAATTCTTTTCAGGTCGAAAGTAAACGAATTTTTAATGGACAGAAATGATCAGGCAAATGACAGAAATGCGTTGACCAGTCAAATCAAATGAATTTCAGTTTCTCTGATCAGATTGAACTCTGACATTTGGTTTTTGGCAACTCGTACACTAAAAAATTTAAAAAATAAAGCTCAAGCAAGCCTAAAGCTTAGGCTGATTGTGAGTCTAAATATGTGCCACTAATTATTATTTTCCTCAGTTCGCGCATCTTTTACATCCAAACGCTGACCTTCGGCATGGCTTTCGCCCTCCAATGGTCCTTTTTCGTAAATGCCGACAAATATTTATCCCGACTGAAGTATCCTGACAAAGTACCGTATCGTTCCTCTGTGGCTAATGCTTTTTGCTCAATTTTAATGTTCCACAGAATCATCTTTCAGTTGAATGGCTATTTGACGTCCGGCTCAGCTGTGAGCGGAACTTTTGCCTCTATTTTGAGCGGATGGGTGGTGGACAGAACGAAAAAATTCAACGAATTCATCAAAGGCGCATACATTGGCATTGCCATCGTCGGAGTGGCATTGAATTTGGTAAATAAAGCAATTAGCAACCAATTAATATGCGATCAAAGGGAAAAGGCGCCCCAAAACAGTTGGGGTAAAGCCCAAAAGGAGTGAAATCGAGACTTTCTCAACATTTTCGTGCATCGTAAAATGCCATTCGCAAATGCCAGTGCCAATTTCGTTCAGTTCCTTCGCCACTCGCACAACTCTCAGCTGGACACCGTTATTCTGTCCGTACTGCTCGTTTTGCTCGGCTTCTTCTCCATCCCCGTGTTCCCCATCAGTCTCGAGTTGGGTGTCGAGAGCACTTTTCCGGTGGAGGAAGGCAAAAGAATTTCGAAATTGGGAAATTGTAACGGTTTTTGAATTTTCCCCTTTCAGCGACTTCGTCCGGTCTTTTGGTCATTTCGGGGTGAGAAAAACAAAAAGACCAAATGAATTAATGAAATTGAGATAAAAAAATGGTTTAGACAACTCCAATTGTTTCTGCTCACTTATGGCATGCAATTTTTGGAGTCCAAAGATTGGATTTACCAAACGAATGCCAACGTCAACATCCAATGCGAGCAATTCCAATCGAATTGAATGTTCCTTTTTCTCCATTTTTCAGTGAGTGTCGACTTTTGGACTCTTTTCGCCGTTCTCTCCGCCGTTTATTCTTGCATTTTCCTTTGGCCACGGTCTGTGCCAAATTCTGTAATTAGTGAAATTGTTTCTCTCCTCCCTTTTTCAGCTATCATCGGTTGGAATACGAACAGAATGCCATTTTCCGCCATTTGCTCCCTCGCCGATTTGACCAAACGGCCGAAGGCAATTATTTTACCAATTATTAATTAAGAATGGCTTAATTGACAACGAAAAGGATGGCACATTGACAAAGTTAAGGTCAAACGGACTCGCCACTGACGACAAAAACCAACGGAATTTTGCTCTTTCCCTTTGCGTTGCACAAAACGGCGGAAGTCAATCGGAGGGACGACAAAGAGAAAAAGATGGACGAAAGTGAGGGAGGAAGGAACAATTGAAAAACATTGAGAACGATTATTGTTGCTTTTATTTCCCTATCAAAAACAAAACAAAAGAATGGCATGTACAGCAAACAGTCCCAAGAAATCATTCGTCGTCGTCTCCGCCATCCTTCCAACTTCTCAGTGGCAAACTGAGTCCGACCACCAATTGAGCCTAAAAACAAATGGAAAATTAATTTAGGTTAATGGTGACATGCCATTTCACCTCATTTTCATCAACCGTTTTGTCCCTCCATTTTGGCCCGTCCTTTGCTTCCATCGGAGGAGGAAAGAAAATCTGAAAGTGTACACAAAATTCAGCAGAATGTTTCGGCACCGCTCACCTCTTTGTCTAATTTGTTGAATTGGTCAATTTTCTTTCTCAAAAACATCAACGTTTTTACACTTGTCTTTTCCTGGAACTGCTTCTGCGACCCGTCCATCAAAGTTCGGATCAGCTCCGAGTCCAAATGCATTGTGGTGTGAAGCCTAAAAAGATATTTCTCCGGATCCAAATTTTTCAAAAGTTTGGCCTCAGGCCAAATTTTCCCGTTTTTTCTTTTACGGCGCCGAAATTTAGGTCAGTTACACAAAAAAATTTTTTTGGCCCGGAACAAAAAAAAAAAAAGCTCCGGTTGACCCTCCCGTAATTTTTTTCTGGCTACGCGTTGGGCTATTTTCATTTCCGATCATTGGCCACTTACTCACCGGTCGCAACCCCATGCCATCGCAACAGTTGCCAGCAAAGCCGTTGTAAAGTTTATGGCCACGAGCAGAGGCAATTTGCGCCAGACAGAGCGAGTGGACTCCCAGCAAGTGACGATCAAGTCCAACACCGCGTTGGCCGGGATGGGCGGTTTGCCGGCAGCCGCCAAAATGCGGATGTTCTTAAAGTTTTGAACAGGATGAGTGGTTCCGACTTCGTCGTTTTGCACTGCTCACGTGGTAATGCGCTGCCACCGGTGCGAACATACACGGCACAGCAGTGGCAGTCATAAAGTTGATGCCGAAAGTTCGCCAGAAGATACTTTTGGTACTGAGAAGGCCCTCGTGTTCAATGAACGGGACGTACACAAATCGGTGGAAGAGCAGAGAAGAGGCGACCACGGTGGAGAAGGCGACGACCATATTCGGGATCAACGTGGGCACCTCAAAAGGGGGGGGGGGAGAAAGCCGATGGGAAACAGGCGAACCCAACGTACCGACCGCAGCGAACTCAACCAGCCGATTTTCGGGTCCACCAAAAAGACATCGCCGCACACTTTGGCCGCTGAATTTTATCATTTTACTTTGAAGAGGAAACTAACTATCTAACTAATGTATCCGGAACAACAAATGTTGGTGAAAGCAAGCGTCGTCTGGGGCAATGTGATGGCACGGCGTTCCCACGGGTAGGGCCAAACCTACGGAATTATGGCAATTTGAATCAAATATGAATTGGTCCGAAAATTCCGCCATACGTGGAGAATGCGTCCGAAGAACAACTGTCGCTGCTCCGAATTCATTTCGTTCAGTGAACTCCAAATGCTCTTTCGCGCCGCGCCCACTTGGTTAGCAAAGCTGAATTTGCAACCCACCCAATCCGTTTGAATTCAATTTGTTATTCTGTGCGCTAACCGACTTTTCATTCGGATGCCGTGGCGGTGCCACCATCGATTCGGGCACGGGCAGCGTCGAATGTGTGCGCCACAAAGTCATCGGATCCGTTTCCTTCCAAGACATTGTGCAATGAGAAAATGGCAGATTGGAATGCTGCAAAAAGAAATTTACAAACAAAAAATGCCAAAGATTCCCATGTATTCCATGGAACCCACAAATGCTCTAAATGCAAAGTATCGAAAGGAAATATTTAAGTGGAAGCAAACATTTCAATCTGATTAAACAAATAATTAAACTAACATTTTATATCAATAGAAACATTAAAAAGATGGATACGTAATCATAGGGCTATAAATTTTATACACTAAAAAGTGCCAAATATGCACTAAGCATGGCGAAATATGTATTTATCCTCGAAAACCTTATAGCCCTAGTAATCAATGAGTAAAGTACAAGAAACATATGACTGGAGATTATGACTTCTCTCTTTCTCTACCACCCTCCGCTATTCGTGCGCACAATCAGCTGCTCCCGTCCCTTCCCAACTCCGATGTATTCTACGGGTACGCCCAGTTGATTTTGTATGAATTCCAAATAGGCACGGCATTGTTCCGGCAACTGTTCCCACTGACGGGCACTGGTCGTTGGCGACTGCCAACCCTCAAAGGTTTTGTAATGGACGCGCAGATTTGCCCAATCATCGACGGTCGCTGAAAAAAGATTAACAATTGGAACGGCATAAAAACAGTCGTAGTTCACCTGGAGGGTACTCAATTTGCTGTCCATTCAATTCGTAACCAATGGCAATTTTAATTTCATGAAATTGGTCCAGGATGTCCACCTTTGTTACAGCCAAACTAAAATTATGAAAAACTTAAGAAGTATGAACATATAAAATAATAAATGGGTGAAACGTACGAAGTGAATCCGTTGATCATTGCAGAATAACGCAACAGCACCAAGTCAAGCCAACCACAGCGCCGTTTTCTGCGAGTGGTCACGCCAATCTCAGCGCCAACTTCTTGCAAACGTTTGCCTTCTTCGCTGGGCTGTCCCTATGGAAAGACAAAAAATGCGATCAAATTAACATCATTTTCGGGTGAATACAAACATCGGCGTCAAGCAGTTCAGTTGGGAACGGACCGGAGCCGACACGTGTTTGGTAGGCTTTGACCACGCCGATGACGCGACGGACGGCTGTCGGCGGAATGCCAAGGCCGGTGATGCAACCGCCGACGGTGGAATTGGACGAAGTGACGAACGGATAGGTACCTGAGAAGACAATCAATGGTAAAAGAAATTGGAACATTATTGGATAGGACCAAAGTCGATGTCCAACAAAGTGCCGTTGGCTCCTTCCACCAAAATCGATTTGCCCTCCAAACGCTTTTTGTGCAGGAAAACGGTTGTGTTGCAGACAATGCCCATTTGGAGAAGTCGTGCGGCATGGGCCTAACAAAAAAGGACAAATACAAAATGATATTTGAAAAAAGAAACTACCTTTAACTGTTTGACGTCACTTTCCGTGTCCAATTCAATGTCAGGGAAAAGAGTTTTGAAGTGGGCGACCAGCGAACGATAGCTAAACAACGACAAAACGTCAACTAATTTTATAAAGCGACTGACTTTTGTTCAAATTTCTCTGGTTGGTAGAGCAGTTCGCCCAGTCGTATGCCATTGCGGAAGCATTTGCTTGAATAGGCGGGACCAATGCCACGTTTGGTGGTGCCGAGTTTTCTGAAAAAATATAAATAATTTGATAGATGTTTAATGTCCCTTTTGTTACGAGTTTTGTCCCAACGCATTTTCCCGCATGATATCCGTTGCGATGTGCACAGGCAACACCAAATGGGCACTGTCACTGATGAACAGTCGGTCTGCCGAGTCCTCAATTTTGTTGCTCTCCAATTCCTCGAAAAGGGCGTCCAAATTGACGACGACTCCGTTCCCGACAATGTTCAACACCTGCAACAGCAACATTAGTTATTGTTTTGGCGTATCTTTGTTTTTTCGGTCCACCTTTTCTGAGGCCAATCCGGAAGGCAACAGGTGGAAATGATATTCGCGGCCATTTGCCAGAACGGTATGGCCCGCATTGTTACCGCCTTGGCATCGCGCGACAATGTCAATCTGAGAAAGTGAGAGGGATTAAACATAAAAGAACAAAAGCAGATTCACTAAAAGAAAGGCTCAATGTCAAATGCTTTCCCCGGGCATATTTTTTTTATTTTGTAATTAATTTCCATCGACGGAATCCCGGTAATCCTTCCGAAAAAAACACATTTCACACGGTCTGAAGAACTGACAACAGAAAATTCAGGGAAATTTATGTCAAAGTGGGTCGAAATAGATGTCGGCTTTGTGCCCACCGTCGTCTACCTCGTGATGTCCGATGAGAAAATCCAACACTTTGCCTTTGCCTTCGTCGCCCCATTGCGCGCCCAAAAGTATGGTGACGCCGCGGTCGACTTTGTTGCCATTTGTCAGAGAACCGTTCATTTTTGAGATTCAGTCGTTACCCTGAAATCGAATATGAGTTTTAATGCACATTTAAATTGACAACAAAAAGAGTTGTCTGGTAGCCAATTGTCAATATAAATGGGCACAAAAAAGCCATTTAGGGGAAAAAAATCCATGATTGAACTTTATTTAGTTTTTTCGATTTTTAATGTAAAAAGAAAAGTCAAAGAGGAAACCGAACGAAGAATATGAAAGGCAGCTGATAAAAATAATTAAACTCAATGAGACAAAAAAAAAGAGAAAAAGGCACACGGGTTTAAAGTCAAAAGATCATACAAACGAATGGACAAAAACAAAGGGAAAAAGTGGTCTAAATGCATCGTCAATATTAATGCCAGAAGGTGCGTTCCCGTTCGTCCCACTTCTGCGGTGAAAGTGCCTCATGGTCGCGTCGTTCTGCTCTTTTTGCCTCTTCTTTCGGACACTCTGACGAGTCGTGTGCGTCAAACATTTCGCAATATTCGCAATAAGTTCGCCTCGCAGCGCGTGGTCGACCCGAAATGGTGGGCAGAGCACCGCTTGGGAAAACGGACGACGGCGAAGCAGCAGCAGCAGCAATGGTTGGGTGACGAGTCGAGGACGGACTTCTGAACAATGACTTGTATTGTAATCGGAAAGCATCGTTTAATTCAAAAAAGCAACACGCTTTTAAACGTACTCATTGTCAGAGTGAGAATCTATTTATTCGCTCACCCATTTTTTTGAACGCCATTTCGTAGTTGTTGTTGTTGTTGTTGCTTTAGCCGCGCAATTTCGTCCAGTTGATTAGAAATGATTGACTGTTGAAACTCATATGCCTGTAGAAAATTTATAGAAAAGATTTTGAACAAAGAGATAAATTACATGACGCAATTCTGCCATTTCTTCACACTTTTCATTGTATTTACGGCGCAATGATTCGTCCAACAAAGGGGAACTCCGTCCTTGATTACTGAGAAATGACGAATCAGCATCCATAGGCAATTTCTGCAACATCGAAAAATAAAATTAGTCTCAAAGAATAAAATGACAACAAGAAAATATATGAACCAAATAAACATTTTTAAAATAAACTAACCGAGACATTGAGTTCAAGAACCTCGTCGTTGGTCATCTTCGGTTTCTCTTCAGACAGTGTTTGCATCTCCGAATCGATCAGATTGATTTGAACAGTTTGAATTGCAAAAGTGACCGTTTTCGGCTTTTCTTCTGGGACTGTTTGCATCTCCGAATCGATCAGATCGGTTTGATCAGTTTGCAATCCAAAAGCAAATGTTTTGGGCTTCTCTTCAGGTTCAGTCTGCGCCTCTGTAGTGATTAACTTGTTGGTAATCTTCGGCTTCTCTGCTGTCTCCGTCTGCATCTCCGAATCGATCAGATCGTATTGAACAGTTTGCATTGCAAAAGTGACCGTTTTCGGCTTTTCTTCTGGGACTGTTTGCATCTCCGAATCGATCAGATCGGTTTGATCAGTTTGCAATCCAAAAGCAAATGTTTTGGGCTTCTCTTCAGGTTCAGTCTGCGCCTCTGTAGTGATTAACTTGTTGGTAATCTTCGGCTTCTCTGCTGTCTCCGTCTGCATCTCCGAATCGATCAGATCGTATTGAACAGTTTGCATTGCAAAAGTGACCGTTTTCGGCTTTTCTTCTGGGACTGTTTGCATCTCCGAATCGATCAGATCGGTTTGATCAGTTTGCAATCCAAAAGCAAATGTTTTTGGCTTCTCTTCTGGTTCAGTCTGCATCTCTGTGCTTGTAAGCTCGATGGTCATTTTGGTCTTCTCTTCTGTCTCCGTCTGCATCTCCGAATCGATCAGATCGTATTGGACAGTTTGCATTGCAAAAGTGATTATCTTTGGCTTCTCTTCTGTGATTGTTTGCATCTCCGAATTGATCAGATCAGTTTGATCAGTTTGCATTGCAAAAGTGACCGTTTTCGGCTTCTCTTCTGGTTCAGTCTGCGTCTCTGTGCTGGGAAGCTCGTTGGTCATTTTGGTCATATCTTCTGTCTCCGTCTGCATCTCCGAATCGATCAGATCGGCTTGGTCACTTTGCCGTTCAAAAACGATCATCTTCGGTTTGTCTTCTTCGTATAATGTTGGCATCGCTGATTTAGACATTTCCTTCATTCGCTGCTCCAATTCCTCCTTCTTCAACTCCGCTTCAGTGAAACAAAACGATAGATCATCAAGCCTTTTGTCGCGTTCATCAATGCCTCGCTGCATCTCTTGGCTTTTTAGGGCCAACTGTCGCTCAGTTGCATTTAGGTCGGCATCCAATTCACTAATCCTCAACTTCAAATTCAGATTTTCATGTGCCAGTCGGTCTGAAATAGGAATTATTTTTAACAAAGCAAATTCTGAATATTTGTCACCGGCATCGTTACTCCGCTCGCTCAATTCGATGGAAAGCTTGGCCAAGTGGGCTTCCTTCTCTTGAAGGCATTTCTAAAAGTTTTAAATCAACTAAGTTTGAAAATAAAAAAATATCATTTCTCCGACCTTCAGACTGACAATAACGTCGCTGTCCTTAATGCCAGTTGGAGACTGTTTCACGCACTGTAACTGCTAATCCACTGAAATTATTTAAAAAAATATCTCACAGATGAGGCGTGGATGTGACCAGGCGGAGGAGAGCGCATTAAACTGTCCAGAGACTCTGTGTTTTCACAATTTAAACATTTATTTGATTGACGGTGTCACCCACCTCTGCTGCCTTTAAATGCCATGCCCCCCAAAAGGGCGCCTTTGTCCGTTCGAAGTTGCGACGCTTTGGTTGGACGCGGCGTTTTCCTCGGAGGCAATGCACTTGAAGCGATTGTTGTTGCTGCTTTTTTGAGCAGATGAGCGGGTAAAAAGGTTGCATATTTGGGATAGCATTTGAAGTACTGAATGCCCTTAAAAAGCACTGAATTTATACAAATGCTTCAAATATGCCATTATGTGCCTGAAACTTTCCATCCGAGTCGCCCAATGGTCGGTCCAACACAATGCCGGCAAAAATTTGGTCAGCGACATAATTGAGGAATTTGACTTTGCCCGCCCTTCCATCGTCGACAATTACTCGGTCACCAATGTCGAAACAGAAATACAATTATTCAGAAAATTTCCATTTTGTTGAAATTTTACCCAAATTGGGCCGCGTAGGGCGAACGTTCCCTGCTGCCGCCCGCTTGTGAATTTGCGACGGAAAAAGCGACGGAGTAAACGGAATTTGTCGGGGACCGAGCGCCTGCAACAGACACAGCGGGAGGAACACGAGGCGAACGTGCAACAGAAGACAAAGTGGGCCGAATTTTGACCAATTTACTCGGCCGACAAAAGAGACCGTGCCGCTCATTACACTAAAATGTCAGCTAATTAGTTGAGTCGCCTCCATAAAGGATGCATGATTATAGCCAATAGTGACGACGACCTCAAAATATTTGATGCCGTTCACTGAACCATTGTTTTTGCCGTCCGGAGTGTCCAGAATGAGCCCAACCCATTCTCCCGGTTGAAATTGAGTTCTTCCGACAAAAGCAACACGACCTGTAAAGTAGTGTCCGCGTGTTTCCAAGGTCAAAATTAAAAACCAGTTCGCTCGCCGACTTTCACCGTTTCGCCAACCGCAAAAGTTTCGGAACTTTGCGCTTCTGAGCAAGTGGAGAACACCGATTCTTTACCTAAACTTATTTGTATGAGGATCCTTTAAATCTAAACACCATGATTGGCCAATGTGGGCCCAAAAAATCCAACTTCGGAAAATTACTGATATTTAAAATTTACTTACTCGGTGTTTTCTTCATTAACTACAGCAAAATCAATCAGTTTTCTTCTTTAACACAATAAATCCTGGCAAAAAAAATTTGTTTTTTCATAAACAGAAACTTTATGGTATAAAAGAATAAACTCATAAAAGAAACAGCAAATATTTTGAGAGCAACAAATTTTTATCATCTAAATCAATTTGTGCAAAAGAGAATGTCCATTTAATAACATCCCTATTGAATAACTTCTTCCAATTAAAATCACGTTGAATTTCCTAAATTGTAAAATCAAGCGATCAGTGAAGCGTTGCACCCTCTCGAGGACGACTCTGAACAATTTTTTTATTTATTTATCAAATGATCATGACATATGATGATTCTTTTAAAAAGTAAACCTGGAAGTCCTTGAAACGCTCGCGCCAATTGGTGTCATTAACACCTATGCCCCATGGGTCATCTGCCAATGGAAGAAATATTTATAGATTTTAGTCTTTGTAGTTATTTCTTTAATTGTAATGAGAACTTACAATACTCGTTGAGATAGCGAAGGTCCTGATGCTTATGTGGGAAATACTGGACGAGTTGGTCACGCCAACTGTAAATGAAAAGAGCGGAACTAAAATTTTTTTAAGATTATGAAAACTCACAGCTGCTCGACTGGCGGCATTTTCGCCCATTTGTCTTCAATCTTCTTCATTTCCACAAGTCCATCCGCAGTCTTAAGCTCGTGAAACTTGACTCGGGCCTCCTAAAATTTACTCACTTATGCATCGGCTAAGATATATTCGTATTAAAAAAAGGGGGCGCAAAAAGTTTCTCACATTGAATTTCACCCACTGGTCAATTTGTTTCTTCAGATTGTCAGGTATCGTTCCGTATGGAATGCTCAGCGCTTCCCATTGTTTCTGCAATGAGTCAAGAACAGTCGAATTTTCCGGCATTTGCTTCTTCAGTGTAGCCCAGTCAACTTTAGGCAGATCAGCCTGGTGTTGTACAACCCTAATAAAAAAATTTAAAAAAATCATTTTGATTCAATTTAATTACTCCGCATGATATGAAGAGTTTTGTGCTTTCAAACGGTTAAGCTCCTCCTCCTGTTGTGGCGTCAGCCGTTCGGCCAACTTAGCCCAGTTAACTGAGCTGACAGCAACACGCTTAGCAGGTTGTGCCATTAAATATTTCACCTAAATTTGGCACATTAAAGTATCCAGTTTTAATAATATCTAGTTTACTAATCACAAACTCAAAATCTGAAAGTGTGTAATCAAAATCTTTTTTGTTAATTCAACTGTATGAACTCAATCCCTAAAAAACTGACTCCTAAAGACTTAAAAATAGGTAATCTCTTTTAAAGAATTCTTTAAATAAATTCTCAAAAATTTTGAAATATATAGTACCTATGTCGAAAAACTTATGTTTTTCAAAATTAACGAAGAAATTTAATTTTTTCAATATTACACTGAAATTATGCGTAATTTTCTTAAGCACAATAAAATCACTAATCAATTTTTTTTAGAAAAACGCCTTACTTTTAACTTATTTAAATCTGAGAAATGCCGTCGCGAAATTCGTCAGCAAAGAAAAAGCAACAGAATTCGTTAGTTCGGGATGAGTCGACCTCTTCACCCAGCACAACGCCCAAATCGGTGTCGAAAGCGAGTAACAGCAGCAGTAGCCAACAGAAACTTCAGAAGAAGAAGAATCCGTCAGAACTGTCCACGATTAGCAGTGGAAGTGTCGAGTACGACTTCTATTCTTTTTTGAGAAAATACAGCTAACAATAAATAAGGATTGTCCCAATGTTTAGAAAGGATCTCAGCTCTTCAATGTCTACCAATCCGCACGGACATCCGACGGACAAAAAATGGGCCATTGGGGAGAAAGTGTTATGCCGTTATCTGAACTCGGAGCACATTTACTACGAGGCTAAAGTGATGTTTCTGAAAGAATTGTCTGGTGGAGATGTCGGCTATGGCATTCATTATCCGGTCATTTTAATTTAATCCATTTAATCGACATTGAGATTTTAGGGTTGGAGCAATCGTCACGACGAAGTTGTACCACAACATGAAGCACTAATTCGCTTCAAGAATTACTCCGATGAAGAGGCAACCAAGGCAAAGGTTATTTTTCGAGTATTTACGATGAGTATTAAGGAAAACAAATTTTAGGAAGACGTGAAAAGGGCTCAGCAGATGCTAAATGCCAAAAAGAGAAAGCAATCGGAACTGAAGAACCGCTCGCAAGCGCATGATGAAAGTAGTCGCTCGAGCACACCAGGAAGCGCCGATAACGCATGTAAGTCATTTATTTGTCAGTGCAATTACCGGTGCGTTGTACGTTTAAAAGTATTGGACTCTAACAAATTGGATATGGACCATTGCGTTTAAACTAAGTTAGGATAAGTTGTCATTTAATATACACTTAAGTAGGAATTTAGCAAAACGTAAGACCGCCCGTCGGACGACAATTGAAACAAGCGCAGTGGCCAAAAAGGACATGCCCCAAGTCACATTGACCGACCCTTTGCGACGCATTCTGATAGACGACGAAAATCTGGTCAACAAACAGTTTATGTTGCCGAAATTGCCTGCGCGGATTACCGTCTTCGAAATAGTTCAAAAGGTCTTTTTAATAATGTTTTCGAATAACTTTTGCTTTTCAGTATCGTGAGTCGGTGGTCGGTGTGGGCGAAAGCGGAAATGGCGGACTGTCGCCGCGTGAGTTTTACATTGAGTACGCGGATCGCGACAACGTGCTGCTGAACCCTACTTCAGAGAATTTGGAGCACTCCGCGCTCGGTCTTTTGGACTATTTTGAAACGGCCGTAGGCACCATCTTACTGTACAAATTCGAACGGCCAGCCTTCAACGATTTGGTCGAGGAATTGAAGAAGCAAAAGTCGGAGGAGGCGGAAAATGAAAGCGAGGCGGAACAAAGGGGAGGAGCAGGTCCGAAAGGGTCATTTAGCGATTCACCAAAAAGTGATTATAGTCTTTTGGAAGTGGGTGACCTACCACCGCAATTAGTTCTACTAATGCCACCCTTATTGATATGTGTTTCCCTCGCACAGGCAGTGAACTTGAGACCAGCAAACCTTCGACTGGCGCGTCTTTGGCTGAGAAGCGTCTTTGCTTCTCCAAGCAATTCGGACTACCGCATTTGCTGCGAATGTTTGTCCGTTTCACGGACATGGTAAGCAAGGAGAATTATGGACAATCAAAAGGGAAGGGGAAAGCACTTAATCTGTTTCTCATCTTAACCCATTATGCAAATTAAGTTGGCTTATACCGAATGGAGCGAACGTTCTTTGGAGGCGATTATTCGTCATGCGCAAGACTTCGTGATGTTCCTCAGTAAAAACCATGCCGATTTCTACGATGTTGAAAAGGTGAAAATTCAGGGGAAAAGGGAAGCGAAAAACAATGGCGTTTCCAGGATTATATGTTGGCGCCGGCTGAATATCATAAGCGTGTTTGGGGCAATCATTCGTGACGGAAGGCGCGACAAATTATTGAGAGTCACTGATATTCATTGGATTTTTTGGTTAAATCGATTGCAATTGCTCTCATCTGTTTATTTATTACTTTTGTCACTTCTGTTTCAATCATATAGACTGCTCATCACTGTCACAGTCGGTTGTCAATTGATGTTTTAAACCACTCAAATTCAGGCGAAATTTCTCCAAACCATTCCCACTCGTTTATTTCCCATAATATATTTCTCGAATTTGCTGATGTATTATCGCTAAATTGAAAATCATGCTTTTTGAACCCTGGTATTTGTTCGGCTAACGGGAACGTCACACAAAACTTAAAATCAAATTGATCGACAAAATATATAGAATTTACAAAATAAACATATTGTTTAACAAAAAATGAATATAGAACCAAAGATCAAGCTGGGGCGTCATCATCCAGTTTTTTCAATTTTATTCTTGCTCCCATAACGGATTTGAACCGCGCAAGTTGTGCGTCTGTCATGGAAATATCGAAGATTAAAAATTGGCCACATTCACTAGTGGTGGGACCTGAAAAAAGAATATACATAGTAAAAAAGAAATGGGACTTAAACCTTCTGCTGGGACTAAACCTTCCGAGTAAAGGTATGGAATGGCCGTAGACCCCGGAGCCAAGCGGAAACGTCGAATACGACTGCCAATTATGGAGCGAGTGGACTGAAAAAGGATCAAAAAACATGTGGAATCATAAATTGATTTTGATTTACGCAGTCCATTCTTCGAATAAGGGAAGCCATTCCGTCCAGTGTTCGACAAGAAATTGGCAAAGGAAACAGCGAAAAAGGCGATAGTAAAGATGGAACGGCACTTGAATCACCTGCAGAGATCTGACAAAGAGAGTGAATTGAGATGGGTCATGGAAACATAGTCTGGTAGAAACAATAACATGCGAACAAAAGGCAGATAATGAAAATGGAAGGTGGATTTATGCCATTTCCCTTTGCTTTTTACTTTCTCAGTGTCCTCCTCTTCGGGTGGTAAAAGTGCCTTTTTCCGAAGCCATTTGAGTCTTTCTGGGCCGCATTTGTCTAATTTGTTGCCTACTGTGATGATTCCATCGATCAGTTCTCGACGAATGTTGAGACCCTAAGGAAAAATTAACCAATTAGATAATTGGCCTCGGGGGAGGCTGTTACGCCTCCAAACGACACTTTTTTGGGCTTCCGCGCTTTTTTTCAAAAAAATAAATAAAGGGGACGAGTCCGGGTACTGCTAGGTGCCGTCGGGGAAAATTTTGGAGTGACCCCTTCCCTGATTATCAAAAGTGTCTATTTAAGATAAAAAAGGTTTACTTTTTCAGAAATTTCCATTTTTTTGATCCAATTAATAAAGGTTAAAATTTTTAACCTTGAGTGTTTCTATAACTTGGTCACGTTGCGAGAGAATGTCGCGATGAGACAAATCCATCACATGGATGAGAAGGTCCTATGGAAAGGAAACAACAATTTAGACACAGTAATATCGCTAAATTCTCACAGCGCTTTCGATGTATTGGAGGGTGGCGGTGAACGAGGCGAACAGTTTAATGGGCAAATTCGAAATAAACCCAATTGTATCGGCCAGTAAAATTTTGTGACGGGACGGAAGGACAGCCTAGTCAAAAGGAAGAACTGAAATGGAAAAAGAAAGGCAAAAATGCCTGGTGAAGGGTCGTGTCCAAAGTCGCAAACGGACGATCTTCGCCGCACAACGATTGTTCATCTGTTAAGCTTAACAGCAAAGAAAAAACACAATCGGAAGTGTGCGTTTACTGTTGTTTACCTTTTAATCAACGATGTTTTGCCTGCATTTGTATAGCTAAACTTTAGGATTAATTTTTAACCAATTTTAAACTCACCCAATCACACCGATCACTGCCATTTTGGAGGCATTGGCCGAGGCTGAAGCCTCAAGTCGGTGTCGCACTTCGTTCGCACGCGACGCAATCGCATTGCGAATTTGCTTTCGCAGTGAATGTTCGCGCATTCGAAGAAGTTCCACGCGTCGCGTCCCCTCGGTGGTCCTTAAAAAATGATTTGTGGGAACTTTAGAAACAAAAGTCCGTTAGTTTCAAATGATTAAATGAATATAAATTCCGTTTAATTACTAGCCTTCCCAAAGATGGAATCACTTCGTCAACATTCAGTGACTCTGCCAGTTCATCAGAGGAGGTGGAACTTTTGTTTGCCTCAATGTAACACAAACGATCTCTGAAACAGATTAGTTCAAAAAGCAGGAATATTCGGTTCAATTCGATGGTTTTATTAGCCGCATCTGATTTTGTTAAATGTCTTTAAAACTTGGATATGGCGAACAAAACCTCATAAGAACCGAACAAACATTTAAATGAGCACCGAATGTACGGAATCTCGGCAAGTGCTATTTGAAGTCGGGCTTCCTCCGTCCGGGCATAAAGCTTGAAAATGTTCAACACAATGTTGTAACGGTCGTAGACCGGAATGCCAAAGTAGGAGTTCAACTCGCGCTCAACAAAACAAAGGTTTTCAAAGGAACGGCGACTGTTTCCCTCTGCTCTTCATCCGTTTACCTGTTGGGCGGGAGCCAAAATGTCGATGTTTATACAGAGGGCATTCACAGGGTGTTGGAGCATCCATTCCCGAATCCGTTCGAGCCTTCCCACGCCCCAAACTAATTTTTTGCGAATTAATTGCGCATCGGTGTTGAGCACAATGGCACTAACAATAAAACAAACATAAGCAACACTCTGTTCGTCACCCTCCCGTACCTGACGACAGTGAATCCGGGAATGGTCTCGCAAAGCGTTTGCGCTTCGTCAATCTGAAAAGATAAGGCAGTAATTTGGGCATAATTAAAGAGCGGGAATTTAAACAAGACATTTGAGAAATTTGAACATCACCTGTTGCTGAACAGTTGTGTTTTTAAGTGCCATTTTGCGAATGCGTGGATGGACCAGGAGAATGCGCTGGTCGCGCGAACTCCCCGAAATGTTGCTGAGACCATAAGCAACTTTCAATTCGGTGAACTCACGCTCAGTTCGTTCAATATAAAAAGAGAATATTAAATAATTAATTTAAGCACTCATTTTTGCCAAAGCGATAACCATACGATTGGCCGAGGGAGGGGGGGGGGGGGGCATTCTCATTGTACCTCAAAAATATTGCTCACCCTAATTTTCCAAAAAAAATCTTGGTAAATTTTACAAAATCCAGTCGGAAAAGTGCATCAAAGAAAAAAAAATCGCCATGGTTGTGCGAGTAATACACGTTCAGAAGCCGAAACCTGTTCCATCCCTGCTTATCCCTAGCACTTGTGCCGCCCTTTTACCATGGCTTCTGTACCTCATTGTCCTTCGATTGTTTTTCATCAGAAATCTTATCGTCGCAGTTTCCAATCATTCCACCAGCAGAAGTGATGAAATTTGAAGGCCATTTGTCCGAATAAAATCGCCGAGCACTGAAATTAACGAACCTACCGCTAACATATGCAAATCACGAAATTCTGATATAAATCGAACTGACATTGCATTCGCTTTTCTTCTAAGCAAATAGGTCGACAGTTGCCCAAATTTACTGCACAACGCACAACAAATTGAGCAATGCATTATCAAAAGTTTTAGGAACTGTAACAATTATTAAGTGCAAAAATCATTAATTATTCATTTGGGTAAAACCAAAAGCACACTATCAGAAAAAATGCTGCGATAACTCAATTTATTCACCCGAATTCAACGTACACTTTCATACAATATTACCATACAGTACCATCAAGGGGAACACAATTTGATTGGAATCAAACAAATAAAATCAGGAAAACAAATCAAAGCCCAACAACCAAAATACGTGAATACCACAAAAAGCGGAGAATAGAATAATTATACGGGCAATTAAGTACTTTCAGGCAGGAAATGATTGAGTGGAAAAAAAACTAGAACAAGACTATAATTGATAAGGGAAAGACAGAAAAGCGAGGGAAAAGAGAACGGCCGACGATTCAGTAAATCCAAAGCAAAATCTGAGCATTTGTCCATCAGCATCAACGTCTATACAGAGATCGAGTGCGGATTCACCTGAAATGTTTAAATTTTGTTGCGAAATTCACTTTAAATGTTTAAAACTTTGTAGGTATATAATTAAACGGTAATACTGGAGAATTGTGGTACCGATGGTAAATGTGAATTCGGGGGGGGGGGGGGGGGGGGGGGGGGGGGGTAATATTCGAGCTCAGTTATGTCTAAAAAGCTCAGGACAAATGATCCTCTTACAAATTATTTTTAAGAAAAAAACTAGAAATTTATTTGATGGTAAACCTAAATAAATCATAGAATCCACAATTCTCCACTATTAACATTTAGAGTAAAAATTAGAAAAATAACAATTTCGCGTACACTCAAGGAGGTTATGAGATTTTCAGTAGAGAAACAAATTCATAGGTACAAAACCAAAATAAAGAACTGAATCATGCAGAAATAAGCGAAATGAGAAAAATGCAACTGACAAGCTAACCGTGAGATTCAGTGCTTGCGACGCTGCTTCATCTGATCGTCTCTCTCGCGCACGCGCAAGATAAAATCGTTCCGAAACTCCTCCTCAAAATAACAATAGATAGACAATAACCGCTACTTGGAAGAGTGAGGTCATAACAAATAAAAATTGAAAATAGGTGACATGTGCATGGATTGAAAAAGATAATCTCTATTTCAGATTATACGACCAAAAGACTTAATACTGAACAATTTAGGATATACTGAAAGGCTATGGTCAGGAATTTCGAACCACGGGACGAATTCGAACAAAGTCGAAATTAAAAGTTAAAAGTAGTGTAACGTAAAGCGGAACGTACCACAGATGAATTTGGCACATTTTGTGGAGACTGTCCGCTGCGCAAATGACGAGATCGTAATTCGCGTCCCTCCTTCTCAGCCTTGTACAACGCCAGTCCCACTGAAATACCGAATTTAGGCAAACTGATCGTGAGACATATTATTTGAGTTATAACGGATGAAATATTACTGTATAGACAATGAAAACAAGTTATTTTCAGACAAAACTTACATGTCGACGACTTATGAGACCCGAAAAATCCCTGCGACTGCTCATCATCACACTCCTGTTTTGGAATGCCTTTGCTGGTCTGCAACTTGTTCGGCGAAGATTGTGGAGCAAGTGATGGCGACCGGACCAAGTCATCACGTCCGTTGACTGAACAGAGTTCCGCTGCAAATGCGATAAATGCTGTCATTGTATCTCTGCGATATTTAGTTTTACATTGTATTTCCCACTGCACAGCGTTGTTGCCATTGTCCGTGTCCGCCACTTCGTTATGTTCTTTTCTGTTGCCGCCATTTTCGTTGATCGTCCGTTGGTTCTTTTGCTGTTCAATCTCCTCAAAGAGTCCGTCAATGTTCAGGCCGTTGTATCCCCCCTTGGCTGCCGAATCCGACTGTTGGTTGTTGTGGCTCTCCCGGTTGTTGTGGCTCTCCCGATTCGATTTCCCAGCACCATCACTTCCCTTTTTGCTTGTGGACTTCTTCGGAATTTTCCAAACGGGCGGTCCTTTTCCAGCGCCAACAGCTGTAATCTTTTGGGGTTGTCGATAGTTTCTCTCCCCATCATCACCCATAAACCCATTCTTTTGATTTACAAACCTTCTGATGCATTACGCTTGTTCCCGCCGGATGATGTTCGATTGGTTCGGCTTGTGTTCGTCGTCGTTCCACTCCCACCGCCTTCTGCCAATGCCGCGCCGTTGCTCGTGTTGTTTGCCCCCGAGTGTTTTTCCGCTGTCTGTTGCACCACTTCCGTCCTGACAACAACTGTCGGCGCAGGAAACACTTGGACAACGCGAGGCTGATGCGATGTTTGCACTTGCTGTTGCGTCTGTGGAAGTTCAATCGCTGCGCTGTCATTGTTCGAAGTTGTAGTGGCAGCGGACGACGAAGTGGTCACGTCGCCAGAATTACGGACGCAATGCTCAAGTGCAGCACGGACTTTTGCTCGCTTCTCTTCAGTGTCCTCTCGGATGATGATTTTAAACTAAAATAATGAATTCATAACTAATGTAAAGAAAGGATGCGGAATATCTAAGAATTGACCAAGGCCAAATTGATTAAACCGAATTTAAAAGGGCAATAAATAACCTCAAATTCACTCTCAGAGCCATGGACCAATTTCATATGTTCAATAATTGCGCCTTCTGTAGGGTAAAGACCACTGGCAAACTGCGGACACTGCTCACAAACATACGGCAAACATTGGAAATGGTGTTGTGCAAAATGTGCCTCCAGATGGTCGATGGATTCGAAAGTGATGGGATTCCGACGCTTGCACAAATGACAAGTGAAAATGACGCTTGATGATGACATAAGCAGCAAATATGGGTTCGCTAAAATACCCTAGAAAAATAATTTTGGAATAAATTCATTTAGAAATTGTCGAAAAGAAGCATAGGTATGCAGTGAATTAAGCCAATTTAAAAGAGTCCGGAGTAATAGTACCGATGGTACCCCCGGATTCTCCGACGCTTAAAACCCTTTAATATCATCTTTTATCGAAAAATTCAAAAATTTCGTTTTTTCGAAAAAAAGGGGGGGGGGGCGGGTGTACCATCGGTACTATTACCGAGTCCGGCAGTGCCATAGGTGCCGCGGCAAAAAATTGGGGGGGAGGGGGGCAAATTGAACTATCAGTGTTTGCCGTTGCTATGTCTCAAAGTAATTCGTTGCTTAAACTTAGTCACTTCACAACAATTAAAAGAAAATTTATTTTAAGCGAAATCAAAACAAAATAATGTGTAAGAAATTTAATAGTAGGGGAGAGGACAAAGGCAGTCAGGGAACCTGACAAAAAAAAAAGGATGAATAAGAATTCTGACAAATAGCTGAATTGGATCGCTTTTATTGTCTTTACAATTAGGCCTTGCCTTGTCTTTGCTTTGGAATGTGAAGTTTTTTTTATTCTTAAAATGGCTTTATGTTTAAAATAAGAATTAAAAGTAAAATTTTATACAGCTGTTTTTTGCACTTTATCTCCGGATTCCATTTATTAAAAATTGGTTTGCTTATTCGACGAAATTCATATTTATGCCATTATCATGCCAGCCGGTGTGACGAAAGGGCACGCGCACACGGCGCCTCCTTCACCGCCCAAGGACCCGCTTAGACGTGCCATTCAACGTTTTGAAAATGAACATCGGCAGCACCTTCACTTACAGTCAAAACAACGACAACAAGGGAATGGGATAAATGGCGGAAGCGAAAATTTACCCCTAACAGTGCCGGCGGCATCGGCCAGCAGTTCTTCCTCTTCTTGCAGCCTCACATTTAGTGAGTTTTTGAGGTTAGGTCTGAGTGAAATTTATTTACAATGTTCAGCTGAGGCTAAGAAAAGCATTGCCGAGCAGGAGGAGCAGCGGGGAGTCATTTCAATGCACGTCTGCTGGAATGACTTTTCGCCGGACCAAAACAAGCGAAAAGTGCGCTGGCTGTTCGAAATTCAACAACTTTGTACGTTAGCGGAGAAAGACTCTATAAAAGCCCCCAGCTAAAAAACAAAATGGGAATCCGAAAATTATAAAATCCGGAATTTTGTGCATTTAGTCAGTGTCCAACTTCCCAAAATGCCGCGTGAATACATCGCTCGGTTGGTGTTCGACCGCTCCCATCGCAATTTGATGGTTTACAAGAAAAACAAAGGTGCCATTGCCTCCATTTGCTACCGTCCTTTTGCCGAGCAGGGATTTGCCGAGATTGTGTTTTGTGCAGTAGCAGCCGATGAACAGGCAAATGGACAAAACAAACAAAATTGGATCATAATATACACAAGACTGAAACAAAATTGCTTATTATGCCCATGCAATACGTTATTTTAGGTCAAGGGTTATGGCACGCACCTGATGAATCATCTGAAGGATTTTATGGTCTCTCAGTTGGGCATTTTCCATTTGCTCACTTACGCCGACGAATTTGCCATTGGATATTTTGCTAAAGTAGTCAAAAATCCTACATCAAAATTAGTTATTTTAGTCGTTTTCAGCAAGATTTTGTCATGCAAATCCCACTGCCGGAAGAGCGGTACAAAGGCTTTATTAAGGACTATCAGGGGGCTACACTGATGTACTGCCAATTGCATCCAAAGTCAGTTGGTGGGAGAGGATAAAAGACAGACAGCGGACAGATAAATAATACGCAGGATGGTCTACGTTCATGCCAAGCAAATTTACCAGGACATGCGCACTTTGTACATGTTGGCACTGCGGGAGCGCTTTCCGAACTTTGGCCGCGAATTTGACGGACTCGAAACGCAATTCCGACTCAATGGTGAGTTGAATTGAATCGAAAATATCGAAGAGATTTCCATTTGATTGCTTCGCTTTCTCTTCAGAGGGTCGTCAGTTGCGCGTTGAGCAAATTCCGGGCGCCGAAACGTTGCACAATTTTGAGGAGTTACGCAGAACGAACTCGGAGGCGCAGCCGGACGCACAGCAGACGATGCGATCCGTGCTGCAGAAGTTGAAGACGGACAGAAACGCGTGGCCCTTCCAAAAACCGGTCGACCCCGACGAGGTGGGGCATCAACTGCTGACAATCGAGAGGATTAGCGAATTTAAAGGCAATGAGTGCCTATTAAGGTGCCCGATTACTACGATTACATTCCCTTCCCCGTCGACTTGGGCTCAATTGCCGAGCGCCTGAAGTTGGGCTATTACACTCATGTAACTTACCATATATTAAATGGGCAATCCAAGCAACTCTGTGATATTTCTGTGCTCATAATTCTTTTCAGGAGCGAATGTTTGTCGCCGACATTCGCCGGATGTTCGACAATTGTTACAAATTTAACTCACCCGAGAGTCAATATTATTACCACGGCTACAAACTGAATGAACTTTTTGATCGGCTCGCTCGCCAACATTTCGCTCATTGCAAATTGCAGGCGCCGCTGCCCGCGGTGAAGCCGGAGTATGTGCCAAACGCCGGCGGAGGGGGGAGAAAATGAACGGGATTTTTGTGGCATTTTGTAAATTTGTGACGGAATTTACATCGATCTCTCGTATTCTGTTATTCTTAAGTGCCTATTTACCCCAATTAAATTCCATGCAAAGCGTGTTTTCTTTTGCTTCGTTTCGCGGATGGTTTTATTTCTTATTCCATGGGGGGGGGGGGGGGGAGGGGCACCATCCTTCTATTGGATTACACTGACCAACGAATGAAAAAAGCGCCCCTACTCCAAATGGTGTTTTGTTCGTGCGTGAGGAATTGATCCATCCAAAATAATTCTGCGCTCGGCGTTTGTCCATCCTTTAGAAGGTGAGAACGAGCCTACCACAGCAAATTCACCAAAAAACGAGCACCGCGATTCGACTGTTTAATTCGATCGTCCAGTGGCGGGAATTCTCGCAAAAGCATTTGTAGTCCATCGTTTTGACCATTCGTTTGCCCACCGATCGGATGGGAAAAATGTTGGAAGACAGGTCCGATCAGTCAGCAGTTGAGCAGCTGATCGGACCCAACAAAAGCAAACGCATTACGTAATTTGGCAGAAAAAACCGCCTTTTCCATTGGTTAATTAATTAATTAACCATCGTTTGGTTCTGTCCCATTGTTTTTTCCCATTGATTTCGCCTTCCTTTTCAATATAAAAAATGTTTTTCCTCCACGCCATTTTTTGTCATCAGCTGATCGTGTCCATTTCGCTTTTGTTTTCTTTTATTAATGTGAGAGTTTTGCCAAAGGTTTTTACATTTTTTTTTGAACATTTCTTTAGACACAGAAAGTGCCGAGCACCGCAAACATTGAGGAATATGAGGACGCGATGTTGGACGAGGTCGAGCAACGGCCGGCGGAGCCGACCTCTCTCAGTCCCTCAATGATTTGTCCTCTCAGATTTTTGCCGAAACAAACTCCAAATTCCCCGAGGGTGCCATCGTTGCCGGGGGCCCTTCCCTTCCGTTGCCTTTGCCAATGGCGCCGTCCCCAGCACAAGACGGGTGGGGCAAAGGGAGAGAGTGTCAAGTGGGACACTGGCAAAACCGTACAACTTACTTAAGCCAACCCTTCGCGCCGCCCCCTCCGAATGGCACTCGGCAAAATGCTCACAGAAATGCCGTGGGCCCAACAGAAGCAGCAGCGAATGACGGCATTGACCCGAATAGGAAACCGGCGCCGGGGGCGGTTTTCTCCAACCCGGGCTTTGAACCCAACCAAGTTGGTTCTGCCGACTGTGAGGGGCGGTTGTATTGGGACAAGGCAAAAGGCGATTCATCCCCAATGCTTTTCAGGCTCCCGTCGGCTTCGACCGCCCCCCGTCCAATGGCTTTTCCAACGCGGGACGGGATAATGCGATGCTTTTCCAAGGCCCATTGACGGATTTGGTTGGCCAAGGGGCACAGAACTTTTACAACGGCGTCAGAGCGGTGAGTGAGGCGATTAAATGCAACTGACGTGTGTTTTTCTCGAGGCAGAAAAGGAATTGTGCCAAATCGGCAAAAGTAAAATTTTTAGGCCGGACGCATTTTGGGCATTGACGCGGGGCAATACCGACCATACGAAATACCACTGCTTAGCCAAGGGGCACGCTTCTTTGGACGCAGAAAATGATTATGCAAACGGACAGAAATTAATTGCATATACTTAATACATTAAAAGGACTGAATTTCAAATCAAAATTAATTTAAATTATTTTTCATTTAATATATTTGCGCCAAATAAAACAAACAAGCTAGAAATAAACAAACAATTTTAAATTATAATTGCATTATCAAAATTTTAGGTAAATTTATTTCATAAATTATTTTGTTTTTTGGTTGAATTTCTCATATTTACCTTAATTATTTTGTTTTCTACTCATTGTCAGAAATACATGTATTTAACCAACAAAACAAATATGTATATTAACATGTTGAATTGACAACAATACTTTTTTTTTGTCATTCCTTATTCATTCATCTTTATCAAGAAATGTCGAAATGGAATTCCTTGTACGACTGGTCCAACTCCTGCACTCGGACATAACCGTCCTCTCCCCCAGAGACAACTGAACAACACAAAACATAATAAAAAATATAATAATTCTAGAAAAAAACAGGATAAAAAGTAGATTTTTTAAATTTTTATTCTCTTACCGGTTTGGATCAAAATTGCCAAAACGGTTTGAAGCCGGTTAGAAATCCGAGCAGGTTGTTCCCCCCACAGAAAAATTTACTAAAAAATTTCCTAGAATTTTTTTTTTTGTAAATTTCTGTTTGAATTTTTTTTTAATTTTCAGGGGGAAATGAAGTGCACCCGTTAGAAATGCCTGGTTTATAAAGTCATCTAATAACCTAATTTATTTTATCTTCAATGCAAACGATCCCATCCGCAAATTAGGGCTCGACCTATTCCGAACCAGTGGAGCCCCCGTTAGCAAAGCCTACACGGTTAAAAATCATAATACAAAAAACAAACAAACTAAAATCACCCTTTGACTTTAATAAATCCAAAGGCACCTTTTTAGAATTTATTTCATTTTCATTCTTATCAGTATTTCTAAGTGTAAGTGCCTTGCCCGATGACTGACCAATGTCCCCCGTGGGGTCGAAAATGATGGAATTGATGGGTCCGAAATGGCCCCTGAAGCGGGCAAATTCCTCTTCGAAAACCAAATGGTACAGTCGGGCCACGAATTGCTCCGCTGTTGTGGCCGTCTGAGTGACTTCCATGTGTTCTTCACCACCGCCTAAAACGATGTGGTCGCGGCTGGGAGAGACGGAGGCGGTGTTCACCGGGCGGTTGGACCTGGAAAGCGTTATTTAAAATCACAAAATAAAGTTAAAAATATTCTCCTGATGGCACTCACTTGTACGTTTTCAAATGCTGCAGATCATGTGCACTGTGCAGTTGTGCCGTTTTGTCCTTGAGGAGTAAAGTTCAAATACAACACGAAAGAAATTCTAAGAGGACGAAAAAGTTAAATTTCACCTTCGATGCTGTGATGATAAATGTCTGATCGGCGGTGATCTGAAGGTCGTTGATTTGGTATTTGTGCGGGTGTGTGAAATTGCTAGCGGCGCCCGGCTGCCGCAAGTCCCACATCGCCAGCTGTCCGGTATGGTCACCTAAAAAAACTCACAATCAGACCATTAACTGAAGTCATATTGCTTCTGAATTTTCAAAAATTAGGGATATTGGGAAGAAAACGATACCGAAAGACGGCGAAGGAAATTTTTTTTGAAAATCGTTGAAATTATTAACAGATTTTGTTTATAAACAAGTAAATTTAAAAATTAGGGGGATTTTTGGTTATCAGTGCTGGAAAACCAATCGTCGACTGAAATTAAAAAGAAAATCGCAGCTAACTTACCGGCCACCACGTGGTCATCTAAGTGTGAGAAGAGACACGCGTTGCATTGGTCGTCGAAAGTGTCGCGTAGGATGGGTTGCGTCATTTTGTCGCGAAGGTCGGCCACGACAATGCCCGGGAGACCGCCCGTGGTCGGCTTGTTCAGCGTGAAAACCACCAAATTGCCGCTGTAGGAGAGACCGATGGAACGGACTACGGAACCCGGCTCAGAGAACCCTTTGGAAACGCCCGTCTCAATGTCCCAAACCTAAAGAAAGCAAAGTAAAAAGGGGGAGGGAATTACTTTGGAGTCAAAAACGGGGTTTATTTCCAAATTTATTGTTCCGTTTCATCAACTTACCATAACTTTTTGGTCACCAGATGCGGATACCATCGTTTGTGTGTCCCAACTGACGTCGATGTCCCAAACGACACCGGAATGTCCTTCATAAGTGCCAATTCTTTCCCCATTCTCCGTGTACCTAAGGCAGTGTATGAAAACTTACAATTGGTAAAAAAGAAATGATGACATACCATGCACAGACGGCAGAACCTTTGGAAGCGGAGAAGAGAATGTCGCCCTCGCGATTCAGTCGGACTCGGGTGATCGCTCTTTCGTGACCTTTGAGCGCAAGCGGTCGCATTTTAAACAACAAATGGAAGAGAATTAAAAGGACAAATTCAGAGCAAATGAAATAAGTATTTTAACGGATGGAATGTCCAAAATGGTAAGTAAAGACAGAACAAATGAAAAGAATATTTGTTGCTTTCCAAATAAAAACGATAACAAAAACAATTGTAACAATAACAACAACAAAAAACAAGAAAAATGAGATGAGCAAGTGAAATAAATTCAAAATGTTTCTAATGAAAAACAAAATTCGCCTTTTAGCCAATTAATGTGTTCGTCGCGTTTTTGTAAATCGCTGTCGACGGCAATTCGTTGGTCGGAACGGAGGTGCGCAACAATCTGAAAAAGTGACCCAATTCTATAAAATTTGGTATAATGAAAATGTTGCCTTATTCGCATTTATGCGCAGTTTTGCATTTAGCAATGTCCGCCGCACTTCCAAATTCGAATCATTCACCAATTTTTTCCGTTTTTTCGCCTTCGGCTCACTTTCACAATTCGTTTCATTGTTTAAATTGGCGAGTCCATTCTCAACGAGACGACGAAAAAGCGCAATGAGTTCGAACATTTCCATTGGCGTAGTTCGAGGATGCTTAAAAATTGTTGAAAATTTTTCGGAATTTCAATGAGATGCGTTTTTATACTGAAATTGCATTGGTTAGCCAAGTCACAAAGTCTAAGCGAATGAAAAGGTCGCGTGCGGCCGACCGAAGGCCGACGCAAATGGCGAACACTTTGAGCAGCAAAAGCTTTGTCCAATAGTCGGCCAATGGCGTGCAGAAAATGGCCATGCAATACTCAACAGCGAAGCTATGAAAATTTGAAGGAGGTAAAACCCGAGAATTTTTAAATAAATGAAAATGCGCAATTACACTTTGCAAATGGCTCCGTAGTCCTGCGTGTCCACGATTCCGTTGGTCAGCAACCGAAGAATCCATTGCCTTTCCTTGAGACAATTTTCAGTGGACGAGCTAAAACCAATTGACAAATGACACCATAGAACAATAAACAACAGTATGCATTTGCACCTGAAGAAGAGTTTGAAGAATTCGGGCACTGAATTGAGCTGAAGCCATGGCTTTTGGGTCAGGTAGGACATCAGCGGGGCGTATATCGGCTCATGCGGCAGCAAAATAATTTTGGCGATCCGCGCGAGGAATTGGCTGACCACTAAAGTATACGCAGCAGTGAACTCACTGTTTGTTATTCATGGTAACCTCCCATTAGCCAATGTTTTACAAACCGTGCGTCGTTCGTTCGTTGCATTCCAACAATGAGTTTTTGAACACGTTTAACATATGTCGAAAAAGTATTCGTTGTGGAAAATGTTCGTCGCTAAGCTCCACAAGTCGGCCGCGAAAACGCTCCAAAAAGGCGTAGGCCAAAGCTCGAAGGTCCGCCGATTGGAAACTCGTGGAGGCAAGCGCAAAAGACAAAGCATTGGACTGAACGATGGGGCGACAGGAGAGCTGAAAAGGAAGGGGAAAAGTATGAAGAACACACATTTGATGCGGCAATGAACTTTTGATAGCAAAAAACAAAGAATCGAAATGGAAGACCTAAAATTTGAAAAATAGTTTTATGAGTGATACAATTTAAAAGTGCTTATTGTAGGCTGGGTATTGATGACGTATTTGGGAATTTGCTATTTTTTTTATTATTGTGCTACGAAAACTCCGTGTATGAACTTGTTGGTGTTGAGCTTCAACAAAATATTGTATAAACGATGGTAAGCCCAATCTCTACTGATTAATTTTGAAAAAATCAACTGATGAAAAATCATAGACAAATCAATTCTTTTGAAAATCTGAGCTCAGGTCGTAATCAGCGCCTTTTTTTTACTCGAGACAAAAATAAAAAGTTTTAGTTATTTTTTGTCGTGACATCAATTCCGCAGTATTAACGAATTTACAATAATTGGTTGTACCTTTGTACCCGGAGCAATCAATTGGACGAGCAAACGAAGCACAAAACGAGGGTCGTAACAGCTCGGATCAATCTTGACGAAATGATTTGATCAGCTCATCCCAGCTGAAAAAGTTATTTGCCCCTTTTCTAACACCTCTCCCGTCGCAATTTCCATCGCCGCATTGGCAGTGGATCCTTTAGACAGTGCGGCACTGAAATGACGGTCAAAATGGGCCAATTTCAGCAAGGATTTCCACATTCGTTTTGAATCGAAATAGGCAAGAACCTCAAATAAAATTGTTTTATTAATTATTTGTATTTTTTAAACCTGCTCAGGTGTTAGGTATTTGTGCAAAGCACGCCCATATTGGATCAGCTCTTCGTAATAAGTTTTGGAGGAAGGGCCAAACACCAGAGGAGAAATAATTCTGAAAGTTATCTAATTGAAATGTTCACACTCATGAAGTGGTGAACCTGAAATCCAACGCCATATGCTTCTCCAGCAGTTCCAAGATGGAGAAGAGCAGTCTGTCCTCGCCACTCACTGAGCATTGGTAACGCCTGAGGAGGCCGGCGAGGAAACGGAGGTCGCAGCGTGGGCCAATCCGATCGCGAAAATTCGGCTAAATGGCAATATTTATTAAACGGTTCTATGCCACCGTATTTTTTGCTAAGTCAGGAAACATTTTCTAGAGTTTGGTGGGGTCGTTGATCACGAATCGATCATCCATTTACCAATTCGGAACCCTGTCATAATGCGAACAAAAATTTGAAATTAAATTTTTTGGATTTAATTTTGATACAATTCGGCTTAAATACTGTATAAACAAATGAACTTGAAAGTCATCCGTGATCAGCTACCACAAAATGCCCAGTAACATATTTTCACGACTTTTAAAACTGTTTTTTTTAATGGGTCATATCTTTAAAATCTTAAAAAATTATGGAATAAACGAACATTATGTTTATTTGTATCAATGAAACTGAATAGTTTTTTGAGCTGTTTTCGTTGAATTGTTTCTTCTGTGTCGTCACATATAAGGGAATAGAATTTGGCAAAAGTGGTCTCAAAATCAGTTTTCACAGTGTCGTTTAATTTCATTTCAAAATTCGTTTTCGTTTTCCTGTTCACCATGGGTACTGCTCCAGCGTGAAACAAATTGACTCATAACGCCAAATAGCTTATATAATTTTTTGCGCGCTAATTCAAAAATATTTGTTTTGTTTATTTTGATTTGATCTGGCACGACATTGTTCATCTTCAACTAAACAGAACAAAATTGGTATACCGTATTTTCTTTATTATCCCCCCGGGGTGATTATTTTTCAACCTCCTCAGAAAGGGCGGAGGGGGGGTAATTACCGTATTTGCTCTTTTTATATGCCAGTCTCCATTAATCTGCCGGTCTCCAATTATATACCCCTTTCGAACTAGGTTGAAAAATAATCTACCAGTCTCCATTTATGTGCCAGGGGGATAAATAGAATTTTTTAATAATTTATTTGGCACATTTTCCAAAAAAAATTAAAATTAATTCAACAGTAAAAGGGGCTTAATGAACAATTCGTCGTCATCTCCGACTCCATCCAGCCCTGCATCATCATCATATAAGCCGGCTTCTTCGTGATCGTTTCGTCCATCGTTCACCGTTTCAGTTGCCCTAAACTCGCGCAAAAAATTTGATCCCTATCGGTCCAATTGCTCCTTCCGGCTTGAAGCAAGCAATTTTTTACCAGTTCAGTCCAATGGCGTTGTCAGCCCACAAACTTAAATATTTCGAATGAGCTATTGAAGGTTCGGAGAAGTTAACCTTTTCGTTTTTACGATTTTTTGAAATTTAATTACTAGGGGTCTGGAGTTCGAATCCGCTTGGCTGCAGATTAATTTTTGGATCCGGTCCTGCGCCGGGCTCTAATCTCACCCCTGTTTACCCCAGGAAAGATAAGAACAAAATTTTTAAATTTATTTTTCGCCGGGACCGCAATTCTGCAGGATTACCGAATTTGGTGCAGCCGCCAGGGATAAAAACCGGTTCCACCAGTTCAAGGGGTATCTAGAAAAATGTTTCTTCGGGCGGGGGGAGGGGAGGACCTGACCCGAAGAGCTTTTTGAAGACCTTTTTTTTTTTTTTGCTATTCACCGAATAGAAAGCTTTTTTTTTTTGCTGCTGCTGCTGCTGGGTAAAAACTGCATTTTTTCACTAAAAACAACCCAATTTTGGCCGTTTTAAGGCAAAAAATTGTAAAAATAGTGTAAAATGGAGGTCCGGCGGTGCCGATAGGCGCCGCGGGGAAAATTTAAAAATTTTCATTTCGGGGGGGGGGGGGGGGGGGGAATTCCCTCCCTTTCCCTCCTCCTAGATACGCCCTTGCACCAGTTCAGTGTCGGTGTCCGGACGGTGAACTGGGCGACCTGCTCCGTCGAGTCTCATTAGTTTTTCCAATTTTTATGCATACCGGGAGCAAGAAAATGTCACATTTTTGCCATTTTGGGGTCAACTTTCAGAAGTTCTTTAACAAAAATGCAATAAAAATTATTTTTTTTTTGACGCGATGACATTTTTGGCGACATGTTCAAAAAATTTCAAAAATTTTCCACTAAATAAATAGCCGAAAAATAATCTCCCAGTCTCCTTTAGTCTACCAGTCTCCAATTATCTACCCCTTTCTGAGGAGGTTGAAAAATAATATACCATGGCATATAAAAAGAGCAAATACGGTAGATATGGGGCACTCGATGCCAAGCTCATCGAGTACAGTTGAAACGGCCGTTTGGTCCGTGGGGACACGCTCAGCAGACGATTTGTTGCCGGTTGGCACGGGCAATTCCATGAGGACGATGCTTCGGCGTCGCTCCTGGGCTCATAACTTTTTTCATATTTTTAACTTTTCTTTAAACTCATGAGCCGATTTTAGAAATCTGATGAGTCGCTTAACAAATATTGGCCTTCCCATCCCAAAAATTGTTGCAGAAAATTTGCACAGATTAGCGTCCCCTATCGGCTGAATTTTGCTGAGTTATTTTCCCAATCACTCGTTGACGTTGGTCAATGATCTGATCACCCCTTCCCCCCCCCTTTTCCCATTGTTTGGTCGTCTCATTCGATCATTCCAATTGCTATTGACCTTCTCCGCTGTCCAAGGGAGGATCATTGTGGGATTATGTGCTTGTGTTTGACCCATCTTCTCAATTGGGCTGTGTCGTCCTTTGCTCTTTGCTAATTGTAAGGAAATTGTGGTCGTTTTTCGATGCCTAATAATGTGCAGTTGTTTTTTTATTGCTTTTCATTCATTCTTTAAAAATTCTTTTTAAAATTTTCATTTTTTGTTATTAATTTCAGCGCGTTTTTAAATTTAATGGGAAATTTGAGAGGTTATTTGGTTGGGCAGACTATCAGCCTGGAACGGGCGGGGGGGGGGGGGGGAGGGAAGGGACCCTTGCGGTGCTGTGAGAGAGAGCTTCACCATTCACAAACAATCGGCGGAGGGAGAATAATGGTCCGGCCCAGCTCATCAGGGCGCTTTAGCGTCCCAAATTAGCACTGGTCGGGCCGATCCGCTTTGGTGGGAGTGGCCTTTGGGGTTAGCCGGCAGGGGAAGGGAAGAAGGGAGGGGATGAAAATTCGAGAGGGCAGAGGGCAAACATTGACCTCCGAGGGGGGGGGGGGCTGATCAGTGGGTATTTGAAGTGCTGGAGACGCTCACCTACAGCGCACTGATCGAAGAAGCACTCAATGAAGCACAGAGAGAGAGAGAGAGAGTGACCACTTTCACCGGGGGGGGGGGGGGGGGGAACGTGGAGAGACAACGGCAAACACCGAAAGGGCCGACCCCCGCCCATCCGTCCGACGGCGGAGGGATCGGATCATTGCCCGTCCGTCCGTCCTTCGTTAGCTTCAGCCCACAGCCCCCAATTCAAATCATCCCTTATTTATTTTGTTGTCCCATCAGTTCCGACGTACCAATCTTTCACATTTCCCCACCCATTGACAAATTCTTCCTGAAAATGTTGCGAAGCCCAAAAAATTGAGTAGGACCACCGCCCAACCATCAGCCAAACGTACATAAGCATTGCCATTTGCCAATTGATGGACACTTCCTCATCCACTGCCTTCAACTTCTTCGGTTTGCACGCCTTCAGCAAGTGTCGCCCCAATGAGTCCAAAGCCATCCAAAGCGAAAATGTACAATTTAAAATAATTATTATTTTAAATAAATGGGCCAACAGAATGTTTTCTCATCTCATCCCCGTGCCATTCATGTCAGAATCCAACCCAATCAGAAATAACGAACGGAAAAGGGCCAAATTTAAGAAAGGACCGACCACACAAATTCTGAAGTTGAATTTTAAAGACAAATGTCGCATTTTTTGCCAAAATACGCCAAACAGAAAATAAAACAAAATATTTATTTACCATTTTGGGAAGAGAAGTGAAGTGACTTCTTCTTCTTCTTTTGGCGCTTCTTTGGGTTATTTAATGTTTGAATAATAGAAATTAAATTGATTATTAAATCCAATTTTAATTTTAATTTTACAACTTTCATTTTTCTTTTCTCCTTTCTCTCCATCATTTTTTTTTCTCCTCTAAAATATTTTGTCGCTATTAAATGGATTTTTTTTACCGGACAAAAGCATAAAAAAGGACCACAACAGAGCCAACAAAAGCAGATAAGGCGAATTAATCTTAAAAAAGTTAAACGAAGCGACAAAATTTGACAAAATGAAACCTTTGTCGAGAGTCTGTCTCGAGCGGCCCGCCTTTCCGCTGCTCCGCGTTAATTGTCCCTCATTAAGCGTGTCGTCGTCCCTTTGCCGACCTTCCGCCTTTGCCAATGCCATTGGCCTTCCGTGTGGCCCTTTCGCTGCTTTACTGATGCTTCTGCTCCTCTGTTGTCCCCTCTCTGCCATGCCACCCTTTGGCCATGCTCCGTCTGATCAGTCCCATTCGTCTTCATCTTTGGCATCTGATCAGTCCCATTCGTCTTCATCTTTGGCATCTGATCAGTCCCATTCATCTTCATCTTTGGCATCTGCTGCCTTTTCGCCCTCGCCCTCCTCCGTCTCTTTGGTGCTGGTCGCTCCTTCCGCCGATTCGCCTTCGCCCGCGGCGCCTCTTTTTCCCCCCGGCGGACCCGCAAATTTTGCACTGCCTGCCCATTGGCAAAACAATCACTTTCCTTATGGCAGAACAAATCGAAACCAACAGCAGCAACAAAAGGCACACGCAACAGCCACAGCAGGTAATCAATTGCGAAGGATAATTAGGGTAATTAGCATTGTTAATCGGCAACTTGCTAAATCCAGCAGCAGCAGCAGGTGTCCATCGCCAAAATCTCTCTCCAAATGGCCTTCCGGCAGAGTCAGTGCCAAACATAAGTCCTTTGGCGGCATGGGGCCGCCATCAGCAGACAATGCGGGCAAAACAGAACCAACAACGACAGCAATGGCCATATTCTCAGACTGTGCCAAACAGTGGTCAGCCCATTCTAAGAAACAATGGTAAACAATCATTAAAATGGATAAAATGGAGATTCATTTTTAAATTTATAGTGGGCTGGCCAAACTCCTTCTCTCCAATCGCCAACCCTCAGCAAAATGGCATGGAGCCTAACAAAAAGTCTTCGCCATTCGAAGGAGTGCCGTCGTTTCGCAGTCAATACCAACAAAATCGACGAAAATTCACCGGTGGTGGGCTAAGTCGACTTGTGCTAAGCAGCGAGGAAGAGGAGCAAAGTGCCGAGTTGGAACAAAGCCACGCAAGCACAAATTGGCAGCAAATGGCACAACGGACGACGATGGTTACGGTAGAAAGGGTGATTGATTACGATGGGAAATGTAGCCTAAAAGGGGTACTGTAACAATGAGAAGCCCCCCAAAAGAGATTTGTTTACCCTTTTCAAATCCAGCCAAGCTCAAATCATCCGACCTTGAACAACTTTGAGCGGTACATGCCGTTGTTGGCTCGGCATCGGCCACCTCCCAAAAATGGGACCGCCCGTTGGAGTTTGGCCAACAGTGCGGAGCCGTCTACGGAGGAACGAAATGGTCAATCGGCGGGCGGCGACCGAGTGAGCCAATCAAATTAAATAGTTGGACATTGTAACAACACACTCCTACTGTATAAATCGCAGGCCGAGCGCGAGCAGGGCACTGCTGAGGAGGAGGACGAGGCGGGCAGCGACGCGCGGATGGGCGGGGGGCCGTGCGTATCGGCCAACTGTCGCACGTGGATAACCATCACAATCCCAAGCGAATTGGTCGGATTGGGCGGTGCCGAAACAACGGCGAAACGCAACACAAAGAAAGACCACCCGCGCACAAAGCCATTGTGACGCAGGTGAACGGCAAAACAATTTCAAATTGAATTGCTCACTCATCAGGGCCAAATTGTGCAGTCAAAGCCATCGACGAACGGCGGATGGACGAAGCCGAATACGGTGCCATTCCGACCAAAAGCCGAAAAACCGAACACTTCCCTACCGATGCAGCCCATTCAGCCGCCGAAGAGTCGCGGAATGCCGACGGCACGCGGCGGAACGGCGGCAAAGAGCGGAGTCGGGGAAACGACGAGCAGTCCTCAGACAAGTGAATGAGTGGGAGAGAGAGAAGGGAAGGAGAAGAGAGACAGAGAGAGAGAGAGAGAGAGAGAGAGAGAGAGAGAGGAGGGAGAGAGAGAGGAGGGATAGAGAGAGAGAGAGAGAGAGGAGAGAGAGAAGGGAAGAGAGAGAGTGGAATTTAAATGGGGCGGAAGTGCAAATTTAATTGTCTTGATTTTAAGTTGGTCAAATTTGAATGTTTTCTATGACGGTGCCAACATTCATTTCAGATTTGCCTGTGACGACTCGCCAAGCACCGCCCGGTTTTGTGTTCAGCACAAAATGGATTTTGCCGGTCAATGGACTTTCCGTGCGGCCAAATGGCACTTCCGCTGCGCCGTCGTCAATCAGCACAACAACGCCGACTATTAGCACAATGCCGTGGGTTTAGTACGAAAAAATACAAAATTTAAAAAAAAAAAAATTCAATTAAAATGGTCAATTAAATTATCGGTCGTTGCTTTAAAAAATGAATTGAAATTTGGTCAGTTTATGAAACTTATTTGCTTGAAATTAACAAGCAAAAGCAGAAAAAAATTTCTGAAAAGACAACAAAAAGTTTTTGGTTTTTGTTTTGGAAAGTTTCCGAAGAGATTGGCCAAGCGAAAACTCAAAAAGTGACAAAGCAATTAATTCCCTTGCTTTTTTTGATCCCATAGAACAAGGGCGTAGGCAGAGGGGGGGGGGGGGGGGGGGGCTGAGGGGGCTAAAGCCCCCCCCCCCCCCCCGAAACCCAAAAAAGTAAAAATTTCAGTAGATTTTTTGAAATTTTAAGCAATTTTCTTAAATACTCAAAAATTTTCACGGCGGAGCCTATCGGCACCGCCGGACCCCCTTTTGCCATATTTTTAAAAAATGGAGACCAAAATGGCAAAAAATGGTAAATTTTTGGCGAAAAACGGTTAAAATTTTTTGTAGAATACACCCCTAATTCGGGATTTCAACAAACGAAAAATACACCCCTAAAAACCGACTGAAAAACCCCTAAAAATCGAATTTTTGACTTCAGCCTCCCCGAAGCCAAGGGTCTGACTACGCCTTTGTCATAGAAAGCTAAAAAAATTTATAAAATATATTACTGCATTCCACGCCTAATTTAGGGTATATTTAAATAAAATATGTAATTAAAAAATTTTCCTTTTAATATTTTACATTTATTTGTCATTCTCCATTAAAAATTCAAAATTATATTAATCTTAATAAAAATTAAAAAATAGGGAAAATAAATAAAATTCACTAATTTAGTGTTTGATTTTTGCACTTTTTTTTGGTCAACATTGCATTTAGTACCTATCCTCAAAGATTGGCACATGAGTGAACTACCCCCCCCCCCCCACCCTAATTTTTCGCAAATCAAAAATCAGCTAATTAAGGCCATTCACAATTGGGCCAAGGCCAAAAGTTTCTCCGACGCAACCGCCGGTGGTTCCGCGCGAAAGGCCCAGCGACAAAATGCGACCGCCGAAGCCGTGGACGCATACGAGCGGAGGAAAGGAAAAGGCGTCGAACGTGCCGAAATCGAGGCATTTTAATGACATTAAAACAATTTTTTAAAAAAGAGACGACAAATTTGTGGGCAAATTTACATTTGTTTTCTCATTTTTGAATTGCCTAAAATAGGCCCGAACAAACGCAACAGCCAAATCCGACGGAACCGACGACGGACCAAACCATCGAACAAGCGGCAATTTGGGTCAGAGATTGGATGAGGAACATAAGAAGGAGTGGAAGTGGCACAGGGAGTGATGGTGGTGGCACGTCCAAGGTGTGCAGTGCGTTGTTCCTTCCCTTCTCTGTCCGTTAACTTTTTTCGGTCCCTTCCCCCGGCGGGCCAATTCCATTCGGACAGTCGCCGATGAAACACGGTAGCATACCGTACCATGGTTATGGTGCCATTTGACATGTTATACTGTCTTGGATCTAATTGAATTGGCCGCGATTTGCCTTCCTTCCGCCGATTAACCAATTGCCCCGCCCCTTTCCCTTCTCTCCGTTCATTTGTCAATTTTTGTTAATTCTATTAACAATTATTTCTCTTTTTCTTTTGCCGTTCGTTTAATTTTGAAGTATTTTGCTTGATTTTGGGATGATTTCCCATTTATTCTCTTTTATAGGCCAGCACCGAACTGATCGATGCCATTCGCGAGGCTTTGGCCAAATTCCGTGCCGCACTTTCTCGGCAAGGCGCCCGAAGTCGGAAGCAGCAGGACGGCACAAATGGGGAGGGGGCGGAAGGAAATTGGGAAGGGCAGCCAAATTATGAGGACGAAGAATGGCCAACTCAGCTGAAAACAGCCTGGGACAGCTTAAGGGGTAAAGCGACCGAAGCTAATTGCTTAAAAGCAGAACAAATTTGGGTGGGGGGGGTAATTAGCTTAATTGGTCAATTGGAGAGAGAAACGGATAAAAGGGACAATAAAACAAAGAGAAGCCGACAAAAAAGGGGGGGATGTACACGTCAATTTTGATGGGATTGCTAATCACTTGATGGCATGAGAAGGAAATCCTCGGCAATTTAACAATTCAGGCACTTGGCTTGAAAAGGCCGTGGCCGAACTTGCGATGGACGCCGCTTCGAACGGTCGGACGGAAATAAGCGATGGGAAAATTGCGGAATTACTGCAAAAGGCGGGGCTAATGGACGCGACGGAATTGGACAGAATAAAAGGCACAAAAAGCGGCGAATGAATGCAATGAGAGAGAGAAAAAGGGGAAGAGGAGAGAGTAAGAAAAATGGAGAGGAAAAGAAACAGAGAGAGAGAGAGAGAGAGAGAAAAGGGTTGGACATTTACTTTATTATTCCATTAATTTATTTTAGCCATTATTTTCCATTTTCAATTAGTATTTATTAATGTATTTTTTTTTCATTTGTAAGTGCAATTTTTCTCGTTTTATGCCATTTTAACTTATTTTTTTTTTATTTAAATGAATAAAATACGCAACCATTTCCAATAAAGCAAAACAAAAAACAAATCAAAGCAACGAATGATTTGCCATCAAAATATGTGTGAAATGAATGTTTGAACAGTACAAAAAAAAAAAAAATTGGAAAATTTGTGAGGGGAAAAAAAGAAAGAAAGGATCAAACGGAGGGGGGGGGGAAGGGGGGGGGGGGGGGACCATCCCGGTGCTCCCCCCCCCCCCCCCCCTTTCCCCCTTTTCCCCCATCCTCGCCGCTTGACACATTCACATTTCACACAATTCATTTTCATTCATTCACCCGCCGAGCCTTAAAAGGCCAAAAACGGGAAAAAAAAAAATCAATGTTAAGCAAATGGAAATCAAAAAATCATTTAAAAAGTTAATGAGCCAAAATTAATCAAAAATGAATGAATGATACATTTATTTACATCTGCAAATTTGAAAAAGAAGAAATTGGAAAAAAATCAAAATATATTTTGTGTGTTTTTTTTTCAGTGGCAATGGACAAAAAGCCAAAAGAACGCATTAAAAAGGGACAAAGTGTGCAAATTGCAATTGTTGTCACTGACGAAGACGCAGAAGAAGGACAAAAGACGGAGGAGAAAAAAATGTAAAGGAAAAACAAAGAAAAATAAATTAAAAATAAAATTATAATTAAAAAGATAAATAAAAATATTTAAAAAATAAAACTACAGTAATATTTATAGAATAATTAAACAAAAAATAAACAATTCGTAATAAAATATTTAAATAGAAAACATAAATCAAACATTTTTTAATTTTAGCGCCTTTTCTGCCAATCAAAACAATGGAAAGCCAAAAAGCAACAAAAAGCACGGAAGAAGCAAAAGCGGCGGAGTTTTACTCGTAAAATCGGCGGGCGTTCATTGGGAAGAAACAAAGTGAAAAGAAAGGGGAATTAATTTGAATAATTAGCAATTAATTGTTCATGATAGATAGATAATTAGCAATAATTAAATAATTAAAAATTAAAATAAATAATAATTATTTAATTATTATTAATTAATCCAAAATATTAATGATTTAATGAGGTGAGCAGCACAACAAACGGACAAATGGAAGACGAAATAAAAAAGAGGAAGAAAAACGGAAGGACACATCGCCGAGCCAAAAGTCACGGGGCCGTACGACCGATTTTCCATGCGCCGACGGAGACAATGAAAGGGTGGGACAAAACGGCGACGGACAAATGGACAATTGGGAAGGAGGAGAGGAGGGCACAAAATGCCGAAGAGGTCCAAAAGGGGGACAATTGACATTCAAATAGCAAATTATAATTAGCGGTGGATATTTTAAATAAAAATTAATTTTCTTGAAAGCGCCCAATTGAAAATTCGTTTATTTTATTATATTGTTTTTTGATTTGACTGTTGCGTTTTAGCCTACCATTCTTTCGTCCGCAATTAAAACTCAGAAGAACAAAATTACGGTAGCGAAACGACGGTATTCCGTTTTTCGACACGATTCGCTGATGTGGGAAGAGATGCCGCAGTTCACAGAAGTACTTGCAATGCATTTTAATTGCAAAATACTTCCAATGGCATTCGTTTAATTCCAAATGCCATTCAATTGCCTCCGTTTTCACCCCCCTCCCCTTTTTTTGAGAGTGATCGCCGACTGCGCAAATCCGTGCCGAGTTCCCCGCAGACAATTCTCGTTTTGGCCGGCCTTTTTGTGTGCGGCCTCATCCTTCTGATCAGTGGCCTTATTGTTTTAATAACGGTAAATAGGGAAGGCATAAAAAGGGGAGGGGAAGGGGGAGAATTTCACTTTTTTTGTTTTGGCATTCAGAATTGGCAAAATGCAAAAACAATTCAAAACGGATGGTATTACCACGTGGCTGGCTGCACAATGCTTCTTCTTGGCTTTTCTGGGCTCGGAATTTGTGCACTTTTACAGCGTAAAAACATCACAAAACTTGCAGAGGACATGAGCAGAGTCAAATTTGGGATAATTAAAAAAGGATTAAAATAAATAAATTTAAAGGATTTGTTTAATGTTGCTGCAAATGCGGCTGCTTCTGAAGAGAAAAGGGCGTCTGAGGAAATGGCAATGGTTGGAGGGAACAAAAAGCTGAAGCGAATGTTGGCACAAGTGCCATCGACGATGATTTGATGCGTAAATTAAAGCGAAAAGGCGAAATATTTATTTAATTTATTATTTATTTGTTAAATAATTTAAATTTTATTCCCAACCAAAGAAATACATGGAAAAAATCAATTATTATTGTTCAAATAATTTATGATAAATAATTTATTCATTGATCAAATAAAAATGACAAAATCAATCGGTCGCATTTCTAAGCATCGAACTAACAAAAATAAATAAATATAAAATAAAGAAATGAATAATCAAAGGAGTGATGGAATGAATGACCAACAAATAATGCCAAAAGTTGCCCATTTTTAGCGGTTTGTTTGACGGTGAGTTCCAAAAATGCCAATTCTTTTATCGCCGCGTGCCATCCTCGAAGAACACTCCGCCGTCGATGGCACAGTATTTTGGACAAATGCCTTTCTCGCCCGGCGTTCCACTGGGTCCGGGTGGCCCCGCGGGCCCGGGTTGTCCGTCCTGCCCGGGCAGTCCATCCGGCCCCGGCTCGCCCTTTGGGCCTGGCGGACCGGGTGGGCCATCGGCGCCAGGGGACCCTGGCGGACCGGGGGGTCCGGGCGGTCCTAAAGTGCGGTCAAAGCAGCATTACCATGATCACCCAATCAATTAGTAGCATTTTGCCTTGGTCTCCTTGCTCTCCGGGTTCTCCCGGCACAAGCGGTTCACTCTGTGCTGGCACTCCGGGCTCGCCAGGTGGCCCTTGTGGCCCAGGTTCGCCGGGAGGCCCGGGTGGTCCTCGCGGCCCTGGAGATCCTGGAGATGCGTCTGTTCCTGGTCGTCCTGGTGTGCCGGCCTCGCCAGGGTCACCAGGTGACCCGGGTGGTCCTGGAGGGCCGGGCGGTCCCTGGGGGCATGGCTTGCACGGGGGAGGTGTCGTTGGCTCGCAGGGCGCATTTGGCGGTTTGCCGGGCGTGCCGGGGTTTCCTGGTGCTCCCGGCTTCCCGGGTTTGCCGGGTCTTCCCGGTGGTCCCTGCGGGCCGGGCTGGCCGGGCAGACAGCAGTCACCGCACGCCGGGGCCGCGTTCACCACGGGGCCGTAGCCACCGCCAGTTTGACGAGCAGTTCGGTTGGACCTCATGTCCATCTCGGGCGTCGACTTCATATGGTTCACCTCCACGTAAATGTCCTTGGCTGAGCCCTGGAGAATTAAAACGAAATGAGCACAGAATGCCAATGCCAATGCCAATTCCAATGCCATTGGAAATATGCCAGTGCCAACCCCTAAAAGCATTTCGGCACCAATTCCCTCTTCCCTCCCAACCTTGCAAAAGCCGAGCTCGTGCTGCATCTGTCGCCGAACGTGGGCTACGTAATTGTACACCATGGGCAGAGTGACCACAACAGATAGGACGGCCACGATGGAGAAAGTGACGGCCGAATAGGCAACGAATTTGTACGCCCGAATGCGACTGTCCGACTCGGTCATTTTCTGCTGCATTGGAATTAGAGGCTAATTAAGTATTAATTGTTAAGTAAATTATAAATAATTTAATAAAAATTCACAATTAATAGAATAAAAATTAAATGAAAGTGAAAAAGCGGAAAATGATTTTCTGACCCAACGGCGGGGCGTTTTCCCGGCGATCGAAAAGTGATTTTATGCGCCGAGTGGTGCACAAAATTCCTACACTTTGCCTCCCCAATTACTCCAAACTCTCCGATACGAATTCAGCGGAATATCAGTCGGAGAATTTGCGATGGATTGATCACATCGCCCCTCTGACTGATCGGATCTTTGCCCGTCATTTTCCCTTTTGCCGACGGCGCCAATGAGCGAAGGGTTTGATCACTTCTCTCCCCCCCCCCCGCCATTGCATTGCCTTCCATCACTTTCTCTTATAACTGCCTTCTCAAACCGGCGCCTCGCCATAGGGTGGCATTGTGTGAAATTCAAATTCCTAAAAAGAAGGAGGGGATGCGCAAAACTGGAAGATGACGAAAAGGGGGGGGGGAGGGGAGGGGAAGAAGACAATGGAAGATGGAAGAGGGGGAGAGATGGAGGAAAAGATTATCAGGAAGAGGAGGAGGAGGAGGGGGGTAGGAGGGGAGAAAGAAGAAGATAAGCAGGGGGGAGAAGAGGAAGAGGAAGAGGGAGAAAAAGAGAAAGAGACAGAAGAAGAAAGGAAGAAAACGAAATAAAGAGGGAAAAAGAGAGGAAGAAGAAAATGAAGCTTAAGAGGAAGAAGGGGCGAAAAGAAGAAAAAGAGGAAGAGAAAAAGAAATAGGACGACGAACAGAAGCCAATTCAATATTCAATTTCATTCCTTTTCTTTTCTTTTTTGCTCGCTGCTCCATTTAGCATTTTTATCAGCTTCAAGTGTCGTTGGCTTTCTCTGTCTTTGCGTTTCTTTCTGATCAGTTCTCTGATCACACTTTCATTTCCTCCACTTTTCTTTTCTCTCCCCCTAATATTATCGGCCATTAATTGCTTATTTTTTGCTAATTTGTTTTGATTGGATAACTCGTCCATTAGCCCCCCCCCCCCCCTCCGCTGCTTCTGTGTGGTTTGTCCGTTGGTTTACGCTCAATGATTCCAGTTCCGCCTTCTCTTCCGCCTTCTCTTCCGCCCGCCTTTGGCCCTAATTCGCTGATCGGTTGGGAGGACTTTGGTTTTTGATTCGGATTTGTCCTTTCTTTCTTTTTTCCATCCTGTTTTGTGATTGGCCAATCATTCCTTCCTCCACGACAATTTCTGCAGCTATTGCGTGGGTTCTGTCGCCTATCATTTCGTTTGATCGTCAACCCCAACCTATCCCACAGCAAAATTTTTTGGTTCTGATCAGAAGGCCAAAAAGTGCAACGATCAATGGGCGGAGGGGGGGGGGGGGGAATAGGCACAACGAATTGCAGTGATAAGCCGAGGAAAAGCCAAGCAAAGCCAAGCCAGTTTTTGCGCGGTGCAAAGCTTTGGTCACCTAAACCGCCGCAATTAGCAATTAGCAATTAGCAAATAGCAAATGGGATGAATGAATGAATTCGGTCGACAGGGAAATCCTTCGGCTTCTCCTTTCAACATATTCAGCGTTTCGTGTGCAGCGGTGGAGGGAAAAGCTCTGCCGACGAGCGAATGATGGACCAAGCAGGCCGAAGTTGGGCGTGGATTTTGGTGATGGATGGGTGGCGACTGAACAATTGCAGCAGCCGCAATTGACAGCCAACAGGGCGCAAAATTTTTTTTGGAAGAAATCGCAATGATATGAAGGAAAAATGAAGAAAAAATATTGGGGGGGGGGAAAGGAGAATAATAGGGGACGGGGAGAGATAAAGGGGAGGGGGGATGAGGGGATCATCATTATCATTATCATGCACAGTCAAGAGGGGGGACGCGCTTTGGGCTTTGGATGATCCGGTTCAACCTCCAGCTCGAATCCGTCATCGTCGATTAATCGCTCTGTCAGCAGCTTCTTTTTGCTCTGCTTGAGCTTCTCGGCTTCGCTTCCTTCCCCTCTCTCTCTCCACTCTCTTTCCATTCTCTCTCTCTTCCCTCTCTCTCTCTTCCTCATCTCTCTCTTCCTCTTCCTCTCTCTCCTCCCCTTCTCTCCCCTCTCTCCCCGTCCCTAAACCAAACCGCAGATTTTCTTCGTCTCCGTTGTGCTTCTTCTCCCCTCCCCGCCCCCTTCGTTTGTTTGGTGTTTTTTGCCTCTGCTCCCCTCCAGGGAATGCTTCTTGTTGCCCGGGTACTTAACCCAGTGATTTGCCTAACCAAGCAGCACATTCATTTAGTCATAAATGCGTTTATTACTCCCCCAAATACACCCCCCCCCCCTCCGTTCCCATTGCTCTGCAAAATAATTTATTAATAGTCCAAACGGAGAACAGCAAAAGCAAAGGGTGCGAGGCGTAAGGGGATGGCTTCGGGGAGAGGGTGCCATGCTTTTCATACGTGCTTCTGGTGCCATATAGTGCCGTGCCTTTTATGGCGTTCTGGTGGTTCATGCCTTTGTGTGTGCCGGTGTTCCCTCATCCCTTGGCATGCCATGCCATTCCCTCCTTTTCCCCTTCCGTTCTTTTTCCATCCCTTCCAAAAATGCCATCCTTTTTCTTTTTGGCTTTCGCCCTGCCATTCCGGATCTTCTCTTCCGCGCCCATTCCTTCACTGTTTGGGTGGGGCGTCTCTTTCCCGTCACTTTTTTCGTCCTTTGCCTGCAAAACCTTTTCCGACCAGCGGGGAATGATTTGCGAGATGAATTCCGAGACAAATTGTTCGGCTTTTTTTCGAAAGCTGCTGAAGGTCAGCTGACAAAGCAGTCCATCAATCAGACAAAACAAACGAAAAGCAAAGAAAGGAAAAGCAAAGCGAAAGGACGGCAAAGGGACGGAAAGCGACGGAAAGGGATGGAAAGGCATGTCCCCCAATGCATCAATCACTGATTCACTGATCGGTGACTGATCGGCGATGATCAGTCAGCGAGGTGACAATGTCCGAGGGTACAGAGGAGGAGGAGGGCATTCATTTTGGCTTCACTTTCGCGTGCTTTCGTCAGACCAACAAAAAAAAAACGGGATGGATCCGCCACGACGGACGCCCCCCCCCCATTTAACCCCGGTTATTAGCCGCTGCTTCTCGTTTTCGCTGTCCATTCACGCTGAATTACCACCGGCGGAAGAATCCCTCCGCTAATTTGATCAGATAAAACCGCCCATTAAATGTTTCTTATTTCCAAAAGCGATCAAATCATTGCTGATTAGTTTGTGTTTATTGTTCGGTTTAGCCATCAGCAGAGAAAATGACCGAGTCGGACAGTCGCATTCGGGCGTACAAATTCGTTGCCTATTCGGCCGTCACTTTCTCCATCGTGGCCGTCCTATCTGTTGTGGTCACTCTGCCCATGGTGTACAATTACGTAGCCCACGTTCGGCGACAGATGCAGCACGAGCTCGGCTTTTGCAAGGTTGGGAGGGAAGAGGGAATTGGTGCCGAAATGCTTTTGGGGGTTGGCACTGGCATTTTGCCATTGGCATTGGCATTCTGTGCTCATTTCTTTTAATTGTCCAGGGCTCAGCCAAGGACATTTACGTGGAGGTGAACCATATGAAGTCGACGCCCGAGATGGACATGAGGTCCAACCGAACTGCTCGTCAAACTGGCGGTGGCTACGGCCCCGTGGTGAACGCGGCCCCGGCGTGCGGTGACTGCTGTCTGCCCGGCCAGCCCGGCCCGCAGGGACCACCGGGAAGACCTGGCAAACCCGGAAAGCCGGGAGCACCAGGAAACCCCGGCACGCCCGGCAAACCGCCAAACGCGCCATGCGAGCCCACGACGCCTCCCCCGTGCAAGCCATGCCCCCAGGGACCGCCCGGCCCTCCTGGACCACCTGGACCTCCAGGAGAGCCCGGAGAAGCTGGAACTCCAGGACGACCTGGCTCAGACGCGCCCAATGGCGAGCCTGGACCACGCGGCCCTCCTGGACCCCCCGGAGAAGCGGGACCACAGGGACCTCCCGGCGAGCCGGGAGTGCCGGCGACCCCAGAAGCACCAGTTCCTGGAGAGACTGGAGAGCAAGGAGACCAAGGTTAACGCATGTCTTGCCCACAAAATTAACCCGCTTTTCAGGCCCCCCTGGACCTCCCGGGCCCCCTGGCGCCCCCGGCGCGGACGGTCCTCCCGGCCCCCCGGGACCGAAGGGACCGGCCGGACCCGACGGTGCGCCCGGCGCAGACGGACAGCCTGGCCCTGCCGGGCCTCCTGGACCCCCCGGCACATCCGGAGAAAAGGGAATCTGTCCCAAATACTGTGCCATCGACGGAGGAGTGTTCTTCGAGGACGGCACCCGGCGCTAAGATGGCAGTGGTGGGCCGATCAACGATCAGACGACCCCAGAAACATCCGGCGGGTCGAATGGGGCGGAGGTGGCGGCGATGGGAGAGGCAGAGAATTGTCCATCCGATTTTGGGATCGATTCGATTTTGGCATTCGATTCTTCTTTCCGTCCGTCCTTCTCCAATTGTCCCTTCCCTTCCCATTTCATCTCTTTTCTTTGTCCCTTTGTTGTCCCTTTTCGCTTTCTCCTCAATTAGGCACTCTTTTCCTTCTCCGTTCGCTCAGTGTCCTCTAATGATGACACACCAAATTAATTGTGCAACACAACTGAATAAAATTGCTAATAATTAATTCTTAAATTTTGGCATTTGAAATCGCTTAGGAGGCGCACAATGGCATTTAAAAAGGTACTTTTCGGTTGTGCGGCCACACCTCCACATTAAAAAAAAAAGTGTTTGATTCATATTTGTGCGAATTCCTTAGGCGCGAAGACTGCAAACGGCATGACGATGATCATTTCGATGACATTTTGACTCAAATTACGACTTTTGTGCCACCTAAACAATTGTTATGCTCTATCACGGCTCTTTTTTTCTCTTTTTAGTATCTTTAAAAATCCAAAGAAAATCCGAAAAAAATAAAAATGAAAGTGTGAACATTTATTTGATTGGTATCATTAAACAAACTTTACATAACAATTACAATAAATGACACCTTTTTCTTTCGACCAATTCACTTTTTTTGTAATTTAATTCCTTTTGTTTTTTGTTCAATAAAAATGCCAAAGCGAAGAATCCATTCCAAGAGGAGGTCAAAAAGCGAAGATATAACCAATTGAGCAAAGAAGCGAAGCCGCCAATTGAAAATCATTGACAAAAAAGAACAACTGATAAGCCATCAATTGGCCAAACCTTCGCCGGTGGTCAAAGGCACCCGCCAAAAATTCAAAGTTCGATAGTTTTTGGCAAAGAAAAAAAAAAACACTGACGGACGGACCCGCGGGGGACAGACAGCGAACGCACAGAACAGCAGAAGCAAAAGGGGGGGGGGTGAGGCTGGGGATGGGCTGGAGATGGTTGTGCTACTTAACCGGTCCGCGATCGAGACAGTGCTGGAGGGCATGAGAGAGCAGAAAGAACGAGTTGATCGGTTGCTGATCACTCACTCCGGGCGAAGAATAGCCGAAATTCACGCGGACGATTTATCCGACAAATAATCACTTTATGCACTTATAACGGGATAATTGATCACGCTGATCAGCAGAAGCACAAAAGGGAATTATCAGCGCCAAAAAAGGGCAGTGGAAATAATGGGAAAACCAAAGGCAATGAATGAACAGAAAAAAGGGGGAAATGGGGGGGGGGAGGGGGAGGGGTTGCCATGGGAATGGAAAAGAAATTTATGGAAATTCAAATGGAATTTGCGATAAAAACGGAAAAAACAAATGAATGGCCAACGAATGACAAACGAAGGGACAGAACAAACAAATGGAGAGGAGCAAAAAGACATTTGGACAACAATTCGACAACAGTATGAACAGCTTCGAAATGTGGAGGAGCAACAGCAGCAAAAAAGTGAGCAGCAGCCCCCGGCCGAATGTTCGCTGATATTTTGCGGAAGTTCGAACTCTGTGCGTTGGCAAAGTGTGCCGAGTGGGGGGGGGGGGGAATGGCACGGATTGGCCATTGGACTTTCTTTCTTTTTTTTCGTCAAATTTTAGGGAAAGTCTTCGCTCAGTTCGCTGTTTCTTTCTTCCTTTTCCTCTCGCCATTTCTCTTCTTCTTCCTCCGCCGTCTCTTCACTTTCGTCTTCGTCCACTGATCAGAAAACAATTGCTTTGGAATTTCGTTTTGGGCAGCGAATAATTTCAGAGGGAAATGTAAAAAAATGAAAATAAATTTTAAATTGGCAAATGTTTAAGGGTAAGCAATTGGCGAATGTGTGGGAATTGGCGGGCGGAGGAACGATGGCACCGCTCGTCCAAGTGCCTTTGGCTATGCGAAACATTCAGTGCCTTTTTTGTTTTTGTAAACCAACCCCCCTCCCCCTCCCCGTCATTTGGGCCAATTACTGTAATGCCATCGGCGGTAATTAAAAAAGTGGCAATTTTAAAAAATTAAAATTTATTCAAATATTTATGTGCTAATCATACATTAGGATTTTTGCTCAAGTTCCGATATGGCACCAGCACAAAATTGACGAACTCATATTGTATATGCATGAACAAGTTTTTAGGCTTAATTTCAGGGCCAATGAATGAATTTTCTGTTTTCAATTCAAAAACTTCCACACTTTTTAAGTAGCGCCGAAATGGTATTACAGTAATTCTCCCATTCCCACAGTAACAACGCCCATTTCCCAATTACTGTCATTCTTTTGTTGTTTTAATTTGTGTGAATTGCCCATTTTGCCCTTCAGTTCGACTTCTCTGCTGCTTTTTGTGGACTTAACTCGTCCCGAATTGTTCCAATCGGTCGCCGATTCTCTGCTGACCGTTTGTCGCAAGAGAATTGAGCGATTAAAATCGGGCGACGAAATGGCACAATTAATTGGGCAAATTGAGTCGCAAGTAAAGGCAAAAAGCATTTTTGGGAAACGTTCAAATACATATTTAGGACAAAAAGGCAATTCGCCCCCTCGGAATTCAATTGGCCATTGTTTGTGCACGATACGACGAATTTCAGGCAAAGAAAAAAAGCAAAAAAAGAGAGAAATGGACAAATGGACAAAAATAAATGGACAAATGGGCAAAGATAAATGGACAAAGACAAATGGACAAAAATAAATGGACAAATGGGCAAAGATAAATGGACAAAGACAAATGGACAAAAACAAAATAATATAAATAATAATTATGAATTTCCTTTTTCATTTCACAGAATGCGAACAGTGAACAAAAGCGTCAAATGTATCGTTTAATTCGCCAATTCGCTCATATAAACGGCGCTGCGATAATTGTGAATTTGAATTTAATTTTAATTGCATAATTAAATTAAGTTTATCTCAGACTTTGAGCATTCGCATGGACACTTTGCTGACCAAAGCGCGCACTTTTCTGTCCGATCTGATCAGTGGAGTCCCTCTCCAACAGTTTCAAAAGTCATTGTCAACTGATCCGCAACAGCCCCTTTTCGTTGTCCCCCATGGGATCGATTCATTTGAGGTGAATCATTTTTTGAACTCCCTCCATCTCTATCGTGATGGTCCTTCCGTTCACTCTGTCTCCTCTCATTTCTCTCATTTCTTTGTTGTCTCTCTAGCTTTTCATATTTCTCCCCCTCCTTCTCTGTTCATCATTCTCTCTTCCTTCCTCTTCATTCTTTCCCCGTATCTCTCTCCCCTCTTTCTTCCTCCTGTCTCTCTCTGCTGATTATTCTCTCTCCCTCCCACTATCTCCCTTCCTCTCTCTCTCTGTCTCTCTCTGCTGGTCATTCTCTCTCTCCCCCTCCCCCAAGGACATTAATCCGTCGTTGCGCTCTTTGGGCTCTTTCAGCGAGGCGATGCTTAACTTTTTGCAATCGCTTAACCAAACATTTGCTCAACAGCAACAAAAGGCGCCGGACGATGAAGCGGAGGAAGGCGAGGAAATGAAAGAGCAATTGGCAGAGCCAACAATCGACGCATTGGTGGAGGAACGGATGAAAGTCAATTGAGGGGGGGGGGGGGGGGGGAAATGATCAAAATTTAAAAAAAATCGTAAAATGATTGGGCTTAATTAATCCCTGACCAAAAGTGGTCGTCTACTTTTTCACGGATTGCCCATGGATTTCTCATTTTCATTTTTTTTCTTGTAAATTTTAGCAATTGGAACTTTTTGCGCGTGAAAAACGCGACCGAAAAGAAGCGGAGAAAAGAGCAGCGGACAGAAGAAACTAATGGGAAATGAATTGAAGAATTAATTAATTAACAAGGGATAATTAATTAATTTTTCAGAATTATTTTTTAATGAGAAATAAAAATAATTAATGTTTTTAATTAATGTCGTCATTAGCCCATTTAACCTTTTACATTAATTATTTGCCTATAATTATTTGTAATTCTTTCTCCTTCTTTTATTAATCTTTTCTTATCAATTATTTTTTGCTTATTTGTCGATTTTTACAATTTTTGATAATAATAATAAATTTTTATTTTTATCATCAGGGATTAATTTTGAAACCAATTTTTTTAGTGCAAGAGTTTTAATAAACTTTCTGCCATTGATTTTGCATAAATTATTTTTGCTTTTTGGCACCATTTTCAAATGCCATTCCAATTAATTATGTTATTGTTCGCCTTAATTAGCCCCTTTCACTTTGTCTCCTCTCGTTTCTTTGATCTCGATGGAATTTGGCACTTTTCTTCTCAAAATTGGCCTAAATTTTCGGGAAATGCGAAAGGTTCTGGGGAGAGTGGCGGCATAAGTGCCGTTTTTAAATAATCATTCGTTTTTAAGTGCCCGGCGATATTTACGCCGATTTATTCGCCAACGGATTTATTGAAGTGGATTCATTCATTCATTTAAAATTTTATTTTATTTTAATTTCCTCTAATTTTGGAGGACCCTTTGTTTGGGAAGGGCGACGACTTTTGCCGATGGGTGCCACGGCACCGATGGATTTACGAAAAGAAATTCGAACTTCCGGACGAAGCGCACAAGGCGAGAAGAGAGTTTCACTTTGGATATTTTGAAATTGACCAATTTATGTGAATTAATATTTAATATTTTAAAATCAATTTTAATTGAATTAATTCCCCCTATTTTTGGCTAATTTTTTGCTTCTCCATTTGTCCGGCATCGATTCGCCCGCCTCCGTTCTGCTGAACAATCGGACAATTGCCCAATTGGACAACCAATTTGTGTCCAATTCCGTTGACGTTTGGTCCGATGTTTTGCCCCGTGAAAATATTCTTCGAATTGAATTCGAATCGCCCGTTGAGGAGGCCAATTTCAGGGCGGAAAAATACGAAGTGAGAGAGAAAAAGCACAGATTGAAAAGAGAATTTCATTTACGCTCACATTAAATAAATTCATTAAATTTTTTTTTTAATTTTTTTTTTAAACTTTTTAGGCTTTTCATGGCCACAAATTGCCGCCCGTAAAATTTGTTTAAATAATAAAAATGCTTTCGAGTGTTTTGCAGCAGTGCACCCCGCCCATTTACAACGGGGAGTGCCATGTGCAATTTTTGCGCAAAATGCAGGCCAATTTTGGCTGGGATTGGGGGCCGAGGTCTGTCCATTTGGCATCCAATTAAAGCAAATGGCACTAATTAGTTGCTCAATTGCCTTTTGAGCTTTCCCACCGTTGGCATTTGGCGTTCCATTCGCTTGGAATTTTTCGATTTGCTTTCCATTCGACGCTTTTCCCCGGTGGTCAGCCTGGGCAACGGTTAAAAATTCCCCAAAATTTTTGTTGTAATTTTACAATTAGTTCAGATGAATGTTTTGTGATTTCCGTCCGCCTTTCTTTGATTTGTGCCGTCGACCATCAAATTTCCATCAAATTGAGCTTAGTCGAACTCGGAATGGACAAAGTCCCTAATTATTGTCCTTTCATTGATTAGCTAATTAACATCGCTTTGAAGGAATTTATTGTTTCAACGGGAAAAAAGGGACCAAATTTGGAGTTGGATGGTCTGAAAATGGAAATTCCGGCAAAATTGGTCCAATTGTGGCACCCAATCGGATACGGTAACCAGTCGATGTACACTTTGGAAGTCACGATCTCGGAAATGGGTAACATTTGGACATAAAATAAAGATAAGTTTAATTTTGCAGGGTTCGAATTGGCATTTTCCCGCAAGCGAATCGCATTTCGAACGGTGCGGCTAAATCAGCAATTGGCGGATGTTTCCGATGCGAAGAAAGGGAAGGCTTTTCCAATTCGAAGTGAACGGAGTGCCAATTTTCCTCAAGGGTATTATTCAATTATAATAAATTTAAAAATTTAATTTTTGAATTCCTTTTTCCCCCAAGGCACTAATTGGGTGCCAATTTCACTTTTCCCGGGCCGCGATCACTCCGAACGACGAAAATTCACTCTCTTTTCTGCACTAAAAGCAAATGCAAATGTTTTGAGGATTTGGGGCGGCGGATTTTACGAATTGGACGAATTTTATGAGCAGGCGGACGAATTGGGTAAAATGCAATTAATTAATTGCAATAATTAATTTTAATTAATGAGTTAATAACTATTTATTGTAATCCTTACAATAATTTCTGATTGATATATTTTCCATTTTCGGGCTTCTCATTTGGCAAGATTTTATGTTCGCCTGCGCATTGTATCCCATCGATTCTCATTTTTTGCGCTCGGTGGAGGAAGAAATTGAGGAACAAGTAAATGAAAAAATGGGGAAAAAGGACGAGTGAATGGCACGGGTTTGGCATTTTGCAAAAATGCCATTGTCTAACCGGACCAAAACATGATCCCACTCAACAGCATCTGTTGAATGCTAGTCAGTCACGATGAACCATGAACCAATCAAGAAAGTTTTCGGTTTTCTTATTGCGATCGGATCACTTTTTCTGGCTCACTGCCGACATTTGTCCGTGCCAGGGATGTGCCGAGCCAGACAAAATCCGATTCCGATTAAATCGCCGATTCCGATTATGGCCAAAAATCCGATACGGTTTTAAAACCGATTACGATTATGGCCCAAAATCCGATTAATTGCGATTCCGATTACGATTCCGATTTTTTTTTTTAATAATTTTTTCCCAAAAATTTTATTCATAATCAAAAATATTTGCTAAATAACAAAAAACTTAATTATATCGGGGAGAATTAATCCGGCACTGCTTTGTGAGAAAAATTTAATTTCAGTCATTATTAGGGTTGTAAATTATATGGACTATAAAAAGGCAAATATGAACATAAAATATGGACTAAAAAAGCCCGAAATATGGACTAAAAAGCTCAAAAATGGCCAAATATGGACCAAAATATGGATTAAAAACTGCCAAAATATGTGTTTTAAATCCTCAAAAATTCCAAAAAGGTGTATGTATTCAATATTTGCTCTAATACACTTAAAAAATACAATAAACAACCAAAAAATGGATTTAAAACATAAAAATGCAAATTTTTTTATTGTCGTCCATCGTAAAAAAATTTTCCAAGTTTGTCAAAATTTCAAAAAAAATTCTCATTTAAAAAAATGAAAGGTTCACAAAAATGGCAAAAATATTTATTAAAAATGACGACGAAAAGTCAAATTTTTCGGATTTTTTGGGCTGTAATTTTTAAAAATTTCCAAAAAGTCCATCTTTAGGGGTGTATTTTTCGCTTTTTTTTGCATTTTTATAGTGAAAATTTGCCAAAAATGGTCGAAATATGGACTAAAAACACAAAAATTGAGAAATATGAATTTATTCCCGAAAACCCCAAAATATGGATTTATATGGACTAAAAATCTTCACCAAATCAAAAAATTTTAACGCAGAAATGCAACTATTTTTGAACCCCTTTCTTCATAGCATATGCGCAGAAAAAATATGTTAATCCATATAATTTACAACCCTAGTCATTATGTTTAAAATAAGATTAAAACATTCGTTTCAGAAAACATTTTTTTTCAAAATTCATTGGTATTCTCGCTAAAAAAAATTCCTTCAAAAGGTCAATTCTTAGGGGTGTAATAATCGGATTTCAAGGCAAAATCCGATTACGATTATCCGATTCCGATTATGGCCCAAAATCCGATTAATTGCGATTCCGATTACGATTACGATTCCGATTCGGCACATCCCTGGTCCGTGCCCTTTGCGTCTGATCGGCTCCGCCTGTCCCAACTGATCACTATGATCAGTGATCAGCTTCCCTTCCTTCTCCCTCCCCCCTTTTGGCACCACCCACATTCTCTGTCCTTTTCATGTGCTTCGCCTTCGGCACCATCCGTCGGTGCTCTGTTGGGCGGGGAACAATGAAAACGAATTGGCCGTCCGTTCGCAATGGTATCCTTCGTGGGATTACCCCGAGGAGGCCCAAGCGCGGGACTATGTGAAACTGTACAAAAAACACATCCATACCTTGGCCGTCAAATTGGACCCGACCAGACCATTTCTGCTGTCCAGCCCATCGAATGGAATCGAAACGGAAAGGCAAATTAATTAAAATGAATTAAAACTAAATTAAATAAATTAAATTAAAAAAGTAACGAATTTCAGGGAGGGCGGAGTGTCTAAAAACCCGGGCGACCCGGCGTACGGCGACGTGCACTTTTACTCGGAGTCGGTCAATCTTTGGAAGCCGTCCAATTTCCCCGTGCCGCGCTGCTCCTCCGAATTCGGTGTTCAGTCAATGCCTTTGCGGTAATTGAGCACCCGCCGAAGTGTTGAATGAATTCGCTTTTCCATCAGTGGGACAATGGCACGTTGGATTGCCCCGTCCGATTGGAATTACAAAAGCGGCACTTTGGTCAGTCGGCAACATCACCCCGGCGGCGTTTTGAATTTGCCGGCAATCGTTTCGCAACATTTCAATGTCTTCGTTTGCCCCCCCCCCCCATTTTCAATTCTTTCTTTTTCCATTTTAAGCTCCTCTCCTCCAACTTTTCTTCTCTCCCTTTGTCCGCCCCTTTTTTCATCGACAAATTCGCTTTTCTCTCCCAAATTCACCAGGCAATTGCACTTCAAGCGCAAATTGAGCACTATCGAAGGTGAAAATAGCAAAACCGAACAAACCCAGCGAAGGGATGGAATGGCATTTCCATTTCACCATTTTGCATTTTGATTTTGGGTCGATTTGGCAAAATGCCTGTTTTTGCGGTGTTCCTTTGGCTGTTACAGTCACTTTTTGGCCCTTCTGCTTGGAATTTATCTTTGATTACTCCAAAATGCTCTCTCTCTTTTGCTGAAGGTTCCGTTCCCATTTGGACGAGGCCGGGCTTGGCCACACAATGTGCGCGATGTATTGGCAATTGAACGGTCTGTCTGTCCATTGCGTAATTACAACCAACTAATTAAATTCAATTCAATTAACAGATGTTTGGGCAGCGCCCACTTGGTCAACCGTTGACTTTGACTTGCGTTGGAAAGTTGGCCACCATTTCGTGCGCCGTTCGTTCTCTCCGCTAATCGTTTCAATGGTCCGTTTGGAAACGAAAGGACAATCATTCTATTTCATTTTCATTTAAATTTAATTAATTTTCGTTTTATTTTTTAGTTTTTGGACTCAAATGGCATTTTCCGCCTTTGGACTGTCTCCGATTTGTCGCTGTCCGTCCAAAATGCCATTGTGCGACTGTCACTTTTCCCCCTTCGCAACGGACTTTCCCCCCTTTTCACTGCCAATGTTTCCGTCCCAAATATTTCTCCGCTTTCGTCTCAAGAGATTCCTCTCCCGTAAGGCATTAATTAATTAATAATTAAGGGTAATTAATGATCAAAGCATTTCTCTTTGTTTTCCCAATTGTTCAGTGATTGGCCTCCCATTGCCTTTGTTCGTCCTTTCTCTTCTTATGACGAGGGTGACTTCCTTCTCATCGCCGATCTGATCAGTTCCCGTGGTGATTTGCTAAGTCCCCGTGCCGTTTTGTACCCCGACAAAATGTTCCACGTGGGGCTCTACGGAAGTGCCGCGGTGTCCTCCCTCAGAGACAACAAAAACGGCACTTTCTCCGTGGAGGTCACTCTCACCGACAATGTTTTGCCATTGCTTTGGCTCGACCTCAGTGACGCGTTTAAAAAGTGCCAAACATTTGCCAATTTTCTTTTATTTTTACGTTTTTTTCAGTGCCAACCCTGAAGTACTTTTCTTTTTTGAGGTCATCCACGGCATATTCACTAACTGCCATTTTCCATTACTTTTTAGGAAAATGCTTTCCCCGCAGTTTCGTCCCACCATTTTTCAACGCTTCAAATTGTTAGAAACCCAAAAGGAGTTCGAATTGGCAAAGATGACATTGTTTTGATGGCATTGTGACGAAACAAATGAAAAAATGGATAAATTATCATTTTTTACTAATATTTATTTTTATTTTCACTTATTTTTGCACAAAATGTCATTGAAGTGATAAAACAGCAAAAACAAACAAACAAATTAAAAAGAATAAAAGGAATAAAAAACACACATAAGAAAGATGCACATTATTTAAATAGCCAAGTGAAATAAACCGGTAAAAATATGAAAAGTGAAAAAAAGGGAAAAGCTTTGGCATTGGCACGTAAAATTGAGAAAGACATGGAATTTCCGCCGTTTGATCAGATCCTAAATGATCGGCCCAAGTGATCAGAAGCCCTCCGGGTGCATATTCGTCCTCCGCCGGTAATCGCCGTTGACGTGGACAAATCCGTCTTCGCCGACGACAATCCCTTGGACAATTCCCTCAAAGCCGGTGGTCGGCTTGAACTTTTGTCCGAATTTCACCTCCAAGTCTTTGAGCAACTGCTGAAAAGCAATAATTTACATAATATACTTTATCCATTTATTTATTTTGTTTTTCGATTATTTTTACAATTAAATTTAAAAAAAAGGAAAATTCAATCAAAATTTTTTGTATATTTTTACTTATTCAGTTAAAATATTTCTATTCTTTTTATATTATTTTAATCCTTTTTTAATTATTTAAAAATATTTTTAATATTTAATAATTTCCGTTTTATTTTTTGTTTTTTCATTTTTCGTTTCCCCTTTTTCTCTGCCTTTGGCACTGTCTCCTCAAATTGCGTTATGTCTGGTGTGAATTGGTTGTGAAGCGTCGGCGCGTCGATTGCCTCTTTTATTGTCTCGTTGAAGCACAGCACGCGGATCACGGGCTTTGCCATGGCCGAAATGATTTTTGAGCCGCCCGAAGCGCCGATAACAAATTTTAACTGACAAATTAATTAATTAATTACTTAATTAATTAATCCATTTAGCAGTTGCTTGTTTTTGCTTTTACCTTTCCATTTTCCTGGTCGAATATGACCATCGGACTCATTGAGCTCATTGGCCTTTTGCCCGGCTCAATGAAATTTGCCGGTGACGGGGCAAAACCGAAGCCATTGGGCATTCCGGGCGAGGAAAAGTCGTCCTATGGGGGGGGGGGGGGGGTGCCTTTGCCGGGAATTGGCCCATTCCAACGCACCATTTCGTCGTTCCATACAATGCCCAATTGTTCGGATTGAACGACGGCGCCAAACCTAAAAATGGGGCAATTAAAGAGAAGCAAATGAATGATGCAGATTAAATTGCCGGAAATTATGCCGAAAAATAAAAAAAGGCATTAAAGTTGGATATCTAACAGTTACGTGCCATCTGTTCACAGTGCTCGTCGCCGAAACGCCATTCCCTTCGGCGTCGAGGACGGAAACGTGCGAAGTGCCGTGGTCCTCCTTCTGAAGACATTCGATGGTTTGCTCATTCCCTTCGCTTTCGATCTGTCTTTCCCCCCCCCTCATTTCTGCCCACCTGTGCCATAAATGGCTCTTCGGCATAATACGCGGAAAACATCGCTTTTGGTGGCACGCGCTTCAGAATCTCGCGATGGAAGCGCGTGCTGGTCATATTTCTGTGCACAAATGGGCATTATTCTCCAAGGGCTCTCCTTTTTGGCCAAATGCCGCTTTTGTCTGTTTACCGGGCCAATTCCATTGCCTCCGGCACAAAATCGACGTCCCCAAGTTTTGTTCGCTGGGCATATGCAAATTTCTGCGCTTCGATCAGCCAATGGTAAAATTCGGTGTCGTCCAAAACGCCGTCGGTAGGGTTTCCGAAGCGCGTGTAATTAGTGAATTTGGCTGAATTGAAGTCGAAATTTTGGCACAACAAGTGCCAATTACTGACCGACCATCACCGCCACAATGGCCTGAGTGACGGCGAACGACGACGGCGGCGGAGGGCCGCACATTCGCAAGGCGCCGCGGAAGCCACCCGAAATGAGCGGCGAGTCGTAAATCTTTGGTCTGTAGTTGGCCAAATCGTCCTTGGAGAGCAGACCGCCTGATCAGAGAAGGCCATTTGATCAGAAATGTAAGAAACTATCGATTGATTGCCAATCAATCGATTATCGATCAAAATCCTATGCAATGCTTTAACACATTCCTTTTTTGCCATTTACCATTTTTCTGAATTTCCGCAACGATTGTTTCCGCCATTTGTCCCCTGTAGAACAATTCGACCGGATTCTGCGCATTCGCCAGCCTTTCCATTGTATCCGCCAATTCGGGCCTTCGAATAACGTCGCCAAATTCATAAACACTTAAAAACGCGGGAATGAAAACGATTTGACACTCTTTTGACCACTTACCGATTTGTGGCGGGGTTTATCCAACTCCTAAACAAATTTAATTCACTAATTAAGGTAATAAATTAATTAATGCAAATATTGTCCACTGACTTCATCGATGGGAGTGTTCGGAAATGCTTCTCTTTGACCCCCAAAACGTAGGCCAAATACTCCGAAATGGGCACCCCCGTCCTGGCCAACCGAACGGCAGGCGAAATCTGATCAAAAGGGCAAAACATTGATTAAGCGGTGATTAATTGGTTGATTGATCGGCTGATCCCCCCCCCCCCCACTCACTAAGTCTGTCCAATTCACTCGTCCGCTGCCGTACTCTTTGAATGCCAACCAATAGCCCGCGAGTTCGCCAGGGGTCGCAATTGCGCGATAGCCTAAGGCATCATTAATTACCAAAGGTAATTAGTGGATTCATTCGGGTTGATCACTCATTTAAGAAAGGTAATTAGCGTAATACAGTCGGATTATCACCCATTTAACAAAGCACTATTTTGTCCCCTTTTCTCACCATATTTCGATGCCCATTCGTCCGTTCCGTACATTTCCCGAGAACTCGCCGCCGGCGCTGTCTCTCGCGCGTCCAAAACTTTGCAACTGCGCGATTTGGCATCGTAAAAAGTCATTATGAATCCACCGCCTAAAGCAAATGGAAAAATAACATCACATTATGCATGTTTATTTAATAATTAGGCTTATCTAATCCGCTGCTCTGTGGATTTGTGACGCCCAAACAAAAAAGAGAAGCAATCGCCGAATCCACCGCATTTCCGCCCTTCGCACAGAATACTTTTGGTTTGTGATTCTCCCGCAGCTCACCTTTAGCATTATGTCCCGGCCGATTTCGCTGCAAATGCCGTGGTCGCAAGTGATCGCGGCACGCCGAAAACGGCCCAAAAGGGAATAGGAGGGGGGAGGCCAATCGTAGCGATGGTCGCGGTGATCAGCGAACTGAAACAAGCAAATCATTCGAACTGATTGGTGGCCATTTGAGCACTGATCAGCTGCTGATCAGCCGGCGATTGATTACCCGCGACTGTTGCGCATGGCCGCCCAATTGGGGCATCACAACGAAAAGGAAGAGACCGGCAAAGATGGCGATCATAATGGCGGCACCAGCGACCAAATTAATTGCCAATCTGAATACAACAGTGCTTCTAATTGCTGCTTAATCGGCTCATTTTCCGTTTCCCCCGGCGTTTTCGCATTTTATTTTGCGTTTTTTATTTTTTTTATTTTTTTTTGGTTTTGTTTTTTTCGGCTCTCTTTTGCCATCGCTTTTCCTCCGCACTTCGCTTTCCAATTCGCTTCTCCTCCCATTGTCCGTCTTCCTCTTCCGCCCTGACTTTTCCTCTGCTGCTCCGCGTTTATTCCCAACCGAAGCGGTGACATGCCAAAAACAACGGCATCCGCCGTGCTGGCCGTGCCGCTGCTGTCTTCCGCGGGACTGACTTGGGCAACGCCAAATGGCATTTTTGGGTTTCAAAGGATTTCAAAAATATTTGGCCAAAGATGGAAATTTTTTCATGAAAATAATTGACAATTTTTGAAGAAACATTTATAAAAAACAGAATAAAATAAGAAATGATAAGCTAAAAAAGGTAAAAATAAATTAAAAAATAGGAATGATAATAAATCAATGAGAATTAATAAATGGGGAAAGAATCATTTGGCCAACGAAAGTGATCAAATGATCAAATCAAAACAAAACCAAAAAAACATAATCGGAAGGAATGGCAAAGAAATGATCGGATTGAGGCGGAGATCGGCGGACATTCCCCAACAAATTGCCCTTAATTCGCTTATTAACTGGTTATTAGTCAAACAGCAAAAACATGCGAAGAACAGAAACAATTAGGAGCAGAAAAAAACAATTGGCAAATGAACGAATAATTAGCCAAATTGGCACAATTAACAAAGAAATAACGAAAAAATAGGCAAAAAACAATATGAAAAGTGAAATTTTGAACAGAAATCGGTCATAAAAAGAGAATGCAATTCAGCGAACAAACACTTAACCAAGCGATTGGATGAATTAATGTGACGGGAGCATCCGCCGCCCCCCCCCCCCCCCCCGGGGGAAAGTCCGCAAAATCCCTTTAATCCACCGGAAGAATCAATCCGATCCGACCAATGCAACGCAACGCAATGAATTGCGATCCAATTCAGCAATTTGAATTTGTTTTTTCTACGCTTGGAAAAGCGCACGGAACACTTGGGAAAATGGGGGGAAAGGGGGAAGGGAGGGGGAAGAGGAGGAGGGGGGGGGGGGGGAGGAGAGGGCATTTTGGGGGAGGGAAAAGAAATGGGAAAGGGAGGGGGAGGGGAGGGAAACCAAAGCCCCTTTAACGAGTCATGAGAGTGATCAGCGAATGTCCCGAGAGAAAAGTGACTTTTTTTGACTGATCATTGCTGATCAGTGAATGTCGGAAGGGCGGGGGGGGGGGGGGGAAAGGGGCGGGGGTCGTCCGGTTTTCGGTCGGTTTCCCTCGCTTTTGTCCGTCCAACCGACGCGTCGACAGAACACTTCACAAACATTGACAACATTCCCTCAGTCCCACCGGCTCAACTTGCTGATTTGGCCATTGTTTCTCCCATTCACTGGGCCAAATCATTTGGACAAACATTTGGCAAAGGGAAAGGGAAGGGACTGAAATGGACGGGGAGGAAGGGAGCGGCGAAGAGAGTCCCGAGGGGAAAATGATACAGAAAAAGGGGAGCAGAGAGTGTGATGGAGAGAGGAGAGAGGAGAGAGAGAGAGAGAACAGTGAGAGGGACAAGAAGAGTGAGTGAACATGGAAAGGAATATTGGGATTTTACTCATTTTTCGAATTTCATTTTGCAACTCCAATTTTCCCATAATTTGACATTTAATTTATAAAATTAAAAAAAAAGCCACCTCTTTCTCTTCGCGGATGCTTCTTACAAATTAGCAGCAGAGGACGCAAAAAGACGCAAAAGGGCAGCGGCGAATGACCGGCGATTGGAAGGCGAATTCAACGAAAATTGGGCAGAAAAAATAATAAATTGGACAATTAATTATATTCGCCTTAGACTCTTTAAAATGGTAATAATTATTAATTATATTTTAATATAAAAATTCTGCTAATATTCCGTAATTTGAGATAATAAATGTCATTTTGAGTTTAGTTTTTGTGGTTTTCTGTCAGTCATTTGCCCATTTTAGCATAAAAATAAATATATTTTTCATTTTTGTGCTAATAAACGGCGGAATTTTTCGGGGATTGGCTAACAGAAGAGACAGCAGCAAAAGTCGGCCTAAAATTGATCAGATTTGATCAGCCTGGGCTTCTTGTTCTGTTCCACTGCTGCGCCCATCCACGCCCAACAACCAAAGCTTATCAGCCGATAACATCACAACAAACCAATCCCATCCCATCCCATCCAATCCAATCTAATCCCATCTAATCCAATCCCATCCCATCCAATCATCATTATAATCACCCAATTGTCCGTCATTTTTACAGATGGAAATGTTCGACGAGTTTCTGACCAAACGAAAAGCGACAAAAAGAGGAAATAAAAATAAAATATTTTATTATTGTAAAACAATTGAGCAAAGAAAGCAAAAAAGGAGCTAAGAAAAAAGCAAATAAAATATTATAAATTGTAAAAAAGGACTAGACAAAATAAAAATGGAGAAGAAAAGAGAAGGGAAGAGAAAGGATGAGTAATCAGAAGAAAGAAACATTAATAAATATTATACAAAATGCAAATGATCAGAAAAGCGATGGCAACGTTTCGTTCGGCACTTTGCCAATCAATCGAAAAAACATTGGCATTTTGGGGTGGCAGTATTGTTCAGATGACACAAAACCCGTTTTTGGCTTAATCTGCACTCATTTGCTCTTTCCAATTCCGTTTTTCTTCACCCAATTTGACATCCCAAAACGCACAAGCGAAAAATGACTCAAAATTGGGTCCCCCGAATATTATTTAATTAATTGTTTTGTTTTTATTCTGCCGCTGATCGAAGATGGCAAAGTCGACAATGCGCCATTTTTCGCGTGCCAAATACGAAGGGAAAAGGCCGCTCCGTCGCGTGCGTCGGTTTGTGCCCTTTGAAAAGCCATTCCAATGATTGCCGGCAACGCCTGGCAATAAAAAACGGATGCATGCATATGCTTCGTCTGCTGGCAATTCTCAAAAAACAATTTTCGTCACTTTCTGATCAAAGCCAACAGTCGGCCACCGCTCGATCATTACTCATTAACTAATTAATTACCTCACTAATTAATGAATTAATACCCATTTTCGCCCAACTAATAAATTATTAATCCGCTGCTCATTAAATAATTAGATTAATTAATAATTTAATTAATTGGCCGACCGATCACATCACCAGGCTTCAGTTCGATTTGTTCGTCAGTCTTCGGACTAAATTCTCCGATGGCCTCCCATTCGTGTGCCAATTGTCCCCCAAAATAAAAAATGTCGTCCAGCGAATGGACGCGCTCCGCCGCGTCGCCATGCAATGCTTGCATCAGTTCGTAGCTGAGCCGACAGACCTTCGGGAATAGTTTTTAGCATGTAAATGGTATTAATTTCAAAACTGAGTTTTTTTTTAATTTTTTTCCCTATTTTAACTTTTTCGTCTCATTTCCCCCCCCCCCCCCAGGTTCACCTGACTACTGAAGGTGCACACAATGTATCTGCTCAATTAGAGGAGCAAATCATTTTAAAATAGCAAAAATGTTAGAATTTACGAGCAATGCGCCAAAATGTGCACGTCGGCAATGACACCGAGCAAAGACCGATCGGAGTATCGATTGGAGGGAAGAGCGGCTAAAGAGAGAAGGAGTGGGAGAGAAAGAGAGTGATCGGACGGACGGACGGACAGACAAATTCAATATAATGCTTACGATCAGTGGTGCCTTTGTCCCCAATTCCCCCTTTTTTTTGCCCCTTTTGCCCACCTTCGGCACTTTCGTCGTTTGCCCAAATTTCGAATCCTTTCTTTGCCCACTCCGTCCGCGCTTCTTCGATCACCGTTTTGTCGTCAGTGGCGATGAAAATGCGCTTTTTCAGGGGAAGGCCAAGAAAAGAAAATTAATTATTAAAGGTAATTAAATTAATGAAAAAACAAAATTAATAATAAAGGGAAGAGAATTAAAAAGGCGCGTAAAAACAATTTAAATTAATTTTATTTTTCGTATTTATTTTATAATTTTCCCTTTTTACCCAATTTCTTTTGCTCCGTGCGAAACCAAAGCTCGGCCCATCGCATGTATTCATTGACGTGGTGAAAGGCGGCCTCAGTGCCGACTTTGTCAGTACGGCGAATTTGCAACCCGACGACGGGGCCTAAAAAGGAGGAAAATGTAAAATAATAATAATAAAAATATTTAAAATATTTAAATTAAGGGAAAATATTTAAGACATTTAAATTATTATTCTTCAGCAAATGTGAGAATTGACTTGCCCAATTCGAAGGGAATTCTGCTCATTGCTTCTTCAACGAATTTATTTGTCCTTTCATTTTTTCGCATTAAAAAAGCGACAAATTGTCCAAGGAAAAACACCTAAAGAATGAATTAAATGAATACTAAATAATAATTAATTACTACTAATTAATCAATTAATTAATTAATGACCGGTGGGTTTGAGTGGTGAGTGAGCAAAACATCGGCAAATTGTGCGGGGAATGCGAGTGGAAGGTGAGGGGGACGGGAGGAGAGCCCATCGACCACGGGAAGACGAACGATTCGGGGGGAGTTGGGCTGATTAATGCCAGTGAACTGATCGACGACGACGGACAAAGGCACCTGACAAATGAGGGAAAAAAAGCGTAGAAAAAAATGAAAATTGAAAATTCGAAGGGATAAAAAACTTAGAAAAATCGGAATTGAGGATATAAAAGGGAAACTGTCCAAAGTTTGTCCAATGCTCTGTTATTTGTTACATGTTCTGCGAAAGTGCACGAGCCGACCGATCGGAAAACGGCGGCCCATCCGTCGCGCGAATAGCGCCACTCGGCGCCGTCCCTCTCCAAAAGCATCGTTCGGTTTGTGGCCGCCGCCATTAACAGACAGTAAACGACGTGGTGAAACTGACAGCCGAAGCCGCACCCTTTGTTCAGCTGAAATTCGTCCGTTTTTAGTGCCATCGATCCATCAAACAAAAGCAATCGATCGATTGATCAGGCAAGCTTATCGATTGATCAATCGATCGATCGGTCGTTTGAATTTGTCGACGATCATCACCCCTCCTTCCCCTTTTTATTTTTGCTTTTGCCTCGCACAACAGAAGTCGCGCCTTTCCGCACTCTTTTGGGTGTTGCAGCGCGTGCAGTGCGTTTTGAATGTGCGAAGCGACGCGTGCCAACGCCCGGCGGTGCCATTGTTCGGCGCCGTCGACGTGCGCAAATTGACGCGAGTGGGCCAACAAATGGAGTATCTGATCAGCAAAAGAGAGATGGACATTGATCAATTCTTCGATTGTCTGATCAGTCCGTCCGATTCTTCGACCGTGTCAGAATCAATCACCTGTTCGTCATTCAAAAGTTGCTGTCCGTCTCTTTGACCTTCCAATTGCTCTTTTATGCTGCTGCTGCCCACTCTCAAATTTCACTTTTATTTTATTTTTCTAAATTACCGTACACCTCGTGTACAGTAGCTCCATGATCAGTCTGTTCAACTCTCTCCGTGCCAATTCGTGCTCCTTCGAGTAAAGTTCTGCTGCCTGCCCATTCTCCGATTGGTCGGCGTCTTTTGTCGGATTGATTAAATTCGAATTCTAAATTTATTTTAATTATTTTTTAATTGTTTTAATTCCTTTTCCCTTTTTTTCACCTCTTCTTTCAGTCTTTCATTTTCTCTTCTCAATGCTTCCAATTGTTCTCCCATTTGTTCCATTTCAATTTGATTTTCGTCGCTTTTTTCTTTTTCGTTCTTCGCTTTTCCCCCTTAAATTTTGCCTTTTTTAATTTTCTTTTCCCTTTTTCCCTTTTTTGACTTTCTAATTTCGTTCCTCGTCCACAAATTGTGCCATTGTCCTGCGGTTGCTGCACCACAACCAAAACGATGAGAAAAAGCCAAATGCAAAAGGCAGTCGCGACAAGCAACTAAAAAACAAAAAGAAACTAATTAAATTAAAATATTATTTTAAATTTGCCTAATTAATTGGACTTGCCCATTTCGCGTGCCAATGGGCGAAAGGTGGCGGAGACACCGGCAGAAGAGAACGGCACCATTTGTGTTTCATTGCCTTGGCCTCATCTGACGCGTCTCTTTTCCCATTCCTTCAATTTTTGAGGTCTTACTGTGCAAATATTCTCGAAAATGGCATAAATAATTCAGTGCTTTTTAAATTAAATTATAAACGGACGAAAAAACGGAATAAATAAAAAAGGAAAAGGGAAAGGACGGCACTTTGGGGGGAAAGAGAGGGGAATTAATGCAATTGGAGGGCAAAAATAAATAACCATTTAAAATGAATTCAATTCCCTGCTGATTGATGGCCATGGAATTTGATTCGGTTGATTTTTTGCCCGCTTTTTTCTTTTTGCTTAAAAATGAATGGCACCAAATGAAAATGAAAATGGAAAACGGAAATGGGTGACATGGGCGAAGCCCCGCCACCATCGCCGCCGCCGCAAGCACTTCCCCCGACTTTGTGGCCAAATGTCCGTCCCCCGGGGGGCGGCGGCTGAAAACACTCGGGCGGCTGAGCGCATCAGCTGGCGCAAAATGCCAAAGACAACGGACGGACGAAATGCCCGAGGCAGGGCAGACACGCAGAGGACGGCAGACACAGCCTTTTTCGCTTCTCTGCCCACAATCAACTTCTTCGGCTTAATAATCCTTTCTCTGGCTAATGCCCAGCGAAAAGGCCAAAAGGCCACCCAAGGGAATTTAATATTGCGGTTTATCTTCTTGTCAAAATAATCCAAAAATATAAATTATCAAATGCAATAAAGCTAAAGTTAAAATTCCAAAGTGAAAGTGTCCCTAAGGCAATTCATTGCCTCCGGCGTTGGAAATGTCTCCGCCCATTGCCAATTGCCCCGTTTTTGCTGTTTTGGGACATTAATTTGGATGAGTGGGCCAACTTTGTGCCTTTTATTCTGTGTTTATATGCGAAATCAAATTGGCGGAGAGACCACCGAAAGTCCGTCGTATTAAATTCATTGGCCGACGAAAGGGCCAACGAATGAAAGGACAAATGACCGAATTTTAAGGACATTTTGCAATTTATTCCAATTGACAAATAAGCAAAGACCACGGGAGAATTGTTATGCTTTTCCTTCGCAATTAAAAGCCTTCAAAAATGTCCGTTCGACCTCATTTTGATAATGAATCGAACTTAAAAAAGTATCAATGATAGAAATATTTAAATTTAATTATTTTTTAATTTTCTTTGCTCAAATAAAATATATTTGATTCAAATTAATGAATTAACACTTTTGGCATTGAAGTGATACTTCTAAATGTCATCCTCTACTACTTGTCAATCACAAAAAGTATAAGCAAAAAACCAAAACTCGAAGTTTTTGTCCCTAACTTTAAAACTAATAAATTATTGGAAAATTTACTATTAGAGAAATCTTTGGGCTATCCGATGATATCAAGCGTGGTTTGGCTTGTTTGAAGTTTGAACAGTTTTCATGCTTTTAAATGTTTTTAACTTTTTGTATGGCTATAAAAATATGACACATTTAATTTGTTTATATTTTCTATCATTCCCCATTAATACTACTTTTGGTTCGACCAAATTCGGCAATCCGTCGCTCGCCCTTCCCTCCAATCCCATTCAAATGCCCTCAAAATGGGGCATGCCCCCCCCCCCTTCTTTCACATCAGCGCCCTCTCTCAGATGGCAGGCATTTGCATAATTTGATTTATTAAAGCATTTCCGTTTAATTATGCCCTTTCCGGTCAAATAAGGGCAAAACAAAGAAAGTGTGGCAAAGTGCTGATTGTGCGCTTTTCTCATTGTTTTTCTTGCGCTTCGCTTTCTTTGGCCTTCGTCTGCTTCTCTGTCTCTTCCGAACTTTCGGTGGGCGCCTCGTCAATTTGGCGTTGTGTTTTGCTGAAAATTCGAATTCATTTCTATCTCTTCGCCTCTCCACTTTGGATTCTCTCCGATCGCTTCCTTTTTCTCCGTTCGGTTTTGTCTCTCCAATTTCAATGCCAACGGTTCGTCCATTTCATCGACCTTTAAAAATACCCTTTTTCAAATTACCCAATTATTTCCCGCAATGCTTACGCTGACAATGAAATTGCTCTCCACTCGAATTGGCGCGTCCTTTTCCGCTTCTTCCTCCTCATCAGCGCCTTAATTTATTCGGTTTGATAACAATTCCCATCCCTTTCTTTTCTCGTCCGTTTTCACCCGTTATTCGCATTCCGTTTTCCGTCACCGTTGTAACCTGAAACTTTTGAAAATTTGGCAATGTTTTTTGTCCGCTTTTGGTTTTGAATGGGGTCAGCAGCTGACTGACCACGTTGATGTTCTTCTCCAACGCACGCAAATAAGTGCCGGTGCCGTGGTAATGTTTGCCGGGCGATGTGAGCAATTCGCAGAGGCTTAAAATTAACAAAAACAAAAATGGAATTTATAGGCACAAATTTATTATGTTAAATAAGCAATGGCATTTTCATGCTCTGATGACTGACCGTTGGATTGTGAAGGGAATGCCGTCGAATGAACGTGCCTTGTCCATAATAAATGCTTTTGTGTCCTTAATCTCGGCGTCGTTTATCAGCGCTTCTTTGGCCAAATCGTCGCGTTGCGCCTCCGCTTCCTTCACGTGGACGGCGTCCATCACAGCCAAAAATGGGGGAAAGGAACGAGAAAAAGGAAAGGGAAGAGAAAGGAAGAGAGAAAGGAAGATGACGAGAGAAAGGAAAGGGAGGGAAAAGGAAAGGGAGAGAAAGGAAGAGAGAAAGGAAGAGGACGAGAGAAAAGGAAGTGAGAAAAAGGAAAGGGAAGAGAAAGGAAGAGAGAAAGGAAGAGGGAGAGAAAAGGAAGTGAGGGAAAAGGAAGGGGGAAAAGAGAAAAGGAAAATAAAATATTTAAGACAGAGGAAGGAGAGGAATGAATGGAGGAAACGAGAGAATTGTAAAAAAAAAAAACAAGAGAAAGAGAGTGGACAAAGTGAAGAACAGAAAGGAAAAGCGAAAAAAGAGGGAAAGGAAGGGAGAAAAGAGAAAAATAAATTTACTTAATACAGAAAGAGAAAAGGGAAAAGTAAAAAGGAAAGAAAATGCGAAAGGAAGAGGGGACGAAAGGAGGGAAACGAGAGAATTTAGAAAAGAGAGAGTGAGTGACAAAAGGAAGAACCGAGAGGAAAAGCGATGTTAGCAGGTTGGCATTACTTGAAGCTTCCAAACGATGACGGGCTGAATCAAAGTCCATGGCAAATGCGATTGACCGGACAAAGCGACGAACTCCAAAAACTCATCCACCAAAGGCGGGTCGGAAGACGAATCGGTGATTGACTGGTGGTGAACAAAGTGATTGTAAATGATTAGTCGAAGCGATTTTGTTTAGGGAAAGGGGGGGGGGGTCGAAACACCACCCCGAATAGAAAACCATCATAATACTAATGATACTCGAGAGCGAATTTCCCGAGACTTGACCCCGAGCATCACTACACAATACCAACGCCCTCTCCCTCCCCCCCCCCACTCACTTCACGCTGCTGCTGGCGCTCTGCCGAGAACTGTTCGAGTGCCTTTCTGTACTCGGCCAATGGTCGGAATTGGCGTTTCGGTGCAGTGGCAACGGACGACGAGGCGGAGGAGGACGGCGCATGGGGGGCAGTGGAGGACGGCTGCTGCTGTTGTTGGACAGTCATGGCAAAAAGTGGGAGGAGGAGGAAATAAATACTTACGCTAAATGAAAATGAGTAATTTCAAATAAAATATAAAATACATTAGGTATAAGCAGATACATACGAGGATTCAACTGCACTTTTATTAACAAAACTGGCAATCCGACTTCTTGTACCGTATTTTTCATGTTCGAACAATCCCTAATTTGTTTTTGTTTTTTTGGTTGCGGTCCAAGAAACCAAGAATTGATAGGCAGTTGGTTGTAAACCCCAGTGAAGCCTGAAAAGAATTGTCAAAGTTAATATTTATTTGCCACAGTTATATATTTTTAAGTGAAAGAACACAGGGCATTGCACCGTTATAACAAATCATGATTAGGGCTGCAAAATTAACTAATCAGTTGAGAAAACCCCAACATAAAAATTTTTCAGAAAAATGTAAGTTTACAGCCCAAATCATGATAATATTATGATCACATGTCAAATAATTTTTGCCAGAGAAAATGGAAGTCGTCAGTCTAAAAACAATTGATTTGGCAATTAGTTTTCTCGGAATTTTGAAATCGGACACAAATTGAATTGAAATAGAAGACAGAAATTAATGATTGAACACAGCCTTTCTATGATAATGTACAATAAACAGACTAATTGTAAGTTGGTCAATTGATGAAGACAAATCCGGTAAAAATAAATAGAAATATTATTTATCACATCTTCCCATTCATTTTTTAATACTTTCAGCACTCCGTCCATTAGCACCCATCTCGCCGACTCAGAGGAAGAAAAAAAAATAATATTTTTGCTGGACTTCCGGGCTCCGTCACTCACTTCCAATTTCACTTCCACCCAATCCATGCCGTCCACCCCCCGTCGTTTTCTTCCCCAGTCTCTTTTCTCTTTATTTCATTGTCTTCCTCCTCTTCTCCGTCATCCGTCTCATCTGGCCTTTGTGCCGTACAAAAGCGTCGGATTTGCTCCAATTCGACGGCGTCCAAGTGGAGAATCGTCTGCAGGACGGGCAGCAATTGGACACGTTCATCACGCACTTTCGGAGGGGCCAAAAATTTGAGCACTGAAAATGGAATTTAAAAGTTAAAACGTGGCGCGGAGAATGGGAGAGTCACCAATGTTTTTGAAGTACTCCGGACAAACGCCGTTGCCCAAATGTTCGACTCTTTTCTTACACCGTTCCATTCGGCGAATTTCCTCCTTCAAAACGTTGACCTGTTCAGAGAGGCGCACATTGTCCTCTTAAAGAATAAAAAAAGCTGAAATGACACTTTAACAAATAACGAAATTAATAGCGAAATTTGATTTTGGTACCCTCCGTTTCGCTGAGCAATTCACGGCAATCCTCGAGCAGTTTCAGCACTTCCTGGTGTTTATTGCGACTAACAAAGTGCTGTTGAAAATTCGCGTGCATTTCGCCTTCGAATCCGACACTTTTTCCATCGCCAAAATTCTCGGCCAAAGAGGCAACATTAAAAGACATTGGCGTATCGCTAAAATTGGAAAAAGCACCAATATTCGTTGTGTGTCTTCCGTTGCCCACCTCCCCGGCACGGCCCCGTCGATGGCCCCCTGAAGGACGGAGTGGAGGTCGTCCAGCGAATCCGAACTCTCCGAGTGCGTCGTGCCCAGCCCTCCCTCGCCCTCCTCCTCGCCGGCCGTGTCCATCTCCAGCGAATTTGTCGTGGCGGTGAACAGTTGCGATGGGTAGCCCAAATTGAGCGGCGACGGCTTCGATTGGTGCTTTAGGGTGGTCAGCTGATTGGGCCGAAAAGAGAGAAGGGACTGAGAAGGGCATTTTGAAGCGGAAGAGCATTTGAGCAATGCCTAAACAAAGGCAAACGAATGGAAAAGCGAATTTGAACTCCAAATTCCAATTCGCCCACTTTCGCCTCGTCCAATTCGCGCGAAAGTCTGTCGCACTCTCTGCGCAATTCGTCCATCTCCGTCTGCTGTTTTTGGTGCCCATTTTGTTGCTCCATTTGCCGGCTCGCAGCTGCGATTGCTTCGCGTTCGCGTGTTGCCTTTAAGAAAATAAAAATGAATTTTTTAAATGCAAGATTTAAGGTACCACACCGGACCAAAACACAGATGGCAAGGGTTATTTACGGCTTTACCCATTTGGAAAAATCTTAAGATTTTAAAACACGCTTTTTAACTATTTTCCTTAATAAAACATTTAAAATTTGGTAGATAAAATGTCTTAAAAATTAAATTAAATTTTCTAAAAAAAAAAATTCCGGCGGCGCCTAGCGGCACCATCAGCGACATGTGTCCTTTCCCCCCCCCCCGGGGGCTTTCGCCCTCCATTTGCCTGCAACTCTCTCCGCAACTCCGTCCGCAGTGTCTCTTCCGCTCGCATTCGTTCCGCGTGTTCCCCCATAATTCGCTGCCTTTCGCTCGCCCACCGTTGGCGTTGCGTTTGCTGTTGGTCGTGCAGCGAATTGAGCTCCTCCAGCAGTGTTTTCGAGTGCAATTGCCCACTGCGCAACTCCTCCTCCAAAAAGGAACATTTTGCACTGAAAGAGACGCAAATTAATAATTGCCAAAGCAAAGGGAGGGCATTTGGAAGCCAATAAAAAAGGAAATTGAGTGAATGCGAGTGCCATTGGCTTGCCTTAACTCCGCCATTTGTGCGTTACGTGTCGAAAGCGTGTCGAACAATTGCTGACATTCCGAAGACAAAGCAGCGCCACCGCCACCATTTGTCGTCGCCGCGGAAGTGCCAACATTGGATTCGGCCAAAGCGCACTCGGCACGTTCCTTCAGTGGCAATTATAAGGTGGAATTGGCATTTCCCTTTTGCAACAAACCTTGTACGCCGCGAACTCCTCCTTAAGCCCCGCCAACATTTGCGCGTTCATTTCACTGTCCGCGCGGAGTCGGCGCACTTCGGCCCCCCGGGCGTCCGCCGTCCGTCTGACGTTGGCCAATTCCGCGTTCATTCGCCGCTGCTCATTTTGCAGTGCCACCGTTTCCTCCTGAGCACTTTGCCGCGCTTCGTTCAGTTGCAATTGCAACGCTTCGCTTTCTTTGGCGTGTTCAGAAAGAAGGCGACTTTTTGCTGGAAAAAATAAAAATAAAATTGTTAAAATGTTTTTCCGTTTGTTTCTCTTTGCCTTCCATTTGTTGCGTTAATTCGGCAATTTGTGCATTTTTGGTGCGCAATTCCGAGTTTATTTCCTCCTTTTGCTGTTGTAATTGGTCAATCCTTTGGGAAAACTCCTAAAATTTTGGGGTGGAATTTATTTCTTGTTTCTTCCGTTGTTTTTGCTAAAGGGTCACCCATTTTTAAAAGCTTCAGAATTAAAATTGGTAAATCGAAAAATATTTAAACTAAATTTTGAGTGCATTCAGAATCAGGGTGAAAGTTTTTCAAAATAACGGAATTTATAAGTTGATTAAATTTTAAAAATGCACCAAATTTTGTTTGAAAATTTTTACTTTTTGGTTTTGGGATTTGGGGCAAATTCTCCCTCCCCCTGGATAAGCCTGTCTTATAAGCCCTTTTCTGAATTTGGAATTTAATTCCACCAATTCCCGTCTCCGTTGTCATTTTGTCCACCTCAACAATTGCTTCCTTCTCGCCCATTTTCGTGGCATTGTCCGCCAATTCCTTCCGTGCCGCAATTAACGCATTTTTATAGTCCGCCAATTCCATTGCGATCATTGCGTCGCCGTTTCCTGGAGCGGAGTTCGAATCCGACGACACTTTGACAGAGAGTTGGCGCATTTGGACCGCGTATTCTTCGGACTGAACAAAAAAGGGGATTAATGGGCTAATTGTGGGGACAGTCTGTGCAAATGCCCTAATAATGACAATTCGTTTTTTGCCTCTTTTTTGGCCTTTGTCAGCTGTCTGCGAGTGTCCTTCAGCATGATCAGTTGCTTCTTCGCCAATTTGACCAGGTCCTCGCGAGAAAGCAAATCCAACTGAAAAGGCGCCGTTGGGCGATGCCACCGAAAGGGCAAACCTTCGCCAACGCCGTGCCGCCGCCCCCCGTGCCGTGCTGCACCGGCACTTCGCCCTCGCGCGGTTTGTCCTTGGCCATTGGTCCGTCCCCGTCCTTTTCCTTCGTCCCGTCCTTTCTTGACTCCGATTCATTGTCAATGTCATCCTTTGGCCCATTCATTTCCGGCGGATGAATGTCCATTTCTTCGATTGGATACAAAACAAACGAAATTAATACGTAAATGTGAGCCTAAACTTTACATTCAAATCACATGAAAATCATTTAATAATTTATGTATTGCTTTTCGCAGTGACTAAAACACTTTTTGCCCCTTTTTTTTTGCTTAACATTTGAATTTTCGGTGCTTTTCTTCGACGAACAAATGAAGCAAAGCTAAACACACAAAGAGAGACACGCACAATTATTATTTGGGTTTTCTTATACAATTTTGTTGAGTGAGAAATGAACAAATCGTCACAACCACGGGAATGTAAACATCCGAACAAAAATAAATGGTAAAAAGCAATTAAAATCTAATTTTAAATGCATAAACCAAACAATTTTGTGACAATTTCAAAAATTGGATGTTACAAACCCTTGAAAAACTTCCAACATTTTACAGCGAGTTTTACACAGGGAAGGAAATGAAGATTAGGACAACACGATTTTGGGAGTAATTTTCTAATAAAAATTTGCAGAATCGTAAATGTTTCCGTAATATTTTTGGTTTAGTCCAAAATCAAAAAAGAAAAAAGTAATTTAGGAAAATGAAATGGGGAGATGAAAAAGTGCAAAATATTTAAGGAAATTGACGAAGATCGGTGCCAGAATTCTTCAACGTGCCGTCTTTGAGTGTTGGATCAGCCATTGCAAAGTGATATCTGAAAACACCAAATAAATGGCGAAGGTGCAAATGACAAAATAGGATTTGAAATCAAAATAGTGGCGATGTGTATTTGTAATTTGGTGTCGTACCAATGTTCGACTTTTCCTTGCAGGAGATGGAATAGCAGCAGATCTCCCGGTTTTGGATGGACTCGAGATTCATCGCGTCGATTAGTTGGCCCTCGTCGAGAGCGTCGGGAAGGTCTTTTTTGTTGCCAAGCACCAGCACGGGGATGGCCTCCAATTGGGGCTTGCTCAGCAATTGCATCAGCTCACTTTTGGCCGGCTCAAGTTTGGATTTGTCAGCAGCATCGACCTGAACAATGATGTCGTCGATTAAAGTAAAAATGGCCACCAAAATGTACCATAAAAACAATGGCATTCACACCGCGACAGTAACGCTCCCACATGGAACGGAAGCGCGGCTGACCGCCAATGTCCCAAAGCTTAAAAATTTGGGGAGGGATTAAATGAAACGGTGAAAAAGAAGGAAAGGAAAGGACTTTGATGGTAACGTTTCCTTTGGTGATTTTGCGCATATTAAACCCAACGGTTGGGATCATGTCTTCAGTGAACTGTCCGCTCTTAAGCCAAAATGGACGATTAGAAGGACAATCGGACGACAGAAAGACAACCGACCGCAATGACATTGACAAAGGTTGTTTTGCCAGAACTTTGCAGCCCCACCAAAGTCAGTTCCATTTCCTCCTTCCAGAACAGAGAACGGATCCAATCGAGCAATTTGTTGATCATGGAAATCATTTTAAATATACAGGCGAAGAGAATGAATGTGAAAAGAAAAGTGAGAACAGCTGAAAATTGAAAAAATGGCATTTAAAAAGGCCAAAATTGGACCAGAATTTTAAGGGACCGGAAAATGGCATTACGGCCAAAAACCAACCCAAATTGGCATCACATCACTCTGAATAAAACCAAGAACTATTAACATTCCATCATTTGTTTCATTTTTGCACAGACAAAACGCCAATATTTGATAAAAAAATTTGAATATCTACCGTAGAGGGAACCCTTTTGTTTTCAAAATTTTTTTTGTCAATAATAAGTCGAGAAAACTTCTTTGTATTGAATTTTTGATATAGTTGATTATTTTCCAATTAAAAAAAACGAAATTTTGGTTTTTCGCCTTTTTCGAGTTTGGGTCAAGAATTTGTCAAAATTGGTGTCAAATTCGTGATCAGAGAGTTACTTGCTGTGTTTTTTTGTCTTAAGTACCCATAATTAGCCTTTCGTTGTCCATGGGTTTTAAAGTTACAGAGTTTTAATTGTTCATTGAAAGGTTTCCTTTTTGGTACCCTTAATTGAATTTTTCCTTTTTAAACGTGTCTATTAAAATGGCTCATTAGCATTATTTTGATTGGCATTCGCTACGCCAATTGTTTCCTTCCAATTACACAAATGTCTTTTAGCCTTTGACATCATTCGCCGTTTGTTTGCGTTTCGCCTTTTTTTGGCTGAACGACGCCACAAAAGAAAATGGCAAATAAATAATTATTATTGTAAATAAATAAACAAAAAATAATAATTATCAAATGCCAGTAAATGCCATTGTCCCAATTATTTCGTCGGCCCAATGTTTTATTTGTCCTCGGAATTTTTATGTAAATTGTTTTACGCAAATTGCCAAAATAGCAGAGCAAGTGATGCCATTTATTATGCGATACTTTTGGCATTTCGTCGTAGTGCCAATGCCATAAAAGCAACGGCCGTCGCAGGACAAAAGCGCATTCGAACACTGAGGGCCCAACTTGTGTTTATCGTATCTGCATTACCGTATTCTTACCATTGAAAACCCTAAAATTTTTGCAGTATTTTTTTACATTTGTTTCTTAATTATTTATTTTTTCCTTTTTCTTAATGATTTGCATAATTAAATGATTAATTCTCTAATGATATAAACAGTTTAAATTATTTTTGGTAGATTAATTAATTACTGCGGTAATTTTATTGTTTCAAACATTTTTTGTATTTCAGCATCTTTTGTCTGTACCATATTTTATGTATTATTTTTTAATTTTTCTTCCTGTTATAATTCAGCCTTTTTGGCATTCATTCCAAATTTGGCATCTTTTATTGGTTTGTTTTTCGGCATTAGTCATCCCGTGCCAATTTCGTCCTCACTCATTAATTAATCCTTCCGGCACCGTTCCCTCCCCCGGCATTTCCCCCACCCTCAAATATTCTCCAAAATCGCGTGAGCTTCGTCCCGCTTTTTCTTTCCTGCGCATTCCGTTGACCAATGAAGCCCCTTTCTCCCCCGTCCCCGCCGTCCCTTCTCTCCGTCCCAATGTTTCCTCACTTTTCCGTTAATTTCCTTTTGGCATTATCGCAGTGATCACAAATTAAAATATTAATTTAATTGTCGAGTGAAATAATTATGGGATTAAATATTTTTAATTATTTTTTTTAGCATTTCATTCGAATTTCACTTTGGTAATGCATTTTTTAATTGCGCTGCTTTTCCCCGTCTTTGGCCCAATGTTCGTCCACATTTGCCATGGCATTCCGTCCCCTTTTTCCCGCGACGTTTACCCGGCGATTGATTTGAGGGTTTGTCGGCATCCTTTTTCCTTTTTGGCTTAACTAATTTCCTATTTAATTCAGTTGTTCGATTGGCCTTTGGCCGAACTGTTGCCACAGCAAAGTGCCGAGGACGGCACTCCGATCAGTCCGATCAGTTGCTACACCCAATTGGACGAATCCTTCGTGGACGAGTCGCGCCTCTATCGCCTGAACAACACGGAACAGCTGCGGGGGCGTGCCTGCCTTCTGCGAATCCCAACCAAGACGCGGTTCACCGTGGAACGGATGCACACCAAAAACCAGGGGGTTAATTTGGGCAGGGGGGGGGGGGGGGGTAAATGGCAGAAATTTAAAAATCGAGAGCTAATTAAAAAATAAAAACAAAAAATACCAAAGTTTAATCCAATAAAATTTAAAAAAATAAACAGTGAGAAAATAATTTCATCATGATAAATTAACAAATATATTAATTAAATAATTAAGCAATTATTAAATTAAATTAAACTATTAAACTCTAATATTAGTAATTTTGTTAAATAATTTATAACATTATTTACTTATTTATTTTTATAGTCCCTGGCTAAATTTTCGATAATAATTCTCTTATTCAAAATTTAAAATAATAAAATTAATATAGAAAGCTTACATAGATGTTTGAAGGACAATAAATTTGTCTTTTTTTTTCCAAATGATTTCATTATTTTGGTCAAATTACCATGGTATGATTGGCCGGCCTCAAATTGCATAAAACACAATTGAAAATTTAAAATTTATCTGATTCGTTGAAATAAAAATATTTAATCTTTTTAATATATTTTTCCAAAATATTAATTTAATTTCAGACTTTTGTCGGCGTTATGGCCGGCTCCTCACAAGCATATTTTCCCATGTGGACCGGACGCATTTTCGAAGGTAAAATTCAAATTGAGCAGCGGTGGGTTATTTTCAAATTGGTACAATTTTCAAAGTGTATTAATTGGGTATGTTTTATTTATTTTTTAATTTGCAGGTCATTCCGATATGTACGGCCCATGGCACGTGCAATGCCAAAATGCGTATTTGGTGTTCAATTCGGTGGCTTTTCCCCACTTGGAATGGTTCGACTTTCGCTTGACCCGGGAAACGGAGGAGGACAGAAGCACTTCAAATGCCGAAGATTGCATCGCGGAGGAATTGGTCGACCGGGGCCGATTTTGAGCACAAAACGGAGGGCACACAGAAAGAAAGGCGCGACTGATCAATCGCAAAAGAATGATCAAACGGAACGCCAATTAAATTTGAATTGTTTGGAATTCCTTTTTGAAATGCTTAACATTTAAAAAATTGAAAGTGCCCTGGGAAAGGGAAAAGCGAAATGCCAAAACAAACTGAAAAAATGGACGGAAACAAAAGACAGAATTTATGCGGAATATCCTAGACAAAATTACAATATTTGTTAAGCCTCGTTATCAAAACCATTGATTATGGATGGATACATTATAAATACTCAAATGATCAAAAATGGGGGGGGGAGAGACTCTTTTCTGATTTTTTCTGATCTGATGCGTTCACTGATCGGGTTTGTGTTCCTTTCTCTGTCGCACTTTCACTCGCGGGGCATTGGCAAATGGCGTCGGTGCGAAATGCCATCGGAAACGGAAGAAACGCCGGAGGGGGGACAGCCGGCGGCGAAAGCGGACGACATAGCATTGGCCAATTGCTGCTCCAAAACGTTGATTTGGAGCTGAAGTTTTCGCAGTGCCATTTCATGTCGGATGAAGAGGACGGACACCTGCTAATTGGAGGGTGTTAATTAGGTAATTATGTGGGGGGGGGGGGGAAATGACAAATTATCAGACGGACGAAACATTAAAAACCAGCAAAATAAGGAATTAAGACATTAAAATCCCTTATTTTCTTCCTGGGGCTCACAATCAGCATCAACTTTTTTTGGTTGCTTTGTCGCCGCAGTGACGAAAAAACGAAAAAAATGAAACAATTTATAAATTAAATTTTAATTAATAAAAATCGTTTAGTCATTCCGCTTGTATTAATTATTACTCTGAATTATTATCCGGAATTATTTGTGTCATTTCGAATTTCATTTTTGAAAATGCCATTGTGTGCTGTTGCCATGCTTTCTTTTCTTTTGTTTCTTTTGGTCTGACCTTGTCAAAATTGTTGCCATTGTATCGCATCATTTTCCGTGCCATTTTCTGCTTGCTTCCACCAAATTCGGCACCTCCGTTTTGTTCCCCCGTCGTTGGCATTGCTTCTTCAATTGCTTTTGGCGGCACCCCTTCAAAGGATGATGCTAAAGTGACGACGAAATGCAATTGGAGAAGGAGAAAAACAACAGCAGAAGAAGCCACAAACAAATTGGACATTTTTGTGGGGGGGAACGATGTTTTTTAACAGCTTTAAAGGGATTAATTGAAAAAAGGATACTGTATTTGGGGAACAAGATGTGTGATTACGGTATGGAATTGTTTTGGAATAATTGAATTGCCAGGGGGAGGGGTTACTAAATTATCTGTTTTATTTAGGGAAATTAAGCTATAAATTCATAAATCACTTTATGTAAAAGCCAAATGTGAAAAATAACGAAGAAATTCATAAATAATTACTTTTTCAATTGAAATATTTTAAGAATTTTAATTTAAGAAATTTTTTAAAAAATTTGCCCAATTGTCGCTGCTCAATTGTCTACCGCCGGCGGATTGTCGTGCTATTATAATTCTTGGTTCAAAAGCCCCTAACAAATTATAACAAATAAGCACTTAAATTGACAGAAAAGTGCCAATAAAGGAAGGCCCGGCGGTGCCGAAAAGAGCCGCCGAAATTTATTTTTATTTTAAAAGTACAAAACAGAGAAAACATTTTTTTGGGTGTTGCTCCAAAAGTCAAATTTAATTTTTGTAATTTGTAAATAAAATTGGAAAAATGCGTCAATTTTAGAGGCAAAAACCGAAAATAGAAATTTTAATTCGCAATGGCCACGTTAAGAGGGGATTTTATGTGAATTGAAATGCTAAAATTTGGCCTAATAAAGGCGTGCGCGGTCTTTTGCCTCTGAACATCGCTTCTTCGTTCGTTAATTATTACCCTTTTTGAATTTGATATTAACTGAAAAGTGATGGGCTGTGAAATTTGTCGGTCGTTTAAATGGGCGGCACTCTTTTCGACGACCTTTCCCTCCTTTTCTCGTTAAAAACTCAATTAATTACCTTTTCTCATTCCAAGAATATCCCATTAATTATTATTTCTAAGCCATTAAAATTATTCAGTTAAAGCCGCCCTTAGGCAAGGAAAACGCCTTTTTACATTCACAGATGTTACAGTAGCGAATACAAATGGAGAAGCAGCGTCATGACCTTAAGCAAACGAAACGAAGCATTTGTGGTCGGCGGATTGGTACGCTTTGAGCACTGACACAAAATATAAGGAAGAAAAGAGCCCAATTTGGCAATTAGAGCGAAGGCACTCACTAATGATGTCAACTAACGAACTAATTAATGATGGCAATGATGATGATAACAATAACATGTGTATTATTGCTAAATAACCCCGAGGCGATGTCAGAAGAGGGAAATGGGCACAACAGAAGAAGAAGTCGACAGTTCAGAATTACAAAGACAGAGACAAACACCGAAATATAAATTATCACTAGGGATGTCAATTTTATGTAAATACATATTTTTTTTCCTCTGGCTTCTCCATGCTCTAAATAGTAGGAAAATCACTTTCTTTTTTGTGTTTGCGAACAAAAGTTGGGACTTTTATTTACATATTCGGGCTTTTTATACATATTTTACATACATATTCGTGATTATACATATTTGGTACATTTTTGGACTTTTTTTCTGATATATTTTCATTTTTTTGAATATTTTGAGAATTTTTGAAATTTATAGAATTTCTTCTGAAAAAATAACAAATATTTTTTTGAAAATATACTGCCAAAAATATCAAAAATTAATTTTTAAAATACTAAAAGATGATTATAAGCCTAATTAGGTTACATTTTGTGCCTATTTTACCCTCTACAAAAAAATCTTTTCCAAAAAATAACAATTTAAAACATTTTATTTACATATTTGGTACATATATTGGGTTTTTCTTACATATTTCGGGATTTATTTATGTACATATTTTGACGACTTTTTGTGCATATTTTTGACTATCCCTAATTATCACCAATCAAAATTAAAAATTATGACTTTCGTTTTTTTAAAATTCTGATTGGTTTTTACGAAAAACGCCAAATTCAGACGAAAAACAACAAATATTTGGGATCGCTCAACATCACCCCTCAAATTTGTCATCAAAGAAATGGCCAAAAATCTTCCAAATTATTTTCATCTAAAAATTTTATTTCATGTTAAAATTAAGTTCCTAGGGGTAAATGAGTTCGCTGATCATGAATCCGATCTCAGACTTTCGTTATCTATGTTTTTTCATCAGTTATCTGAGTCTATTGAATTCATGTTTAGGATTGGAATTCGAAGAAAATAAATGTTATATTCGGAATTTAAACCTCAAAAAACAATAAAAAGACACTCTTACAAAAGTTTTCATATTTTTTGCATTTTCTGAAATTTTCTATTAACTGAAAGAAATAACTTACGACAAACGACAGATATACCGTGAAATTACAATGAGAAAACACGAAAACTTTCAACTTTTATTGGTACCAAAAAGTATGGGTTGCATCGAGTAATAAAAAATTTATGGCCTAAGAAACTAAGGATGGTCACTGATTGGACACGTAAATTGGAATAGAGCCGAAAATTGGTCGAAAATAAAACATAAAGCCAAGCTGTAAGAGTCCGTGTACAAGTCGTGATGGATGAAAAAAACGACTCAAATTACAATAATTCACCGGAACAAACAAATTTTGGGGACGGAGGGAAAATTAGTCGTAATGGCATTCGGCGGGAGTAAATGCCCTTTCCTTTTTGTGTGCGAATTATAATTAAACAAACAATTTTATTTTTTTGAATGCTCATTAAAATTTTATGGGCCAACGGCTTTTAGAATGTTGACAAGAAAATACGACTTGAAATCAAAGGCAGACGAACTTTGGCACCGATTCCATTCCCCGAATTTCAAAAGAGACGCGACCCAATCAACAGCAGAGGGATTAACAAAGCATTGAATTGAATTTTATTGTTGAAATTATGATAAAATGAATTTGTCATTTAGAAAATGGGAAAGAATTCGAAATTACAAATATCGGTAAACGCCAGCAGAGCTTAATTTCAAAAATTGTCATTTAAAATAATGAATTATATAATTATGGAGATGTTTTCCATGCAAAGAAAAGAGAAAAGCACTTTAAACCCATTGATAGGAATGAAACCAAAGAACAAAAAGCGAATGAAAAACAATTTCAGCCGATTAAAGTCAATCGCAAAATCAGTGGGAAGGACGATGACGACGGATGGTGAAGCAGTGCATTTGCTTGAACAGGTCCGACTCGGAGGAATAGTAAATGTTCACAACGAATTTGTGGGCGGAATGTTGGTTGAACAGAGAATAGACCACCTGGGGAAATGAAGTAGCATAAGCAAAAGGCATTGGCACTGTTATTCAGACAAAAGGGTACGCCTCCCGGGCAACCCGACCCAAAGAGAGAGAGAAACGCGTGGAAAACCACGCGATAAATTGTACAAAAATAATTTACTCAAGAGAATATTTTGAAATTGCTCAAAGAACTAATTGTCCGGCGACTTTTTGGGCAGTGACGTCATAGGGTGCACCGATGTAGCCCCCCCCCCTCGCCTCCTCTCCCACGGAGGTATAAATTTTTAAGAAAAATTTAAATAGGAAAATCCATAGCGGGTACCCCTCCCTTTAGCACATCAATGCGACCCCTCTTGTTTCTGTTATTGTCTTTCTCACCCGGTCTGAAAGCACTTCGCGTCTTCGAATCAATTTCCGATAGTTGTACTTATTGTTGTTGTTGTTGTCGTCATCGTCAGTGCCATATAAAAGTGCCTGGGGCCACGGGCACATTTCGTTGGCCGGGAAGTTCAGAACAGCCCAACGGGTCATTTTTTGAACTTGGCGAGTGGTCAGAGCATGCTAAATATTGAATAATGTGCTCATTAATGACATATGAACACCTAAAACCACCTCAATTATTTGGTTGAATAAATTGGACGGATAATTGCGAAAGTGTGCCGAGCTTTTGATGGCAAAGCCCGAACAAAAGCGAGAACCCGACTGGAACAGTATTTTCATCTCTGCGAAATAATTGCCATTTTCAAATTGCGACAAAACCTAAAATTGAAGTGGCAAATTTTGTTTGTTTCGGCACCAACCAATGAGCCGTCTTCATGAACGGGCGGAAGACCCGCAACGAACTCGCGCAGATGGCACTGCTCCAGCAAATCAATCCGATTTTGAACGGCTTTCAGTCCCTTTTGGTGTTCGCCAAACTTTTCGCACAATCGTCCGTTTTTAATCATTAAATTTGTCATCTTAATTTTGAATATTTAAATTAATTTGGGGGGTTTTCCACCTGCGCTTTTTGTTCGCCCACATTTGTCTCCGTTTGTATGTCCAACTTTCTCAGCTTAACATTCAATTCGGTCATGCGATTCTCCAAAGTTTCCAATCGGTCTTTAGTCTGACGACCATTTTGATCATGCAAAAATTGCAAAGAGTGAAAATCGTCGCGCAATTTGTCCAACTCTTTGCCAATGTTATGGTCACAGCCTTAACAAGTGTCTGTTTTTCCTTTTTTTTAAATTTTGATTTTGTCACTTTTTCTTCCATTGTTTTCTCCAAGTCCATCCGCCGTTTCAATCCAACGGAAATCGCTTGGGCTTTCGTTTCGGCTGTTCGTCACAAATGTATGGCATGTGTTGTTCAACGACTTTTGCTTGTTCCCATTTGGCGGTTCGATGTGCAACAAACGGTTGAGGATGGAATCGTCCAGGCGAGAAGCATGTGTCTGATATTGGCAAATTCAATTCTTTTTTTTTTTTTGCCATAATGCTTTATCAATCACCTCATTTCGGCTCTCTTCCTGCGCCGTTCCCTTGCGACTTTGGCCGTGAAAAGGTTCCTCGCTTTCGGTTGTGTTATTCGTGGAATTCAAAGTGGACGAGGCGGTGGAAGGAAGTCAAAGACGAATCGGAAGAAGCCGAAGAGGAGGAGGACAATTGTTGGGGACGGATGGGAGCGGACGAAAGAGAACGAAATTGGGGGAGAAAAGGCGAAATGGACGGCGAATTGGTGGAAGAAGGATAATGAACTGAAACAACAAAAAAGCAATAGAGAAGAATATGATGGCATTTTATAAGGGAAATGTACGAGTTTAAAATCGAAGAAAGATAAGAGTATGTAAATTTGGTATCATTGGGTAGAGCAGAAGCGATGTATTATGAATTTTTAATTTCAGCGGTATTTGATTTTATAATTAGTCATAAATTAACAAAATTATATACTATCGGTTTGAATTTGAACTTAGAGATGAACTCTCACTAGAATTTCGATTTTTTAGGCTCATTGTCAACAATTTTCACATCGCTAAGATTAAAAATTCACAATACGAAAAGATCTGCTCTATCCAATGAAACCAAATTTATATATGTTTTCCTACTTTTAGTTGGCGCATTTGCCTTTTTTACACTTACCAATCGGTGAAGACAAATCCGTGCAGTGTTTGTGCGTCCAATTTGCTTGGCTTTCATTATATTTTTGGAGTTCGCCCGACAATTTCTTTTCGGAGTCGATTTTCCCATTTTTCACTTTGTCTTCCATTTGGCCGATAAAACTCCATAAAATTTCACTTCCTTCTCTGTCCCCAATTTCTTCTTCCTCCTCCGTCTCTTCTTCTTCCTCCCATTTGATTTGAAATTTGCCATTTGGCACTGGTCGAATTGGTTTTGGACGCACCAACTTTTTAGGAACCGAACGCGTTTCCGCATTTAAGTCGATGAGACGGTGCGATGGGATCGGATTGGGAAGCGCACTTTCGACCATAAATCCCTCGGGCATTGAGCGGTGTTTTGAGTTGTCTCTGGCATTCATTCGCTAAAGAATTAAATGGAATTATTGACTGTGTTTACTCCCCCAATTTGATGTAAATGCCAACAAAATGCACTTCCGACTCGGTCCCATTCTGTTGCTGTTTCCCGCCGCGTTTCCGTCCATTTCCTCCGTCGCTTTCGTTTTGCGTCGCGTGTTGCGATTGAATGTGCGCACGCAAAAAATACGAATTGCACAGCCATTGCCCACACATCTGAAGAACAGAAAGGGGAGGGCATTTGCTACGAAATGAAAGTCCAATTTCTTTTTTCCTAATTTCCCCCCCCCCCAACTCTCTGCCGCTCTTTTTACTCCGTCTCACTTTACACCACGAATTTTTCTTCGGCGGGGGCGCCGCAGGGCGATTGGCGTCGCGCATCGGTTGGACACTGCCCAACAAATCCAAAAGCTGAGCGTCCGCCACGTTACGTGGAGGTGACAATTTGGCAATCGGAGGAGACGAAGCGGAACGAACGCCGAATGCTGAGAGAATGGCAATGAAATTCGGGGCTAATTTTAAGTCTAAATTAGCGATTGTTACAGCGATGAAAAACTCATGGGTTTTATTATTTTGAAAAATGGGAATGGGCAAACTACAGATAATTTTGCAAAAAAGCCAACTCACTTAATATTCAGTTTTTTAAATTTTTCATCGCAATTTTTGTATTTTGGAAAGTACAAAAAAAAATAAAACCTGTTTTTGACTCGCAAACCAAAGGGATTGGCATTGGCCGATCTTTAGGTTTTGTTGTCCCATTGTCAAATTGTAAACACTGCCCAAATTCATCTGTTGACTTTTCCGGATTCGAATTCGATTCTTGCAGCGTTGACCCCAAGCATGCATACTTAAATAATATCGAAATTGGCCCAATTTGAACGATTTTTCTGAATGCCGACCATTGAGCTAGTTTTTGTTCCGTTTTTCCAGTTCCGAAGCTCCGTCTGTGATTCGTCCGTCATTTGCAACTTTTCCGCCACTTTGTCGATTTCCTTGTCCTGCTTCTTCTCACGTTCACCCAAGTTTTTTCTGTACGTTTCGATTTCTTTGCTCATTGTTGCCAATTGAGTCTTGGCTTCGGCTAATTCAGTACGAAGTCTCTCGTTTTCCAACAAAACGTCCATTGGATTTGGCTGTCTTTGTTCTATTAAAAGGAAGAAACTTCCAAATAACAAAGAAATAAAATTATTGTATTACACCTTTGTCATGGACTCTTCGAAATTCCTTGACATTTTTCAGCGAGATGTTATGATGAGCAGAATTATTGTTGATCTTAAAGAATTGCGATTAATAAATGTAATTAATATAATTAACATTAGTCTGAACAGAATGCGAAGTGGGCGATCGAAGAACAACAACTGAAGATGGCTGTTTGCTGTGAACACTGAGTCGAGAACCGACAACGTCCACCAACTCAAACTCGCTGTTTTCGCTGCTTAACTCGCGCAGTGATTGCAGCGAGCTCCCAGCACTTCCATCAATCATTGAAGCCGAAAAAAATATGTACGAATAGTAATTTAAGTAGAACTTCAATTAGAAATTTAAGTTGATTTGGTATTTACAAACTCGGGACTGAAGTGTAACGCACCAAAAAGTTAGAGCTAAAAGCTTCAAACCAAGTTAAAACTTGTTTTTCGTGGTGCGTATTATGCCATAGCATTAAGTAAAAAAAGGTACATGCCTCAAAATCGGGGCCACTTATTATGGCTGATCATCAAAATAGGTAAACACAAACAATTTTGAATTAGCGCATCAAAATCGTCCTTTGGCGTTAAGTATAAATATGTCTTCAGTGGTTTTTGTAAGATAGTAAAGGGAAAAAGGGCGGAGTTCGAGTCCGTTGCACAATATTAATATTATTTGTTAATTTTTCGATCTCTAATTTTATCTTTGTTTTTGGTTACAAATTAAAAGCATAACCGATAACCCTCTAAATGTCTTCCTATATGTCCAAATATTCATCCTCATTTTATGCGCCTGCAACCGAACCCAACTGCCACTGCGCTAGCATTCGTAAATTGGGCATTTGCGCTTCTGCCGCATTTACGGGAGCTGCCCTTTACATTAACCTTGCGGAACAACCAAGCCGTTTGCAATTGGAAACCGCTGCCGCGTTGAAACAGTTTAAAGAGAGTTACACACGTGCGATTCCCATGCAAGCATGTTTAATATGCAAATTAATAAATAATCAAGCAGAATTTTATTCAATATTTCTTAGGCTGGTTTGGCAATTCTTTCTGGCATTGTCGGCATCGGTGGTACAATTAAGACTGGCGAGAAGGCTTGGGCTTTTGGCGCTGCTTTAATGTTGGCCAATATTCCATACACTTTTCTATGCATTTTTCCTGTCAACAAACGTTTGCTGGCTACCAACGTAACAAAATAATTGGGATTGGAACGGGTGGAGCCCAAACAAAAAATACAAATTTAACTAAGGGAGAACACATATGGCCTGGTTATTATATGTAGTTCATTAAAATAACATAAAAATTGAGCTGAACACGAACTATTTAGTAGCAAAAAATCCAAAGATTTTTAAACCCAGAGGTGGAACTTTTTATTTATTTAATTTCCCCTCCTCTCCCCGTCAATTGGACTGACCTCGCCAAAAGCATGGCCCAAAAAATGAATTAATTTTTGTGCGTTCTCTTAAAGGAAGCAAATGCTGATGAAAACACTCGTGCAGACCTACAGCGCTGGGGCCGACTTCACGCGGTGCGCACTGTTCTTGGTTTAATTGCCACTGGCGTTTATTTATACGCAGTAAGCAAAGAATAAAAAGAGAAAGGAACTTTAAATCCGACAACATAACATAAAAGGACATATTTTTAATGTCAACTTTGCATATTCACAAATTTGTGCACCTACAATTTATACAATTATTAATCAGCATTTTTATATTTGCACTTTATTACGTAAAAACATTAAAGCGTTTACTTTCCTTGTGCCTTTAATTCTGTTGCAAAAGTTGAAAGCTAAACATACAGTATTTGGCAATCCTGAAGAATGGGGGTTTAAAGGACATTCCGACAGAAATATATAAATTTAAGGAGGGGACTTTTCGACAGTAAAAAGTAATTAAGTTTCAAATTTAGAGATGTAAAAGCGTAAAATTTTCTCCAAAACAAACAAAATGAAGCCAGATCATATTGAGATGAATAAATTTTAAAATCAAAAATTTTTATCAAAAAAATAAATAATTTTTGGTGATGAATTTTAGAAATTTTAAGGGTCGCTTCTTAGGGGTCCATTTTTCTGAACATTTTGAGGCCGATTTTTAAGGGATTTAATTTTTGTTTTTATTACATTTTTATTCATAAATTTTGGGAAAAATACAAAAAAGGTAAAATAGGTTTTCTTAAACTTCTTAAGGTTCAAAGAAAATAAAAACTGATAAAATAGGTGATAATAACTCGAAGAGTTGCTTAAGAATCACCAAAAAACATATTTTCCGTGCTTTCGGGTCACTGTAAGTTCAGGAAAAAACAGGTAAAATCTAAAAAACGTATCTCTGTAATATTATTTAGCAATACACATTAATATTTTAATTAAAAAGAAATTTAGTAAAACTGACAAACAATAACTTGTTTTTATGCTTACTGTCGAAAAGTCCACTATTTTTTATTTTTCTGTCGAAAAATCCACTGTCGAAAAGTCCGGGAGCCCTAGATTATTGTTCCCATAAAAAACAGAGAAAAATCAAAACCAAAAAGTTATAAGGGTTTAAGGTGCTGAGTACGAATCTGACCTTCTTTTGTAATATTTCGAACCCCTAACCCGAATTTTTTTTTTACCAAGTTTGCTATATTTCGGGTAATACTGTGCTTTGTCCACCCCCCTTTTTTCGAAAATTTCTTATGATTTCAAAAATCATAGAAACATGTTTCAAAGATTTTCGGGGTCGCTGATCACTAATTCGCATCAATTTCGAACAAACAATTTTTAGACAAAAAATGAACTTGAAAAATTAAAAAATTTCGACTTTTTGAAAAAAATTCGAATTCGGGTTAGGAGTTCGAAACATACATTAAAAAGGGGGATGGGTCGAAAAATTTTTGCGAAGGGGGGTCGGCCGCCGATGACCTTTTTTTTTGCTTTTCAAAAACGGTCTTTTTTCGGCGCGCTTTTTCCAAAAAAAAAAATTCGGGAACAGGGGGGCCGGCGGTGCCGATAGGCGCCGCCGGGGAAGATTTTTGGATTTTTTAATGTAATTTGATAAGAAAAAAATTACCCTTATAAATTTTTTATTTTGATTTTTCACCGTTTTTTTTGTGGAACCAATAATCTAGATTAGGGTTGGGCCCCGACGTCGGGATTGGAAGCGTCGGGGTCGGGGTTTATCAATTTTTGCCTTATACCATATAGTCAAAATTTTTTTATTATTTTAGCTTAAATTTTATTATTCATAATTCAAGGAAAATTAAATTTTTTAATTTCAACGAAAGGAAAATTGGGTTTAATTTTTAAATAAATTATGCCAATGATGACCAATTATTTAAGGGTATTTTTAAAAAAAATCCTATTAATCATAAAAAAATCAATTATAAAAGAAAAAGTAAAACTGGATCGAACTCATGACAAAATAATTTTTCTTTTCTAAAAATCGTTAAAACATATTTATGGGGGTTTTCTGGGCCGCTGATCACGAATCTGACATTAATTTTCACTAATTTCGAATCCCGGACCTGAATTCGAACTAAGTCAAAAAACAAATCTCAAAACATAAAATGCGTTTTGAATTTTCGACTTTTTGTCCGAATTCGGGTCCGGGATTCGGAATTGACCAAAATTAAGGTCATATTCGTGGTCAGCGACCCTGAACCCCCCAAAATACACGTTTTAAAGTTATTTTTACATGAAAAATTTTATTAAAATTTTGGCACATGATGAAAAATCATAGACAAAATCAATGATTTTGCAAAATCCGAGCTCGGATTCGTGCTCAGCGTATTTTCTTACCCTAGAAAAACTGTAAAGAAACTTCTTAACTTTGTTTTTCGTCGGGACACCAATTCTCCAGTATTACCCGAAAATGCAATTCTTAGGGGTGTATATTTAACCCTGACCCCGGTCGGGGTAGGAAGCGTCGGGGTTCGGGGGCGGGGGCCCAACCCTAATCTAGATGATTGCCGAACACAAATGGGTAGGCCAAATGCCTTGGGACTGAACCGTCCAGTAGGTAAAACGCATAATGTTCAACAAAAGGAGTTTTACCCATCTTTTGTCAAAAATTCCTCCGAATTCGTCATTTTACAAAGCGAGAGACGTTATACTTATTTTATAGAACTGGGTGAGGTGCACTTTTATCAAACAGATTTTATAAAGTGGTAGATTGGATGCTTCAAAAATAAATATACAAACAATAATTATGTCTTCTTTCTCTACCACCCTCCGCTATTCGTGCGCACAATCAGCTGCTCCCGTCCCTTCCCAACTCCGATGTATTCGACGGGTACGCCCAGTTGATTTTGTATGAACTCCAAATAGGCACGACATTTTTCCGGCAACTGTTCCCACTGACGGGCACTGGTCGTTGGCGACTGCCAACCCTCAAAGGTTTTGTAATGGACGCTCAGATTCGCCCAATCATCGACGGTCGCTGAAAAAGATGAACAATTGGAACGGAATAAAAATTCGCAGTTCACCTGGAGGGTACTCAATTTGCCGTCCATTCAATTCGTAACCAATGGCAATTTTAATTTCATGAAATTGGTCCAGGATGTCCACCTTTGTTACAGCCAAACTAAAATTGTGAAAAACTAACAAATTGCACATAAAAAATAAAAGGGTGAACGTACGAAGTGAATCCGTTGATCATTGCAGAATAACGCAACAGCACCAAGTCAAGCCAACCACAGCGCCGTTTTCTGCGCGTGGTCACGCCAATCTCAGCACCAACTTCTTGCAAACGTTTGCCCTCTTCGCTGGGCTGTCCCTAATGGAAGACGAAAAATGCGATCAAATTAACATAATTTTTGTGTGAGTACATACATCGGCGTCAAGCAGTTCAGTCGGGAACGGACCGGAGCCGACACGCGTTTGGTAGGCTTTGACCACGCCGATAACGCGACGGACGGCAGTCGGCGGAATGCCAAGGCCGGTGATGCAACCGCCGACGGTGGAATTGGACGAAGTGACGAACGGATAAGTACCTGACAATGAGAAGACAATGGTAAAAGAAATTGAACAGTTATTGGATAGGACCAAAGTCGATGTCCAACAGAGTGCCGTTGGCTCCTTCCACCAAAATCGATTTGCCCTCCAAACGCTTTTTGTGCAGGAAAACGGTTGTGTTGCAGACAATGCCCATTTGGAGAAGTCGTGCGGCATGGGCCTAACAAAAAGAAATTTAAAATGATATTTAAAATTAAAAAAGAAACTACCTTTAATTGTTTGACGTCACTTTCCGTGTCCAATTCAATGTCAGGGAAAAGAGTTTTGAAGTGGGCGACCAGCGAACGATAGCTAAACGAAACGACAAAACGTCAACTAATTTTATAAAGCGACTGACTTTTGTTCAAATTTCTCTGGTTGATAGAGCAGTTCGCCCAGTCGTATGCCATTGCGGAAGCATTTGCTCGAATAGGCGGGACCGATGCCACGTTTGGTGGTTCCGAGTTTTCTGTAAAAATGGAATAATTTGATTGGTTTTTAATGATTGTTTTTTCACGAGTTTTGTCCCAACGCATTTTCCCGCATGATGTCCGTTGCGATGTGTACAGGCAACACCAAATGGGCACTGTCACTGATGAACAGTCGGTCTGCCGAGTCCTCAATTTTGTTGCTCTCCAACTCCTCGAAAAGGGCGTCCAAATTGACGACGACTCCGTTCCCGACAATGTTCAACACCTGCAACATCAATATTACTAGTATTTTTGTTTTAGCGTTTTTTGGGTCACCTTTTCTGAGGCCAATCCGGAAGGCAAAAGGTCATACTGACCTTCGCGGCCCAGACCGGTCTGGAATTTTTTTAAACTCTGCATACAAAAAATGCACACTTTGGTCTACCTTGTGATGTCCGAGGAGAAAATCCAACACTTTGCCTTTGCCTTCGTCGCCCCATTGCGCTCCCAAAAGAATGGAGACGCCAAGGGCGCCGTCTCCTCCGTCGCCACCACCACCATCTCCTCCTCCGTCTCCTCCACCGCCTACTTCTCTCGCTTCAAAAATTCCGTGCATTGTGCTCACAATGCTCGCCTGGCTGTGCCTGCTCTTAGCCAGGCATCGCCGACTTTTTCGACCCTGCGGTGGACAGGGGGAGGAGGGAATTACGATGAACATAAATGGAAAGATGTAATAGTCGAGAATCTGGGCTCCACTAAAAATTTTTTTTCTGCTATGAAAAGGTCAACCCGATGGTTTTCGGGGCTTCTGATCGCGAATCTGATATCAGATTTGCAAAAATCATTGATTTTGTCATTGATTTTGAAAATCATAGATTTTCGAAATTTAGATCAATATGATCATATTTTCTTAAATTAAGCAATGACTGGATAATAAATGCTGATTGTTTATTTTTTGTGTGTATGTTCTATGATCATCTCGGCAATCATCTATATTATTGGTCCCGAAAATTTTTCTTTAAATTTTTTCCTGAAAATTCTTATAACACGTCTCTAGGGGTATTTTGAGGCGCTGAGCACGAATCCGGCCTCCATTTCAACCAATTTCGAATCCCGAACCCAAACGAACATTTTTCGAGATTTTTTTTAAATTTCAAAAATCATGAAAACATGTTTCCAGGGGTGTTTTGAGGCGCTGAGCATGAATCTGGCCCCCATTTCGCCCAATTCCGAATCTCGGACCCAAATCGAACAAAAAGTCGAAAATAAAATTTTAGAATTGGTTGAAAGTTTGTTTAAACACATGAAAACGAACTGAAAGTCATCACCGATACTCATCACTGCTATAACAAAATCGTTTAAACCAATATTAGACTAAAAATCGAAATCCAAAAAATTAATTTTCGACTTTGTTCGAAATTGTGCAAAAAGGAGGTCAGATTCGTACTCAGCACCTCAAATTACCCTTATAAATTTTTTATTTTGATTTTTCACCGTTTTTTTTTGTGGAACCAATAATCTAGATGGTGCTATGTCATTATAAAAAAGCCATCAAAAAGGGCGTTATAAAAAAAAACCATCAAATGAAAATTTCGAACAAAAAACTATCTGTAACTTTTGTAAAAGTCTACCAAATTAGATATTTATGATATCATTCGATAGCCCTAACATTTCTCTATTAGCTCACCTAAATTTCAAAAAATTTGGCCAAGGTTGAGCAAAGTTATGGCCATAAGTACACATGTGGCCAGGTTTTTGAATATTTTCGGCCATAACTTTTTTTGAAACCTAAGGAAATTTTTTGAAATTTTGCAGGCTAATAGAGGACACCTAAGGCTATCGAATAATAGCATAATAGAGAAATGTTAGGGCTATCGAATGATATCATAAATGTCTAATTTGGTAGACTTTGACAAAAGTTACAGATAGTTTTTTGTTCTAAATTTTCATTTGATGGTTTTTTTTATAACGCCCTTTTTGATGGCTTTTTTATAATGACATAGCACCATCTAGATTAGGGTTGGGCCCCCGACGTCGGGGTTGGAAAATTCGGGGTTGGAAGCGTCGGGGTCGGGTTGCCAAATCGGGTAATACTGTAGTTTGTCCCCCCCATTTTTGGAAAAAAAATTTTCAAAAATTCTTTTGCCCTAAAAACAAGTTTCCAGGGGTTTTTGGGGTCGCTGAACACGAATCCGGCATCCATTTCGGCCAATTTCGAATCCCGGACCCGAATTCGAACAAAAAGTCGAAAATTCAAAATTCTCGAATTTCGCATTTTTGGTTCAATATCGATTTAAATACACGAAAACATTCTAAAAGTTCCCAATTTTGCAATAAGATCATTTTAAGTCATGTTTTGACAAAAATTGCGAAATTCGAAAATTTGAATTTTCGACTTTTTGTTCGAATTCGGGTCCGGGATTCGAAATTGGCCGAAATGGATGCCCGATTCGTGTTCAGCGACCCGAAAAACAATTTTTGCCTTATACCATATAGTCAAATTTTTTTTATTATTTTAGCTTAAAATTTTTTATTATTCATAATAATACTTTTATGTACTTTTTTATTTCTTTTTATCATAAATATTTTAAGCAGTTCATGATTTAGTCAAGGAAAATTAAATTTTTTAATTTCAACGAAAGGAAAATTGGGTTTAATTTTTAAATAAATTATGCCAATGATGACCAATTATTTAAGGGTATTTTTTAAAAAAACCCTATTAATCATAAAAAAATCAAGTTTTGAATTTTCGACTTTTTGTGTCCGAATTCGGGTCCGGGATTCGGAATTGACCAAAATTAAGGTCATATTCGTGGTCAGCGACCCTGAAAACCCCAAAATACACGTTTTAAAGTTATTTTTACATGAAAAATTTTATTAAAATTTTGGCACATGATGAAAAATCATAGACAAAATCAATGATTTTGCGGTAATACTGGAGAATCTGGGCTCCACCCAAAAAAATTATTTTTCTGCTGTGAAAAGTTCAACCCTGGGGTTTCCGGAGCTTCTGATCACGAATATGATATCAGATTTGTAAAAAAAATCATTGATTTTTATCCTGATTTTGAAAATCTTAGATTTTTCGAAATTTTGACCAACATGCTCAAATGCTGCATTTTTTCGAGTGAGGCAACCATATATGATCAGCACTATTTATTAGCCAATGAGATGAAAAATTTCGAAAAATCTAAGATTTTCAAAATCAGGATAAAAATCAATGATTTTTTTACAAATCTGATATCATATTCGTGATCAGAAGCACCGAAAACCCCGGGTTCATCTTTTCACAAGAAAAAATTTTTTGGATGGAGCCCAGATTCTCCAGTATTACCGATTTTGCAAAATCCGAGCTCGGATTCGTGCTCAGCGTATTTTCTTACCCTAGAAAAACTGTAAAGAAACTTCTTAACTTTGTTTTTCGTCGGGACACCAATTCTCCAGTATTACCCGAAAATGCAATTCTTAGGGGTGTATATTTAACCCTGACCCCGGTCGGGGTAGGAAGCGTCGGGGTTCGGGGGCGGGGGCCCAACCCTAATCTAGATGATTGCCGAACACAAATGGGTAGGCCAAATGCCTTGGGACTGAACCGTCCAGTAGGTAAAACGCATAATGTTCAACAAAAGGAGTTTTACCCATCTTTTGTCAAAAATTCCTCCGAATTCGTCATTTTACAAAGCGAGAGACGTTATACTTATTTTATAGAACTGGGTGAGGTGCACTTTTATCAAACAGATTTTATAAAGTGGTAGATTGGATGCTTCAAAAATAAATATACAAACAATAATTATGTCTTCTTTCTCTACCACCCTCCACCACTCGTGCGCACAATCAGCTGCTCCCGTCCCTTCCCAACTCCGATGTATTCGACGGGTACGCCCAGTTGATTTTGTATGAACTCCAAATAGGCACGGCATTTTTCCGGCAACTGTTCCCACTGACGGGCATTGGTCGTTGGCGACTGCCAACCCTCAAAGGTTTTGTAATGGACGCGCAGATTCGCCCAATCATCGACGGTCGCTGAAAAAAGAGAAACAATTGGAACGGAAGAAAACAGTCGTTAATTGTTCAATTCACCTGGAGGGTACTCAATTTGCCGTCCATTCAATTTGTAACCAATGGCAATTTTAATTTCATGAAATTGGTCCAGGATGTCCACCTTTGTTACAGCCAAACTAAAATTGTGAAAAACTAACAAATTGCACATAAAAAATAAAAGGGTGAACGTACGAAGTGAACCCGTTGATCATTGCAGAATAACGCAACAGTACCAAGTCAAGCCAACCACAGCGCCGTTTTCTGCGAGTGGTCACGCCAATCTCAGCGCCAACTTCCTGCAAACGTTTGCCCTCTTCGCTGGGCTGTCCCTAATGGAAGATGAAAAATGCGATCAAATTAACATAATTTTTGGGGAGAATCATACATCGGCGTCAAGCAGTTCAGTCGGGAACGGACCGGAGCCGACACGCGTTTGGTAGGCTTTGACCACGCCGATGACGCGACGGACGGCAGTCGGCGGAATGCCAAGGCCGGTGATGCAACCGCCGACGGTGGAATTGGACGAAGTGACGAACGGATAGGTACCTGACAATGAGAAGACAATGGTAAAAGAAATTGAACAGTTATTGGCATACATGAAATAGGGGGGGGTCGACCCCCCCTGACTTCGTTCGTATGAGGGGCCGAAAGAGGGGGGGACTTCGTATTGGTTGGGAAAAAAATGTGAAAAAATGTGGGGAAAGGTCGGAGACGAAGGGAAAAGAGAGAAGAGACTTCGTAAAGGCAAAAAAATGTAAATAATTTAACAAAATCCTTTTAAATTTAGTCAATTTTGTACAAAAAATGCAAAAAATTTACGAAATTGAGTAATACTTGTTTTTTTTTAAATCAAATAGGACTTCGTTTTGTAACAAATTTTACTCCAATTTTCAAAAAATTTCCGGCGGCGCCTATCGGCACCGCCGGACCCGCCCCCCCCGTTTCTCCAAAAGTTTGGTTATTGGATAGGACCAAAGTCGATGTCCAACAAAGTGCCGTTGGCTCCTTCCACCAAAATCGATTTGCCCTCCAAACGCTTTTTGTGCAGGAAAACGGTTGTGTTGCAGACAATGCCCATTTGGAGAAGACGTGCGGCATGGGCCTTACAAAAAAGAAATTCAAAATCATATTTAAAATTAAAAAAAAGAAACTACCTTTAATTGTTTGACGTCACTTTCCGTGTCCAATTCAATGTCAGGGAAAAGAGTTTTGAAGTGGGCGACCAGCGAACGATAGCTAAACGAAACGACAAAACGTCAACTAATTTTATAAAGCGACTGACTTTTGTTCAAATTTCTCTGGTTGATAGAGCAGTTCGCCCAGTCGTATGCCATTGCGGAAGCATTTGCTCGAATAGGCGGGACCGATGCCACGTTTGGTGGTGCCGAGTTTGCTGTAAAAATGGAATTTTGATTAGGTTTTAATGATTGCTTTTTACGAGTTTTGTCCCAACGCATTTTCCCGCATGATGTCCGTTGCGATGTGCACAGGCAACACCAAATGGGCACTGTCACTGATGAACAGTCGGTCTGCCGAGTCCTCAATTTTGTTGCTCTCCAACTCCTCGAAAAGGGCGTCCAAATTGACGACGACTCCGTTCCCGACAATGTTCAACACCTGCAACATCCACATTATTTTTAATGTATCTTTCCTTTCGCTTCACCTTTTCTGAGGCCAATCCGGAAGGCAAAAGATGGAAATGATACTCGCGACCATTTGCCAGAACGGTATGGCCCGCGTTGTTTCCGCCTTGGCATCGCGCGACAATGTCAATCTGAGAAAATGAAAGGGATTAAGCACAAAACATTCGGAACATAAATCCCGGAGGATTTCTAGAATCCCACCGTAGTCGACCTTGTGATGTCCGATGAGGAAATCCAACACTTTGCCTTTGCCTTCGTCGCCCCACTGGGCCCCCAAAAGAATAGAAATGGACGAAGGCGACATCGGATTTATTCGAGTCTTAAAATGAGAATTTTCACTTTTACGTTACAGATGGGGAGTTCGTTTTACAAGCATTGAAAAAGAAAACGGGAAATCCTGGAGAATGGGGGTTTGTTTTTTTTATTGGATTTGATAGTAACTGGGGTGAACTGTAGTGAACGCCCCGTGAAAAAAAGGGTCAAATGATATACCAATCGATTCGTCTCGAGGAGCTAAGCATGGGAAAATATGTCTCGAGTTGCGGAAATGCCAAAAAGCCGGTTTTTGAACCGGTTCAAAACTCGAAAAATTGAGTTATTTCGCACTCAAACTTTTTTTTAGATGATCGAATCCCGACAAATTTGGTACCATTTGAAAGCTCTTGACTAGCTTAATCTAAAAATCAGGAAATGAAGTCAAACCGATGCAATTTAAGCACTTGGGTAACTGAGTGCAAGTGAAAATGGACACTTCAGTACCGAAAAATAATAAACGGGAAATACCAATTTAAAAGCAAAATTTCGCAAAAGGGAGCATGCGAAGACGGAGCAAGTAGTGGGGCGAGACGGAGGGCGGAGGAAGCAGTCTGACGAGCGCCACAGGCGGTTGACTGCGGGGGCCCGAAGGGCCCCCGCCAATCAGTCAACCGCCTGCGGATCACGCGCGGACTTCTTCCGTAGCCCGTAGTCTCGCCCCACCTACTGGCCGCCGTAGTCGAGTGTGCGGCGGTTTTTTAGCGCAATACTCGATATTCAAGGCTAAACGATTTTCGTGCATTATATAAGAAAACATTTTTTTTATATTTGGTACTGAAGTGTCCATTTTCACTGGGACTCAGTTGTCCCAGTGCCTAGATGGCATCGGTTCGAATTTATACCTTGTTTTTTAGACTTAGCTGATCAAGAGCTTTCGAATGATACCAAATTTGTCCGAATTTGACCGTTTTAAAGGGTCAGGAGCCCCCCTTTTCACTCAATTTTTCGAGTTTTAAACCGGTTCAAAAACCGGTTTTTTGGCATTTCCGCAACTGGAGACCTACTTTTTCGTGCATAGCTCGTCAAGACGAATCGATTGGTATATCATTTGTGCCGTTTTTTTACGGGGGGTTGACTATACTATATCCAATTTCTTAATTTGAGTTTAATATGAGAATAAAAGACCCGTGAAATTATTATTACGGACGGATTTATATGTACAAAAAAATTCCCAAATATAGATTATATAATATAGAAGAAACAATTGTAATATGTACGAAATATGGTCAAAACGCTGAAAATGTACAAAAAATACGAAAATTATTGAAAAAAACTTTATGAAAATTATTAAAAAATATAATTGCAAAAAATTAATTTTTTAAATTTTTCAAGCTTAATTTTGCTTATGTAATTTTTTTTTTACACATTTTGTTTTTTTCCCCAAAATTTTTTGGTTTGAGCGACGTATTTTCCAAAAAATTTCCATCTTTAGGGGTGTATTTTTCGAATTTTTTGTTGGGTTATGAATGTGGCGGCAAGTTCAAAGGGTTGCGTTATTTATAGACGGAGCAGTGTAAGAAAAATTTAAATAAATTGCCAAGAAGTTCATAAACAAAATTGAAATTTATCATTTTTAAATATTTTTATGTAATTTTACAGTAATATAAAAGTTTTCATATTGCCTCTTATTTGAAAACATTATCTTCTTACATTAGCGAATTTTTTATTGCCAAAAAAGGAAACAAAATTTATATAAATTTTTTACCCGAATAAATAAAATGAATTAAAATTATGTTTTGCGTAAAAATATCTTAAATGGTTATATAAATGGAATGCTTATTTTTTGCTCATATTATATATCGCATTTCCGCTTTCATTCTTTTGCTTTTTCATCATTTTCATTCCTCACTTTCATGCAAAATGCCATGGCGAATTGCCGTGCCGACCAAGGCGACAACGGCAACTAAATTATAACTTAATAAAGTTTATTAGATTTAATTTTTTTTTTTTTGCCAAAGACCATCACAAAGTGCTGGCTAATGCTGTGCTCGGTGCTTCTTCCACTCCCAGAAGGAGGCACTCCAAGGGAAATTTCCATATCGGAAAAGACAATGTCTGAAAATTGTTAATTAATTTGAGGTAGTGTTCCCGACTCATTAAAGTCGAAAATTCAAATTTTTCGGTTTTTCTTTTTTAGTCTAGGAAGTTTTAAGCGATTTTTTTATTAAAGCAGAGATGGTTTTCATTTCATTTTCCGTGTATTAAAATAAAGTTTTGAACAAAACTTTGAAAGTCGAAAAATCTGAATTTTGACTTTTGTTCGAAATCGGGTCTAGGGTTCGGAATTGGGCGGAATTGTTTCGGATGGCGATGATTCGGATGGAAATGAATCGGATGGCAATGTTCCGGATGGCAATCATTCGGATTGTAATGAATAGTGCTAACATTTTTAGGTTTTTACCTATTTTTTTCCTGAACTCCCTAGGGTCTGAAATGCACGAAAAACATGTTTTTTTGGGCTGTTGTTAAGCTACTTTTCGAGTTATTAGCACCTATTTTCTAGGTTTTTATTTTAGCACCTAAAAACCTAAAAAAAATTTCAAAAACTTATTTTTAGGGCTTCTTTTTTTAGGCAAATGCCTAAAATTTTTGCACACATAATACGCACAGATAAACACGAAAAAAGCGTTTTCCGCTTTGTTTGGGGTGTCTATGATGACTTTTATAATGCCTATTTTTGCCTATTTTGGACTTTTTGTGCTTAATACCTATTTGCCTATTTTTGTGCCTATTTCGCCATTTTTGAGGACTTTTTCAGGATTTTGGGAAAAATCCTTACCAAAAATGCAATAAAAATGAAAAATATACCCCTAAGAATCGAAAAAAAATTTTCACAAAAATTCTTCCCCAAAAATTAATTATTGTTTCTTCATTAAATTTTGGTTTAAAAAATTATTTTTATCGAAAACAAATCTAAAACAATTGAAATATAAGCAAAATAATTTTTTAATTAATTTTTACTTGTTTTAATACCTAAAAAGCGTTAATAAAAAATTTTTTTGCCTATTTTAGTGCCTATTTGAGGATTTTTGTGCCTATTTAATGCCTATTTTGCGATTTTTTTTGCCTATTTTAGTGCCTATTTGAGGATTTTTGTGCCTATTTAATGCCTATTTTGCGATTTTTTTTGCCTATTTTAGGTGCCTATTTCGCGATTTTTTGTGCCTAAAAAAAGAAGCCCTACTTATTTTCAACTATTTTGGCGTTTTGCCCAAAATTTGTTAACAAAAATGCAATAAAAAGGAAAAATAGACCCCTAAGAAACGACCCAAATTTTTTTTTCAAAAAATATACCCCTAAGAATCGAACTGAAAATTTTCAAAAATATACCCCTGAGAAATGAAAAATTTCTCAAAAATTCATCTCCAAAATTTATTTGTTTATTTTCTTGACGAGAATTTTTGATTTTGAAAATTATGTATCTCATTAATTATATGGCATAATATTTCTGCTTTTTGAAGAAAATTTTCGATTTTACACCCCTAAATTCGGAACTTTTTGGCACCTATTTTCCCATTTTTAGCACCAATTTTGGGGTTTTTTATGACCTAAAACCTACCTATTTCGGCAGTTTTTAGCACCTATAAATATTAGCCCTAGTAATGAATCGGATGGCAATGATGCGGATCCCAATTTGCCGTTCGCACAAATGCTTTACTGGAGATGTTCTGCGCGTCCGATTTCAAGCTTGCCTGCATTTTTTGGCTCTTGTAGATTCAAATATTTCGCGAACAGTTGAAAGTTCTTATTAGAATCTTATTTTAGTTTGGATGGACAAATAAAAATTCAAAAACCTTGACACAAAAAGTGAAAAGAATGATAATTTGATGACAAAAAGGTTTTTGAATCTTACTAAATATGTCAATTAATTGCAATTCATTTTTATTTTCCAATGCTTCGTTTATTTTTGTATCTAACTCATGAATATAGCATAAAATCTTTTTATACTAGTTGGCAAAACGTCCAGTTGGCGAAATGTCCAGTTGGCGAAATGTCCGTACACCACATACTGGGTTGCCGCGCGTCCAAAAAAATATCGGGATTCGGGACTGGAAAAATGACCGGGGTTCGGGTCAAACGATTAATTGTTTGAAATAATTAAAGAAAATTCGGTTTGAAAATTTATTAATTTAATTTAGCTTTAACTTTAACTTTTGCGTTTTATAAAATAAATAGCAAAATAAAAAATTAATTTTGTATTTTTTCACTTGAAATAAATTAAAATTTGATTTTTTTTTTTTGAAATTTTTTGAATTTTTAAAATTTCCCGGTTGGTCCCGGTCCCGGACAAGCCCGAGGGCCCGGTCCCAATTTTGGAAAAAATTTCCCGGTCCCGTACAACCCTACTTTATATAAAAGATAGCCCATGATTTCTCTGTAATTCAGTTAAATTTCAAAAAATTTTGATTTATATGTTGACTCGAAAAATACAAATTTTGATAATGAATGGGGGCGTGGGGGACCGGGACTCACCGAAATAAAAATGAACCGGGACAAAAGGAACAAATGTCCTATTTTATAGGAACTCCAAATCTACCTGTACATGTACCTGGACCTGTATTTAACATGTACCTATAACTGTACCTGTACATGTGCCTGTACCTATAACTGTACCTATACATGTACCTGTACCTGTACATGTGCCTGTACCTATAACTGTACCTATACATGTACCTGTACCTGTACATGTACCTGTACCTGTACCTGTACATGTACCTGTACCTGTACATGTACCTGTACCTGTACATGTACCTGCACCTGTACCACATGTACCTGTACCTATAACTGTACTTGTACATGTACCTGTACTGTATATGTACATGTACCTATAACTGTACCTGTACATGTGCCTGTACCTATAACTGTACCTATACATGTACCTGTACCTGTACATGTGCCTGTACCTATAACTGTACCTATACATGTACCTGTACCTATAACGGTACCTGTACCTGTACATGTACCTGTACCTGTACATGTACCTGTACCTGTACATGTACCTGCACCTGTACCACATGTACCTGTACCTATAACTGTACTTGTACATGTACCTGTACTGTATATGTACATGTACCTATAACTGTACCTGTACATGTGCCTGTACCTATAACTGTACCTATACATGTACCTGTACCTGTACATGTGCCTGTACCTATAACTGTACCTATACATGTACCTGTACCTATAACGGTACCTGTACCTGTATTGTAAGAATTTTGCCTGTACCTGTACCTGCAATGCTTTGCTTTCTTTGAATAAAGATTGATTTTCTGGCTAATAGATGCCAAATTTTATCCCTTTATGAAATGTCATGCCTATTCACATTAATGCTCTTTTTGTTTGTGTTTGCCAATGTGCATAAATACCCAGCAGATTCTCAGAAATGGCATTCATTTAATACTATTTTTTTTAAATTTTATAGAATGCTTCGTAACCAATTCAGCCAACTGTACATTCTCCTATTTATCTATCAAATTTTTAAAATTGTGAATGGAGACGAAAAGAAGGAGGATAAAGACATGGATAAAGTAAAGGAAATTTGTAAAACATCATTTTGGCGTGAAGAGATGATGAAAGAATGGAATTGTGATAAAGAAAAGATAAACTATCCAAGAAGTGGATTAAAGAAACTGTGCAAAGAATGGAAAAAGAAGGCATTTGCAGCCAATGATTTTGTGAAATATTTAGAATGGAAAAAACCGATTAAATCGGACCCTAAAAGTAATTTTGAAAAATAAAAATAAAATTTGGGATTTGTTTTAAAATTTCAAGAATTCCTTTAGAATCTCTTCTTGTAAAGCCATGTTTTGCAGTGGATCAGGGCGAACTCCTACTGAGCTCAGCAATGGAAATGTTTAAAGCTTTGTATCGGGATTTATTCAGATGGGGAAATGGGGACGGATTAAAAAGCAAAGTAATTTTTTTATTATCCGGATTTTAAATGCTAAAAATCGTGCACAAATCGCCCGCGTATTTTGTATTTGGTTCATGACCAAAATTTTCAGGAGCATGATTATATTAATTATTTAAGCTTTAATTTTAGATAAAATTTCAAAATGAGAAGGCATTTTTTTTGAACCTTAACAAAATTTTTCAAAATTTTACAGGCTAATAGAGAACACTTAGGGCTATAGAATGATACCAAAAATGTTGGATTTGGTCGACAAAGAAAAAAGTTATAGCCAAAAACTTGGGCTCGTACGAAAACGGCCCGTACGAAAACTACCCCGACCCGTCAATATTATTTAACAGATTCTGACGATTTTCCCCATAGCCTCAAAAATTCTCAAATTTCTCAAAAAGCCACAAAAATCCTCATTTCAAAATAAAAAAATCCTAATTGACCTATCAAAAAACCACAAAATGAGGATAAATTCTCAAATCTATGATCTCTGAGTCATCATCCCACACTATTTCGCCTATTTAATTATGTCTGCCCCCTATGTATTTTGATGTCAGACACATAATTCCTCCCCAAATTATGACCCCCGCCCATTTCCATAGTTCATTCTTTCTCTGTACAATAAATATTATTATTTTTTTGTCTCCAATCAATAAATTGATTATTTACTTACAATTATCAAGGGCCGAACAATAACAAATTATCTCTTACATTAAAAAGCTTTTACTAATGAATAGGGCGAGGATTTTTAGTTTTTTAACCATTTTTTCTGCGACTTTATTTTGATTAAAATGCAAAAAAAACGCACTCTTTTTTAAAAATTTTTGTTTTTAGCGCCACTATTCATCACTAGGAATCACTATTTTGGAACTTCACCACCAAAAAAAAAAATATTTTGGAACTTGGCCACTAAAAATGTTTTTTGCCATTATTTTAGAGTTTTGTCATTATTTTTTTCACTATTTCGATTTTTGAAAATTCCTTAACAAAAATGTAATAAACCAAAAATACACCTATAAGATTAAGATAAAAAAATTTCAAAAATACACCTTTAAGAAAGAATTTTTTTTTTTTAACAATACACCCCCAAAAATTGGAAAATTTCTCAAAAATTCATCACTCAAATTTTTTTTTCTTGATATAATTTTGATTTAAAAAATGTCAATATTTGCTAAGAAATTATTAGAAAGGAAATGTACCTCATTTGCAACTCCAATCAGTTAATAAAAATTATTTTTTGCTCAATTTTTGGCTGAAAATTATGTCATTCTTCGTCATTATTTCGCATTTTTTCATTATTTTGGCATTTTTTGTCACTATTTAGTTAATTATTTTGGATGGCATTCCGATTTCCGAAAATTTTTGTGTCCTCGGACCTAAGTGTCTTCTATTACAAAAAAAAAATCGTTAAGATTCAAAAATGTTATGGCCAAAAACAACTGAAATCCTGGTGTCTGATGCAGTTTTGGCCATATGTTTGTTCAAATTTGACGAATTTTTTGGAATTTTTGCAGATTAATAGAGGACACTTAGGGCTACCGAATTATTATTATATTTTTCATAAAAAATTAATTTTTTTTTTAAACAAATTCATGTTTATTTCTGCTTATTTTCTAGTAAAAATAAATCTGCTTCTCTGATTATTAGATTAAATTTTTTGCTATGGACATATTTGACGAATTTGTTGTTGTCAACGAAAAATCATTGACTGATCTCTTAACTCCAGATGCCAGATTTACTCGTTTTAATTATGAAGACAACAAGGCAATGTTTTCTGATGTCACTCAATTCGCTTTATTGTAATTTTATTTTATTTTTAAAATATACAAAAAAAATTTATAATAAAGCGAATTTGTAATTGACTACAACGAAAACACGTTGGAAATCACGGAATGTCGCACGAACTTTACATTTGTTCGGGATCGCGATGAACCGGATGGCAATGAACCGAATGGCAATGTTCCGGATGGCAATGTTCCGGATGGCAATGTTCCGGATGGCAATGTTCCGGATGGCAATGAACCGAATGGCAATGTTCTTTTATAATAATTTATCCGTTTATTAAGTAAAAATTTATTGGTAATTTATTGGTTATTCGTTTAATCTCTTTCTTTAAGTCTTCGATTTACTTGGACTAAAGAAATTGAATTTATTTTAAAAATTACTTGTTTTTACCCAGGAAAAAGCGCTTCCAAAGCGGGAAATTTCAAGTCATGTTCTGCAAAACCGATTTAACGATTTCCGTCGAAGAAGCAGAAGCTTTTTTAAAATTAAAAAATTTATATTTCCTATTTTTTACTTTAAAATTTTGATGAAGCGATAATATATAATATTTTTATACAGCTTATTCGTTTCTGCAATTAAAATTTTCGCACTCAGTCGACCTAATTAAAAATTGGTAAGGTCAACATAAAAATATTATTTTATTTTAGGTTTTTTCAATCAGTTTATTTATTTTAGATGGCACAGATTTTATAAATATTAATAAAAAAATTTATATTTCCTATTTTTTGTTTTAAAATTTTGATGAAGCATGAATATTTTTATACACCAAGCTGTAAATTTTTGTAAATATGTTATTAAATTTATAAACACAAAGAAATTTTGATTTTTTTTTTTGTATTCAAGATATTTTTAATTATTTATTAGTTTTTTATCTTATTTTTCTTTTTCATATCATGTGTAACTCAAAGTTTTGTTTCACAAAAATTCTCTAAATTCAATCTGTTTGAATTTCTGACTTTATTTTTCTTCATATGAGCAGGTATTTAAAACGAAAAAGATTTTTCAATTTATTATTTTTTTATTCCTGGTTTAATTTTTATATTGTATTAAAAAATAATTTACTTCTATTTTTATTTCCTTAGGTTAGATTATCTTCATTTTCAAGTTTTGCGCCATTCGATCACAATATTTAATATTCTATTTAAATTTAAAAATAAATTTTACCAAAAATAATTTCATCTACCCGTTCACCTCTCGCATTTTTTCAATAAATTCAACCTCAAAAGCATCCTTACTTTCTTCATCTTTATTTTTGTTTTTTCCATCTTTTATCCCGTTTTCTCTTTTTCCTAGATAATGTATTTTTATTTTTGGATTAAATTCATGCCGTATGATTTTAAAATTAGAATTAGCTTTCAAGGATGCTTAAATTAATACTTGGTATTTAATATTTAACTTGTCTACAAAAATTTTAACATTCTTTATTTTTCAAGCTGACCGTCAACTTTTTCGTTTATTTTGATGACCCTTGGGAGAATCTAACCAATATAATAATATTTATTTACTTTTATTCTTTAATTCTTTTTAATATTTTAAATTTATTTTTATTTTAATGTGTTCAATATCTAAAATCAATTAGATGAAGTATAAAATTATTTTAGCATTAAATTGGAATAAAAAATTATTCACAAAAGCTAATGTTTATCTTCTAATTTTATTTAATGCGATTTAAGATGGAATATATTATATATTTTTAAAAAATTTACGGTTAGCCCCGATTGTTCACTTTCATCAAAAAATTTATATTGAATTTTTGGTATTAAATTTTCACTCAAAAATGAGCTAAAACTTTTAAATTTTTCTCAAGACGCACCTTCCTGAGATTCGGGGGCCTTTTCATCAAAAGTATTGGATTTAGGTAAAAAATATATATTTATTTTTTGTTTAAATAAAATTTTGTCGTTCCCCGATCTGGATTCCCAGGGTCGGAATTTAGCCCTAGTTTGTTATCATATTCGCTTCTTGGGTTAATATTAACTAAATGATATTTAAGGTGGGTAGGTGATTAATTTAATTTTAAAATAAATTTTCTTTGTAGATTTTGATTTTTCTAAAACTTTAAAAACAGAAAACCGATTTTGAAAACACAAAACTTATTATAGTTTTCTTAAATATTGCGGCATAATTATAAAAGAATTAAGTAATTTCTTTTTAGTTTTATAAATTGAGTCGTTATTGTATTTTATTAACATATTAAGCCGTATATATAACATTTATTTTCTGTTATTAAATGTTAATTAATGAGATTATTAATTTCTGTCTAAAAATTAATTAAATATGTTAAATGCTTACCATCTATTTATTTATAATTGTTTGTTTTTATTCGGTTTTATTTTGCTATTATATGGTTTTTCATAATAATAAAAATTAAAAACAATGATGCATGAATTTTGGCTTAACTACGAAATTTTTATTTTTAAAATATTTTTTATTATTTAAAATAAGCGTTTCATTTTATCGGTAAAATATTTTTTATTTTCTAATGTTTCCGCGATGAACTAGATCATTTCCTATTCCACCTGATGAATAGTTAATATTGTTATGTAGAAATATATCTCATCATAATTAATGTTTTTCGATGCAAATTAATGGTAATGTTAAATTTTGGCTTTTTACAATTTTAAATTAATTAATTGAATTACGCTTTCCTTTTTATTATCGCGGTAGGAAGAATCGGTTTTTATTATTTAGTCTTTAAAATAAATTTATTGATAAGCTCTTATTAATACATTGACATCATAAATAAAAACACTTTAATTTATCAAATCAGAAATTTTTATTTTCAAAGAAAATTAATCTATTTTTATAATTTAGATTAAAATAATAATTTAAAATTGTATTTATCAATTGTTTATTTAAAAATTCTGCCATTTTTAAGAAAGTTTTTTTTCTCAAAAAATCTTGAAATTATATAAATTTATATATATTTATGGTTAGTTAATAAGCTTGTGTTTAAAATTTTTAGCATAAGCTGTGTTTCCCTTTTATACATTTTATTATATTTTACATTCTGCTATTTTTTATTAAATGCAATATTTTTTTTTGTTTATGCTTTTCTCGGTCTCAATTTTTATTTATATATTTGGATTAATCTTACGTTGAGCAGTCAAATATAAATAAAAATTATTTTATTTCTTTTCTAATGAAAAATTATTAATTAATTTTCATTATATTCCAAAAAATTTTTTTAACAAAGACCGTGCCGATGCATCTCAAAAGGATTATCTGATTTTGCCTGTTGATTGTGTATTATTATTTTTGTTGTTTTATTTTTATCAGATAGTAGTTATTTTGTTTAGGTTATCTCTAATAATATCTGTATTTATATTTTTCAAAATTTTTTTTTAAAGACATATTTTTAATTTTCATTACTAATTTTACTATATAGTTTTAAAAAAGATTATTTAGAAAATATAATTTTAACTAGAAATTACCTGATTGATAAATGTTGATTTGGTTTTTTAATTACTGGTAAAGAACAATTTTTTTACTGGTTAATCCTAATCAAATATGTTAATTTCTTTTATTTATCTCATAAATTCAGATTAATTAATTCATTTGTATCTCAAATAAATGCATTTAATTAGTCTTTTTATATCTCATTATAATTACTTTTAGTTATGTATTTAGCAATCTTTTTTAATTTCTTATTCGTTATTATTTAATAATTCAAGTTTTGTAGAGCCCAAAACATTTCATTTAATTCTGTCGGCAAGAACTGTCCTTCAAAATTTTCATTTTATTATTTATTGTTATTAATTATGTTTATTAGAATAATAGTTTGAACACTTTGGATTGTAGTCAATTTTCATACCTTTTTATTATAATGGATATGGTATTGTTTTAATTTTATTGTTTTATGCAATAGTGTGATGAATAACTTGACGTTGTATAAGAGAATCCATCCATTCTTCTTGGGTTATTGTGCCGGTCTTGGTGCATAATTTAATGTTTTTGTTTTTATTTAATTTTATATCAATATCATATTTTATTTTGTAATTATACTCGCATAATTTTTGATCTTATACAGCGACCAGAACCGCTTCTAATGTGCTTATCCGTTGATCGGTAAGTTTTAATAAATAAATAAATTATTGAAAATACATTTTTAAATATTTATTAATTGTTATTAAGCAATATGAACCAATATAAAATATTTTGCGTAATTAAATTTTTTTTTTAAATATTTATAACCTTTATTATTTGTTTATGTTTGTCAATTAAGTTACAAGTAATTTGCATTCTTAAGATTTACTCATCCACGCAGCAATGTACTTTGTCTCCATTATTGTGGCGCCATATAATAAGTGCTTTTTGGAGTAAAAATATTTAAAAAAATAATCTCTAATTTTTTTAATTAAGAATTTTTCTTAATTTAATTTAATAAACTCATTCAATGTTTATGCTTTTATATTTAAATTCGTTGTTTGAAATTCATATTTAACTTTAAAGGACTGCCGAACATGGCAAGTTTATTTGTTTGAAAATTCATTAATTTTACTACATTTTAATTAAATTTTATGAATATTATTTTTGAAAATATGTAACCGAAGTTAGTTAGTTTTGTTGCCGCATTTTAATTATAAATTTTATCTTTTTAATTCCATTTCAAGTAATATTCATTTAAATTTTTAACATAAATTCTCTAAAATTTGTGTTAAATTTTTAAAGCTTTGTAAAAAAACCTGTAGGTTTTATCTTTAATAAAATAAAAAAATTTACTGCTTTTTATTTTTTTATTTGTTTTTTTAGTTAACTTTTTCGTATTTCGTAGCCATGTGATGTTTAATAAATGCGGCTTGCTTTCTTTATAAGAAATATTTAATGCTCATAACAGAGCAACTTTTATTTCCAAACTATTTCTGGAATTTAATTATTTATTTATTGTATTTTTTGTTTATTTTTTAATATAAGATGATGTTTATTTATTTTTCTCTAGTCTTTTAATCAAATCTCTTTTAAATATGGTTTCGGTTTCTGTGTTGTATCGAATAACAATTATCAGCAAAATTATTTTACGTATAAAATTCCGTTATATAACACTATTTAGTCTAACATTTATTTAATTCACGCACGCTAGCATGGGTTTCCCCTTTTGTTCTGCTGTGTATCCTTTATTTGGAGTTTAATTGCTTTTCATAGAGTCTAAATTATTTTAGATTATGTTTTGACTAATTTAAATCATATCCAAAGTCTCAAGTATATTAAATAAAAATTTATATATTGCAAAATTTAAACTTAAAAGTCCCTTTTATTCAAAGTATTTATAAAAATTTTCTGCTATTTTTTATCTAATTATTAGCTATTTTAGTCGATTGCTTTACTCCTTGTTCTGCAACGAAATCAATAGTAATTTCGCGTATTGGCAGCATTTTTCAAATATAAATTTTTGTTAAAGATTGTTGCTTTCTTACTTTTACAATAAATTTATTTATTTAAAAAAATGATTATTTTTGTCTATTTAGAAAAATATAATATTGCAAAGCTAATATTCATAATTAAGATTAAATGTATCGCTTTTCTGTGTTCTATTCTTTTAATATTTCTTTTAAATATATCAAAAAAATATTTGAATTATTATTATTGTTTTATGATTCCAATAAATTAAAAAGTTCCAAAGTCACATCAGCAACGGCATTCTATCCATGATAAATGCTCATAATCAAGCTTTTAGGTTATTTTCTGAACCGTAAAAAATTGTTATATTCGATTTATTATTCCATATTTTAGCTATACTCAAATATTTAATTTAATTTTATGATTTGCTTTGAGAAAAGACATGCTTAAAGAAGCACTCCGTTTTTTCCATATCATTTTATGAGTTCTATATTTTGATTTTCGAAGGAATGCTCTCTTTATTATTTGATTTAAAATTTTTGAATAATTGTTCTCTTATTAAGTCAACCTTATTTTGAGGCTTTTTAAGTCTCTAAAAAAAGCAATGCTTTTCTATTGTTGAAAAACATCATAATAAAAATTATTATGCCACAAAAATGTTAATTACAAATTGCTTTTTTAGTGGAATTTCACGAATATCTTTGGATTCCATAATTTATTATTATCTTTTTTTTTTGTTTTATTTTCTCACTCGATTCCAACTTATTTTATTAAGTCATAAATTCAAAATCTTTTTTAAAGTAAAGTTATGATCGCAAGGAGCTCGATGAATTTAATTTATTACTCATTTTGAAATTTATATTTAAATTATATCAATTTCACCAACTTTTGAAAATCTGTCATTATTTACTTGGATTTTTGTTTAAAACTCTCCTCTTTGCGAAAATAGCTTTCCATCCGTACTTCATTATAAAGTTGCATTGGATTTTTTTGTTATTATTAATATATTTTCTTTTAAATTTTTGGTTTTTTATATGTCATGTAAATAAATATTTTTTATTTTTAAACAAATTATTTTTTAGTAATATTAATTTTTATAAAGTAATTCTGAATTATATGCGGTAAGTTGGGCCTCCGGGCCTCCTAAATGCTTTTTTAATATTTGTAATTTTAAAGTTTGGTTGTATATTTTTATAGGCAAATATATTTTTGTATTTCGACATATATTTTTAATTTATTTTGATTTATTTTCAAGTTATTGTATTTGATTTATAATTATATTTATTTTGAAAATCAATTTTTTATTCGTATTCAGATTAGTAATTTTTTTTTTGATAAATTTTTAATCTTTATTTTTCAGTTTTTGTTTATTTTATCATTTTAAGCGTATTTTTTAAATAAATGATTATATGCATCTGTTCTGAAGCTTTTTTCTAATAATTAATATTGTTATAGTGCCTTTTTTGTACTTATTTGTTTTGATAGAAAAATTTTGTTAGCTTTCTGTTACTATTATGGTTATTATCTATAAGATTTACTATTATGGTTATTTTGGAGCATAACTTTAATGCATTTTTAAATTTATAATATTTAAATTATTTCATTCATTATTGCGCCGACAGGTATGTAAGGTTTCTATAAACAATTTCAGAGCGGAATTGCTTTTAGAATTGATTCAGTTTCATTTTTATAGATTCACAAAATTTTGAATCTCATAACATTGTCGTTTGGTTCCAGTCACGTATCAAAAAATAATAATTTTTTTATTTAAGAAATTTTTCTCTCTCTCTTTTCTTAACTTTCTTTTTCTTTCTCTCTCTTCTTATCTCCCTCTCTGTCCGCTTTTTTCTCTCTCTCTTTCTCTTTCTCTATCTCTCCTCTTCTCTCTCTCCTCTTTTCTTTTTTCTCATTGCTCTTTTCTCTTTATCTCTTCTCTTTTATCTCTCCCCCCCCTCTCTCTCTCTCTTATCTTTGTTTCTCTCTCCTCTTTTCTTTCACTCTCTACTCTTTTCTCTTTCTCTCTCTCGCTCCTTTTTTCTTTCTCTCTCTAACTCTCTTTCTTTCTATAATTTTTCTCTTGACTCATTCACTTGCAAATCTCTCTCTCTCTCTGTTTCTCTCTCTCTCTCTTTTCTGCTGTTTCTCTAATTATTTCTCTCTCCTTCACTCTCCACTCTCTACACTTTTTCTCTTAACTCTCTCCCTCTCTCTTCTTCACTCTTTCCTAAAACCTATCTCTATTATCTCTATATTTATCACTTACAAATTAATGTTTTTATCAGGGATGGCATTCCGAGGCCCCAAAAATTTTCGGAAATCGGAAATCGGAATTCCGGGGGTCCAAAAATTTTCGGAAATCGGAAATCGGAATTCCGAGGCCCAAAAATTTTTCGGAAGTCGGAAATCGGAATTCCGACCCCAAAAACGTCGGAAATCGGAAATCGGAAGTCGGAAATCGGAAATTTTTCATAAAACATAAAATATACTAAAAATTTTCTAAATATTAAATAGACCACAAAATAAAACTAGAAAGGTATTTATTAAAACAAAAGTTAATATTAATAATCAAATTCAACGATCGATAAATTGGACTGCAAAAATATTAATTTCCTAACATTATCTCCCTTGATCCGGTTTCGTAAATCCGTACAAATTAGCCCGGCTTTCGAAAACAATCTTTCGCTTTCAACTGATCCACAAGGCGCGCTCAAAAATTTTCGGGCAACACGAGAAAGAAGAGGCCATTTTCCATTTTCTTCTTTCAACTTCCAGTAAACGAAGGGATCGGAGCTGAAAGGTATAGGCTTTTCCGCCAGGTATTCAGCCACTTGAACGATCGCTTGTGTTTCTGGATCCAAATTTAATGAATCGGGTTGATTGGCATCAGAAATTGGTTGGATGAATGCGTTTTGGTCGGCTAAAAATGATTTTCGTAAGAAAAAATTGTTTTTTAATAACTTTCTTGAGCCTCCATTAATGCGAATATGCCACCCAAACGGATTGGCGATTCTAAATGGTCACTACTTTGATTGCCATTTGGGGACAGAGTTGCAAATTCAGCAGCCGTATGTTCCAACAAACTGCGATGACTATTATGGGAAAAGGCTTCAAAAAATTTCATTTTGTAACGCGGATCAATCATTGTTGCGACACCGAGGCACCTATTAATTAATTTTCATTTTTAATAAAAAAGAGCATTAACTTGTTCCGCTTTAACCCTGGCAATGAGGAATTTGTGCAACACCACTGCTCCCACCCCGCTTTTGCCATACGAAATTTCAGTCCATCACTAATTGCCTTTCGGAATTCATTTAATTGAATCTGTGGCCGATTGGCATTGCATTCCAAATGCCGAATAATCGTGGTAACAATAGGGACACATGAAGAAATTGAACAACGCCTGTTCTCAATTTCTAATGTCGCCAAATACATCTGAAAACAGAAAATATTGTTGTTTGTCCTTCCCTTCATTACTGGTTCCAAAACTTCAACGATTGCCGAAATCATTTCCCATTCGATTTCCGTAAATTTGGGTAAGTTTTCTTCTTGGCTTAAAATCGACAACACCCTTCGGTTTTCAAGCAAACTTTTTAACATTAAATATGTGCTGTTCCACCTGACTTCAACGTCCTAAAATTAAATTTAAAACAAATAATCTTCGGAATTAGTGACTTTAATCAACATTCGCTGCGGAATTTCGTTGAATTTTTGTAATTCCTTGAGCCGGTCCTTGCAAATTTGACTTTTTCTTATCTTTCGCGTTATTTTTTTTGCACTCTCCCTGATTGTCCGAAAACCATCAATTGTTCTCAGCCCATCATTAACAGACTAAAAAATTAAACTGCGTATAATTATAGCAACTATTTACAACCAATTGAATCTTATGGGCTAAGCAATCAAAACTGTCAACATTTAAACCACGCGTGGTTGCCTGCATTGTACTTTGAGCATCGCGCATAAATAAGTGGATTTTGTGCTGCTCAATGCCAAAGAGTTCCAAAGAATCCTAAAAAATTGATTTAATTCTAAAAACTTAATCTTTTATTACATTTAAAATTTCAACGTAATTTTCGGCCGTGTGCCGCCCATGAACGGGCCTTGCCTCCAAAATATAAAATTTTGGCTCGAATAATTCATCAATGTAATGAACTGTTAGTGAAACCAATGACTGCGCTTCATTCCTTGAAGTCCAACCGTCGATTGTAAATGAAAAATGGTCAGATTTTGTTAGATTTGATTTGAGTTTTACGAATAATTTTTGATAAATGCTGGGAATTAATGAGTCGGAAAAGTGCTATCGTGTCCTTAATTAAGTTAAATAGTAGTTTTGTCGCAAAATTACATCTTACTTTTGTTTGTAGCCAGGGGCTAGAAAATTCAAAAGCCTTGTAAATCCTTCATCCTCGACCACTGAAAATGGCTGATAATCAAGTGCAATCATTTCCGAAATTTTTTGTTCCAATAACGCCTCGTTTTCACTTCCGGATTCAAATTTTTCTAAAAAGGTTGAAGGTAGCAAAAAAATATTAATAAAAATTACTGAAAATTGGAAAATTTCTTATTGGCGAATGTTGACGTTTGCGTGATGACTGTTGCTCTGTTTGACAAGAGGAGGAAAACCCATGCTTGAAAAGATTCGGCTGCTGCTCTCTCGCTGTTTTCCGTTTATTTTCAGCGTCTCTTTTCTTTTTCTCTGCTTCTTCTTTCTCCTTGAACTTATCCTGGTGTTTTTTTTTCAAATGGCATTTCAATGAATTTGTCCCTTTTTTACTGTCATAGACTCGCTCCCATTCACAGCTATTACATTTGACATGGGTTTCATCCGTACGGATAAAATAATACCACCAACTGCTAGCATCATCAACAGTTTTTTGGGACATTGAGCTAAAAATAGTTTATTTCATTTGAAAATAAAATAGAAAATGCATATAAAAATTAATTATTTGGCACCCGAAAATAAATCTTTTTGAATTGGCAAAACGTTTTTGTAAATTGAAAAATAAAATTAAAAAAAAAAAGAAATTTCCGAAAATTTCCGACTTTTTATCAAAAATTTCGGAAATCGGAAATCGGAATTCCGACGTACAAAATTTTTTCGGAAATCGGAAATCGGAATTCCGACCCCAAAAATGTCGGAAATCGGAAATCGGAAGTCGGAAATCGGAATTCCGTGCCATCCCTGGTTTTTATCCCTTCCACCCAAATAAAAACAATCGCGTCAAAACGCAATTTAAAAAATTGTTATTTATTTCTTTTCTTGGCATTCTGTCAAAAGCTGCTGCTGTTCACCATTGTATTCTTTTCACTTCCGCAATTTTTATGGAATATTATAAGAATTTTTTGAAAAATTTTATTATCTGTTTATTATTTTTTTCTTAATTTTCAGAAAGATCGAAATTTTCATAGTATCTGATTATTTTTTCGTCAGGTTTTTCTTTTTCAAAATTTTTAATTTTGCCTGATTTTTTCATGATTTTGTTCAGGACAATTAATTTTTGGAAACTTGAAATTGTATTTTAAATGATTTCTTATAACATTTTTTCAATTTCTATTATTTTATATTATAATTATTTTTCATTACAGTTTTTAAATTATTAGTTATTTATTGGAATAAATTTATATTTTTTAAACTAATTTTAGTATTTCTTTGTTTATTTAATTGAAATGTTATATTTCCGACGCAAATGTCGGTTGTATATTCTTGCGCCGGTATACTACAATATATAAATTTTTATTTATTTTCTATTCTTATACATCGATTGTTTTGTTTTATTTTCTTTTTAGTCTATTAATAATTTGTTTTTTTCTAATGAATGTAAAAGTATTAAAGATTTGTTTTTTAATTAATAATTTGTCATGCCTAAATCTATTTATTTAATTTTAAAAATTAATTATTTCTTATTTGCGCTTATAACTTGAGTTTTCGTTTTATTCATATTTTTTATGCAATATCAGGCAAGCTATCTATCTAAATAATTGCATACTTTTTTTCCCACGCCTTTTTACAATCTGGCTGATGGCTGAAAAGTTTTTAATTATATGAAGAAAAACCATTAAAAAACGCTTTTTTATCAGGAGAAATAAGACAGCACTTTGGAAGGCGGCACGTATTTGTCGTAAATTTAATCTTTAATTTATTTTTTAATTATTTTTACAAAATATGTACATATGAATTTATAATAATTTTCAATTATATCTTGTCTTTGCCTTTATTACTTAGATTGATTTCTTAATCATTAATTAAATATAATTGTAAATTTATCAACAAAAAATGCGAACCGATTTTGAGATAAACCAATACCGTTTTAATTTATTAATCATTTCAATTCAATCACATTGCTTTTATTTTGAGATAAATGTATCTGTGCCGTTGTTCGAAGCGGCTTCTGATTTATAAAGCTAATTAAATACATATATTGTTTATTTTTTTTTATTTTACAAAAAGAAAAATTTCATGAATTTGATTTAATTTAGAAACCAAATTAAAAATTTTATAAATATTTTTTTTATCATATATTTGATTTATTTCAATGTTATTTATGTATTTATTTCTGTGGCTATGGTATCACTTGTCCAAGTTACTCTTATTTCATATTTTTATTTATTCTATAGTTTTATTTTTTCAATTTTAAATAAAATATTATGTTTTGAATATATAAATTTTCACAAAATTAAATTCTGCTGTCACTCCAGTTGCTTTTAATATAATTCATTTATAGGTTTCATTTTTTTGTTTTTCATTTTTTGTTTATTATTCAAATTAAATTATTCTTCTTATTTATTATATTTTATTTAAATATATATTTTTAATATCATGCTTTAAATAATATATTTTTCTCTATACATATATTAAATTTTTTCTATCTTTCCTTTTAATCTTGGCACCTTAAGGTATACCCAACTTCTTCATTTTGTTGAACAAGGCAGATACATTTCAAATCTTTATTTTAATTAATGGCAATTCATTTTAATTTAAAAAACATTAATTTATTTACAGATTATATATTTTCCGGTTTCGTTTAAATAACCATTTTGTTTGGGTGACAAATTTTTTAACAGTCTAAGATTTATTTTGCGTTATTAAATATTTTTTGTAATTTTAGTTTTTCTCTCTTAGAATATTCAAATATATTTTATTTTAATTAAACAAATTCTTTTCGAACTCATAAACTTTTGCATTTTGCTTTATATCTGGTTTTATCTTGCCAAAAAACACCTGTTCCTTAATTTTAAGTGAACGGCAGAAAGGAAAAATATTTGGAAGTGAATACCAAATTGAAATGTGACCACCGATCAGTGATTTAAATTCGACTGATCAGACCATTAGGGAAAATTAAATGGAAAATTATGAACGGCAATAAACAATATAAATTATTTCCTACTTTTTCCTTTTAATCTTTTCGTGAAGTCCCGTTTCCACTCTTGATTTCTAAAGCGTTCGTTTTAATATATATTTGTAAAAATTATTTTTCATTTAATGCTTTGAGTAACGATGGCAACATTTCAAAAAAATACACAACACTTTGAAATTAATATTTATATGTTTTGTCAGTTTTTTAATTTTTATTTATCTCTTTTATTTATTACTGGTTTTATATATTATTCAATTTTTTAAAGATTTCATTTACTTAAATTTTCTTTAATCACACATAAATTAAACGTTTACTTTTTTCTTTGCCAATTAAAGTTAAATTAACTATTATAACCTTCAAACAAAAGTTTTCTATCAACTTTTCAATTTTTAATTATGTATATTTTTTGCAAATACTTAAAATAGAATATTGACAATATAAAATTTGTAAATTCAGGCTTCACAAAGTTTGTTTAAATATAATTTATTTATAGCAATTTTGTTTTATTTTTTATATATCTTCACGGATTTAAATTAAATTCATTCATTCTTGTGGTGTTGTGGTGGCGGATCTCTTGGATCTCTATTCTGTTCTCTTTATCAATTTGACAATTTCAAATAACATCACGAAACTAAAATATTTATCATCGACAATAAATATGTCCATCAGCTTTCGAACAATTATAATTTCTATAATTTAACAAATGTGTTTATAACAAGATATATTAAATATTAATCAGATTATTTTTTTAATTAAAAGTTGATTTAAAAATAAATTAAATTTATTCAGCAAATTATTCTAATTTCGTTTCTTACTGTTTATTTAGTTTCAATTATAGTTTTTCTTAAGTAATTTTTTATTCATTTATATTATTTGAATAAATATTTAAATAAATATTTTGTATCATAAATAGAAATTCGAATGTTTATTAAGATTGATAGTTCCCACAAATTGTAAAACGAACATGAATTATTTTTTAAATGTTTTTCATTTCATTTTAATTAATGTTCGTTAAAGACTTTGTTTAATGCTGCTTTATCTGGTACTTTTTTTTCGAATGTTTTATTTTTTTCCTTACAAAAAATATCCCTTTTTTTCCTTATTTAAGGGAAACGAATAAAATAGCATTTAAAACAGTTGGTTTTATTTTTATTTTTAAATGCGCATTTATGGTCGTCGATAAATAAATAAATTTCACAATATACTGTATTATTGTAGCTTTTTTATTGACTGATGATTTTTTTTTCATAAATGCTACAGATTTTTATCTTTTGTCCATATGAATTAATCTTATTTCAGTCCTCGTGCGCCAGAGTCTTCTTCCACATCTTCTTTTGTTCATAATATTATTTTTTTTTTAAACTGCTAATTGTTATTAAAGATTTTTATGTATATAATAATTAACTTTAAAAATCGGTAGTTTAAATAGGAATACTTTGTTTATTCGAAATAAAATTTTATGTAAATCTCGTACTTTCTGAAATTTATTTTTTTTATAATTGTTTTATTTCGTATATTTTCGTGTAAGATGTTGAAATGGTTGGAATTAATAACTATTATTTATTGTCCACTAAATAAGGGCCGATCCTCCGTTTTTTTTCAATAATTGGATATGGTATTGTTTCAATTTTATTGTTATTGCATTAATGTGAGGATAAACTTGAAGTCCAGACCGATGCCGTCCATTCTTATAAAGTCTTTTATGAAATAACATAAATATTTTGCGTAATTAAAATTTTTTAATTTTAAACCTTCATTTATTTGTTTAAGTTTGTCAATTTTTTTTTTACATTTCCTTCCATCCAGATAGAATTTTCGTAAGTAAGTTACATTCTTCAATTAAGAATTTTAATGAAAGGGGTAATTAAAATTTAAATAATTATAGTACTGATTTTATTTTCATATTATTTTTTATTTTATTTGTAAAATTATTATTACAATTCACAAAACGCAAATGAAAAAAATAGTTTTTTTATGATATTTTTCCAATTTGAATGAAATTTATTTGAAATTATTTTTTGATTTGCTAGATTCAAATATCCCTTTATTCACTCAACGTTTTTCTGATTTAGTAAAATAATTTAACATATTGTGATTGCTTTAATTTAATTTAATTTATGTTTCAATTGTGACGGAGTCATTTTCTGCTATCAATTAATTAATTAATTAATTGAACAAAATCATTTTCATGTAAATTAAAAATAAAGTATTTTGCATCACACTTTCATTTTATGTTGTTAAAATTTTTAATTATGATGTTTCTTATAATTTATTAACAATAAGCCAATGGTTGACTTTTAAAATCTTATGTTTACTGGTTAGATCTTTAACTTTTTTTATCAGTAACGCTTTAATTATAACTTTGCTCTAAAATAAATTTTGTAATTAAAAATGCATATCTTATCGTCGTATTGAACTCAGAATATTTGGTCTCTATTAGGGTTTTATGATTATTTTGAAAAATTTTTGCTTTCTTTGATTTGTTTCGTTTATACCATTTTATTTATCTTTTTTTTGTACAGTTGGTATTGAATGATCAAATTTGGTTTATTAAATTAAATTAGTGAATTAATTTTACATTATTTTGGAGATTATACGTGACATGATAAAAAATATATTCACTATAACAAATAATCTAGCAAATTTACGCCAGGCAGATTCAAGTTGTATGATGCTTTCTCTGTGTTTCAATTTCTTGCTTCATTTTTGTCTACATTATTTGGAATAGATGATTATTTTTTCAAAAATAATTTAACAATTCAGTTATTATTTCAAATATTATTTAAACAATTTCAGAATTTTTCATGTATAATTTAAGCAATTTCAGTTACAGTTCATTTTATAATTTATTTAAGGCTACTAAATCAAGAGAATTTATTAATAATTCATATATTCGTGTAGCAAGTGCTTACGGTTTCTCATACTTTAGTTCATTTTCACACTTATAAATAATTTAGATTATTATTTTCATTCATTAATATTTTACTAAAATCTTTGTGCGTATCTTTTTGATTTAATTCTAAGTTCCTCTCCTTATCTCAAGAAATAATTTATATCTTATATAATTGTGTTTCTCGCGCGACATGTCAAATTTGTTGATTCGTTTATTAGTCCACTTTTTTATTACGACCAATAAAAATGTTATTTTTTATTATATAATTTTTATTTGTTTATCATAACACTCGTTTCTTCCTCATTTTAATTTTTATTTCATAGATTTATTAAATTATTATTAATGCTATACAAAAATGCGTAATAAAATTTAATTTTTATTTAATTATTGAGATAAACGTTGGTCACGTTATTTGAATCTGTTCTATTTAATCAAAAATGCTTTTTATTATGCCTATTTGCTTATAGATAGTAGTCGATGATTGAACTTTTTACAATTGTTTTTTTTAAATTGCTATTACCAGGGTTTGGACATAAATTCCCGGCCTTAATCGAGATTAATGGGTAATTTTTGCACAATTTTCTCTTAATTATCCATAAATTTAAACAGGTGGCGATTTCCAGTACTGGCCTTGGCACCATTATATCTATTTTTTATTAAAGGACAACAGCAAAAGATTTATTGAAAGGTTTTGTTCTAATTTTTCTTTAATTTTTTTCAGTTTTAATATTTGTTCGGCTTTTTTTTAGCATAGAAAGGTAAATGTTTTCACATGGTTAAACGCAGACTTTTGAAAAATTTAAGTTTCAGTTTTTTGTTTGAATTCGGGTCCGGGATTTGAAATTATGTGAAATGGATGTTAGATTCCTATTTTTGGGGGTTATTAAAAATTATGAGATCAGCAGAGATCGGCACTATTACCCAGAAATGTTCTGATTTGGAGGGTAAAATCTTAAAATAAAAATGTCTAATTAGTCAGTAATATGTTTGTTTTTGACTAGTGACTAATTTTTTTCTTATTTCTTAAAATTTTTTAAATTCATGAAATTTATGGCATAATGTTATTATTTATCTCGGTTAACTTTTTACGCAAATAAATCCGTCTACCTCATATAAAAATATATATTCAACTGAACGATATGCAAATGCTATAATCATAGGCATTTTTATTTATTATTTTTTATTTTTGTATATGCTATTAATTTTTTAGAAATTCTTTTGTAATTTTCATTATTTAAATATAATATCTTTTGTTCATATTCATTCAAATATTTTGATTCATTCTCGTCATCAGGTCCTTGATTTTGCTGAACATACGATTCTATTGGTCTTCTTGTATATATTTTAAAAAACACCAAGGAAAATTAAAATAAAAAAATAATAATTTTGACTAATTTAATCGTATTATATTTTAATAATATATAGAAATCAGTGTTGTCCGGGTGCTCTTGTCCAATAATAGCTTGGTCCCATGGACCGCTGCCACCAGGAAGCAATTTGGCGCTTTACAAATATTATAATAATGGTTTTATTTTTCTCTTGTCCATAGCCTTTTTACATTCATTTTGGATACCAAATAAATATATAAATTCTATTTTTAGAAGTTTTTTATATTTTAAGGTATAATGCGAAAATTTCTTTAATGATTACATCAATATTTATTTTTATTTTTCTAAAAGAATTTTTCTTAAATAGTGAGTTATTCTGAATTCTTAATACAATTAATGGTATATTTAATTTTTAATAATTATATAGTTTTATTTTTCTGTTGTTAATATTAGCCCCATTGAATTGCTTGAGTACTAAAAGTTTTTTAATCATTTAAAAGGCTCCAATATTTTAAAATAAAATTTCCCAATTTTTTTATATTATGATAGAAATTTGATGCAAAATATAAATTTTTACGATTAATTTAACTTAATTATAAATAATTTTTCTGTTGTTTTAATAATTTTTCTTATTATTTTTAAGCTTTATTTATTTTCGATAAAATATTTCTATACTCTCGCTTCCAATGTTTTTTTATCTCTATTTAGCAAATAATTAAAATTTCGCAATAATATTTTTAGAAATTTAAATATAAATAATTTTTCTTAATTTCCTTGTTTTCCAATCCATTCAATATAAAAAGTTTTCTGATTTCATATTGTGTTTAAAAATTTTAAGTATTATGTCTTGAATTCCTGCAAAATTTAAATTTTTTTTATTTTTTTGTGCTTTTACATTGTTGAATAATCCATGATTTGTCTTATAATCCAAATATTTTGAAAATTCATGCTGTCGCAATTTAATGGATTATTTTTTATTATTATTTTCTTTTATTTTAAATTTTGTTGGGATTTTCAATTAATTCAATTGTTTTTGAAAAACTTAAACATAAATATATTTTAATTACATGTTTTGGTAACTGAATGTGGCAACTTCAAAAAGTCGTCTATTTTTTTACTCATTTTGCCTTTAAAATGCAACATCATCATTTTTCTTTCATATTATTTTTTATTATCAATTGTATATTGATTAATTAATTTCTGACATATATTTTCATTTTAACAAAAAAAAGGTCATTTTAATTTAAGAATTATTCAATTCAACATCTTACAATTCAGTTCGATTCCATAAATGGATTTCTCTTTTGTTGACGACAATTAATTTTTGGAAAGTTCTTGAATTTGTGTTTTAAATTATTTATTATACACATTTTCCCAATTTGTATTATTCTTATATTACAGTAATTTTTCTTTATTTTTTTTATTTTATAATATATATATATATTCTTTATAATTTATCAAAACGTTTCCAAATAACAACAAATTTTTATACAAAATTTTAATAAAAATTAATTAATCATTTTTTTGATAGTTTTGAATTTTGTGTCTCATTTTAATCATCCTAATTTATCTTTACATACTTGAAAAATAATCATGATATGATTAATAAATATTTAAGTATTGCTTTTTAATCTATAACTTTTTACCTGAAATATATACAATTTGTTTCAATGCATAGATTTTTGTAAGTTTTGTTTTATTTTGTTATATGCTATTAATTTTATTTATCGATTTATAAGAATTATTTTTAAATATTCAATTTATTAATGTTAAAGCAAAATCGAATAATTAAAAAAAATTCAACAATTTCTGTGTATCTATTCTTTTTTTTTATTTGCTTGCTGCGACATAATACGTATGGAAAATGAGTTTTTCAACTTTGTTTAAGATTACTATTTTGGTGCCTTTTTTGACTTTTCATGTCTTTTTTTGTGCCTTTTTCCTAAATAGGTAAGAATATGTAAGTAACTCCAAAATATGTACCTAATATGTAAATCATAAATTTTTTATTATTATTTTCGGACCAAAAATCTTAAAAAAACCTCCAAAATGCCATAAAATAACTTAAAAAAACTGGTAATAAAAAATATATTAAAAATTGTGAAATTTGCATTTTATTTTGTGCTTTTCATGCCTATTTATTCTTTCTAGGAAGATGCTTTATATAATATTTTTTATTTTAATATTGCTTGTCTGCAAAAAAAAGTAATTCCTTTCTTTTTCGCTGAGCTTCCTAAATTTTAGTGTTCACATTCTATTAATTGAATTTGATAAGAAATCTATCAACATTCATAAATTTAAATTCATTTTTATTTAAAGAAATTTTAATTTTTCAAAATTTAAATGAATTTAGATAATAGTAATTTATATCTAAATATAAATTGGAACAAAAAAATTATTCACAAAAATCAAATGGTAATTTATTACTTTTAATTAGAGTTGCACGGGACCGGGACTGGTACTGAAAAAACGGATACAACTGAGTACTCAGTGCCAGTTTTGCCCAATTTTTTTTGTCAAAATTCCCGGTCCCGTGCAACAATACTTTTAATGATAATTTTATATGTGTTAATTTATACAATTTCGTTCTTTCTTTTCTGAAGATATCGAGATTAAATTAAAAAATGGAAATAATTTTTTAATTAATATAAAAATATGTATTAAAGAGAAAAAATACTATACTTCACTTTTATTTATTAAATAATTATTTAAAAAATGTTTATAATATTCATTAAAATTAATGATCACTAAAGAAAAACACGGCTAACAAAAAGCACCGAAAGACTAAACTATCACAAAATTGTCGAAAAGCTATAACAGTAACGGGACATGCTAAATTATGAAATATTTTCGATATATGATATTCAATTTCATTAAAACTGTGGTAGTAAAAATTATCAATTGGAATTTTCCAATTCAAAAAATGTATAATAATTTAAATTTTATTCTTATAGTAATTTTCATTTTCACAAAATAATAAAACTATTTTAAAGAATAAAGACACGCATATTGATTGCAATACTGTATGGCTCTTTTAAAATTAAAATATATATTTGAAAGGGAATATAAATATTCGAAAAAGTATGGCATCCTCCTTATCGGAATAAGGAGATTTAGAGCGATTAATAAATTTATTTCGCAATAAATAAAAATAGATGGAATATTAAATGTAATATATTGAATAAAAGTCACTGTGCTGATATACTTATTATTTAAAAGAGAAAAGTTTATAAATACTTAAATATTTTTTATTTTTAAAATTAGATAAATTATGTTATAGTTTCCTTCGGTATTTTTTTTTTTGAATAATTTAGTTGATTTTATCATTGTTTGTAAATTTATACTTTTCTTTATCTGAATAAAATTTAACAATTAATGCAGTGGGCTAGTTTAACTTTAATTAATTGTAATAGATACAAAATAATAATTAATATGCATATATTCTTTCTTTAATGCTTAGCCAAAAAGATAATTTATTTTTTGATGCAAATAAAAATTTTTAAATTAACCAAGACCAAACTAAAAAATAAAATTAAGTTCATTAAAATCGAAAAAACAAACAAAAAAAATCCACTCTTCAAAATGTAATGAATCAAAATGTATTTAAAAGTAGTTTTTTATTGTTTAAATTTAAGATTTATTTTGAAAAATTACATATTTATAATTTAATTAAGAAAAACTGGGTATTCTCCCCTTTGTGTTCAATTCGTATGATATTAGGAATGATTATTTGAAAAAACTTTTGTAATAAAACATTTTTTGGTTACTGTTTTTCAAATTTTTTTTATTTATTTTAAAATTTTAATCTTTTGTAAGTTAAAATATGCAAACAAATAAAATATTATTTTAAACTTAATCAATTTCTATTTTAAATTTAAAGAATTAGAGAAATTGGCATTTTCATAAAAATAACTAACTTGAAAAACCAAAATAGTTGCTTTTTATTTGATATTTTAATTTAATAGAGTCATATTTTCATAATAAGATTTTATTTTTTGTTTTTGTTTATTGATATATTCGAAATCCAATAAATAAATTGTTTAATGTGTATTTTTATATAATATTTTTACTTTAAACAACAAAAATAAAATGCTTACTTTATTGATATTGCACTTTTCTATTTGGCTTACTAATGAAATTCAACGTAATTGGTCTTTTAATTTTAGTTATAAATTTTTGTAAATGTAAAATATTTTTACGTTATTAAATAATTAATGGTTTCAATAATTTTTTCTCGCGCAAGTAGCTGAATCGTACTTCATCGATTTAAATAATTTATATTAGATTTTATTTTGCATATCAGATTTTAAATTAATAATTCTTTGAATCTTTACAAAAAAGTTATTATTTATAATAATATTTAATTTCAAGAACCGATTGTTTTTTTTCATTAAATTTTGAAGTGTTTATTATTATTCTTATTATCTCTTTTTATTTAATTCTTTGTGAAAAGTATAATATCTGAAGAAATGAAATAAATATTTAAAATTTCATTTAAGGTAATTAATATTTTGTTTTTTATTGTTAGGCAGTTAATTAATTCCTTTATTTGTTTAGTTTATGCATTGAATATTTTCATTATTCTAAATAATTATTTTTGTAAATGTTCATCGTTTATAAAATTTTCATGCCAATTGTCAATTGCGCTTTCTCAGGCGAGGGTTTCGGTCCCTTTGTGCCACTATAAATTATAAGAATTACCGTTGGCGTGGAGAACAAAAAAAATATTATAAAATAAAATTTTGATTATATATTTATAAATTTTATGCAATATTTAAAAATACTGTGAGTTCAAACTCAAAATTGCTTCGGTCTTTCACTGATCCGGCGTTGGACGCACATTAAAATTACCAATTAATAACTTTATCTATTTTTAATGATATTTTTGTTATATATTTAATTCCTTTATGCTTTTTCACTGAATTAATTTCATAAAACCTCTTTCCTTTTTTTGTGTATGTATTTTTATAATATTTAATTTTCTTTACTTGTGCAGAGTGTGAAGCCAAGAACAAAGATTGCGAAATTTCTTGCCCTAAGAGAATTCGGCACCATACTCAAGGGACCGCACGCCGCTAATGGCGGTGAAATTAATATTTGCAGATGCATACTTAAATCAAATCAGCAATGAAAAATCTTTTATTTTATTTACCTTTTTATTCATCTTTTAATTTTATATTGTATTGAAAAAATAATTTATTTCTATTTTTATTTCCTTAAGCATAATGATTATTTATTAATTCATTATATTTTTTTATCATGAAAATTTAATTTTATAGAATAAATTTTAATAAATATACACATTTATAGCAATTAATCTTTGTTAATAATAAATGATATGTTCATAAAATCCAAATAGTGGCAGTTAAAGTTTAAATTTTTAAGTTACTTCAATAATTCCTTATTTTTTGTAATACAGAGATTTATAAGAATTTTTTTAGGATTTAACTTAATAATTATTTTGAAAGATAGAGATTTAACCCAGTCGTTGACTTTTTAAATTCATATATTTTTACTTTTAAATCTTAATTTTTTTGGTGCTAAGTCGTTTCATAAATTCCGCCACTATGTTTGTTTCGTAAATCCGCCAAGGGGTATAAAATGTTATTCTTTTTGCCATGATCATGAAAAAAATTATAGTGGTTTAAAATTTTTAAATTATTATAGACAAAAAATTCGGACTTAAATTTTTTAAAGTTTTATAACCATATCTTTTTTATACTATTAAAAAAATGAAATCATAATCTGATAAAGTTATATTCACAAGCTTTGAATAATACCATGAAATATTAGCCAAGTTACGAATTTTCATGTGTCACATTTTTTTTGTTTTATACCCTTTGGCGGATTACGAAACGCTTTTTCCAAGTTTTAAATAAAATTATTATAATTATTTTCAAATTTTTACATACTTCTTTCATTTCTTTCTGTTATACCATTTTATTTAATCATCTTTTTTTTATTGTTTTATTGTGTTAATTTTTGTTATAATTTTTTTAAAGCTTGGACTTTCTGCAACTTATTTAAAGTAATTTTTTATTTATTTTTACAATGTTATTTTGTAGATTGCCTTAAATGATTATCTCAATTTCTGAAATCTTTAATCAAATGTTGTACAAAAAGCGTAAAATTAAGGTGAAAATTTTCATGTATCAATTATATAGCTCTTTTACCCAACGTCTTCACTTTTTCTTCCAAAGATTTTGTCTATTGTTTTTTCTATGCATTTATTTTAATATTTCAAATGGGTTTTTTGAATATTCAAAGACAAAAAATTTATTTGGCTTAGTTTTAATATATTTTTTAATGCTTTTTCCTTTCATTGTATTTTCAATTTTCTGCTTTGTTAATTATTTTTGATTTTTTGATTAATTTCAAATTTAAAACTGATTTGCACTTATTTAGCAATAATAATTGTTAAAATAATTTTATACTTAATTTCTCAATAATAGACATTCGGAAAACATTGGATTTCATTTGAATGTCATATAGCATTTATCCCGACTCAGTTTCGTTGACTAGACAAATTGATAATAAATATTATGTTCAAGTTAATGCGAATATTATTTTATCAATGAAGTAATTATTTTCCTTTCATTTAGGCAGCATTATTTCAGAAACAAAATTATTTTTATTTGTTTTCAACCTCTTGAGTGATTGAATTTTACATCATTATTAATTTGTAATATTTTTTTGATTAATTATTACATTTTAATTGAGTCATTCATTGTTGTTTGTTTATTTTTATTATGCTGCGATTTTTAGGCAAATGTCTAAATTTCTGTGTATTTGATACGCTTAGATAAACACGAAAACGCGTTTTTCGCTTTGTTTGGGGTGTCTACGATAACTTTATAACACCTAACTTTGCCTATTTTGAATTTTTGTGTTTAATACATAACATATTTTAGTACTTATTTTGCCATTTTTTTAGGATTTTAGTAAGATCCTTAACAAAAATGCAATAAAAATGAAAATAGGCTTGTAAGAATTTTAAAAAAATCATAAAAACTAAAAATTTTAAAATATTTATTAATTATAATTGGAAAATGACCAGACTTAAATGTTTTGATTAAGTTTTTATCTGTTTTTTATAAAAAATTATATTTGCCTATTTTTGTACCTATTCAACGGTTTTTGGAACTATTTAATGCCTATTTTGCGATTTTTCTGCCTTTTTAGGTGCATGTTTCGCGTTTTTTGTGCGTATAATTGCAAATTAATAATATTTTATTTTAAATAATTATATAATCAGTGTTATTTTTCACTAAATGCTTTATTATTTACATTAAAAATAATATAAATATTGTAATTGTTTTCATTTTTTGCACTTGGGCGATAATTAAATGTTTTTGATTTGCGTCTGTTTTATTATTATGTGATTACTAATTTTTCAAAATGAATAATATTTATCAAATTCCCAAATAAAAGCGATGTTTCGTGCTACCAATTATGGTTTATTATTTGCCTTTTGTTTTTGTTATGAAACAGGTGAAAGATAAAAGAAACCAAAATATCATTCGGTTCCAAACATATTGTACCACCAACGGGGCGGAAGAGAATGACAATTAACTGTTTTTTTAATAATTTATTTTATTTACTCGGTTTGTTTCATTAAATTTATTTTAGTGAATTCCCTTGGCAATTCATGTCTTTGTTCATTAACTGATTTCATGCGTTTGTAACCTGATAAGGTCAGTATCATTTTTTCTTCAAAGTTTCGGTGTAGATAAAGTTGATTTTCCCTTACCAACTCGGTTTGACTCTCTTTTTCTCTGGCGTTCAGTGTCTCGAAGTCCAATAAAATAAGAAGTTAGAGCTATTTAATGAAGAAATTCATTATATATTTTTTAATTTCATTAGAATTTTGAAGAGATGAAATTTTTATGCTTTTTCGGTTTTTGTGTAAGTTGATTTTTGTGCTTATTCATGTGTAATTTAGGATTTTTTTTTGTTATTAAATTATTACTTTTTATGCCAAAGATTTAAAAAATTTATTTTATATTTTAGGCATAAATCTACATCACAATTTTCTTTTCCAATTATAATAGAATTCTAAATAAACTAAATTATATTTGAATTATAAATGTTTGACAAAATTTATTAGTACTTCATAGTATGTGATATGAAATGATTAGCTCAATTATAATTTTTTCGGATACATATGTATCAGGGGTGGAAAACTCTCGCCTCTCGTCTCTCGCCAACTCTCGTCATTTTTGGGACTCTCGCCTCTCACCTCTCGTTTTTTTGGGACGAGAGGAGAGAGTTGAAAATACACCTCTAAAGATTGAACTTTTGAGCAGTTAGGAAAATATTAAAATTTACGCGAAAAACATCATAATTTCTTTCTCTGGTTCCTTAAAGTCTTAAAATCAAAGAAGATTATTTTTGGATAGATCTGAATTCAAATCAAGGTCCCGGTCCCGACTTTTCTGGTCCCAGTAAGTCCCGGTCCCGGTATTTACCCAAATACCAAAACCCGTAACCCTATTTAATATACGATTTGGAAGTTTTTTTAAGTAAAAAATAAGGGTACAGAAAAATTGAAAATTCTCGCCTCTCGTCCTCTCGCCTCTCGCCAACTATCGCAATTTTTGGGACTCTCGCCAAACTCTCGCTCTCGTCGGGACTCTCGCCAAACTCTCGCTCTCGTCTTTTCTGAAACAAGTCACACCCCTGATATGTATTTAATGTTTTTCATTAGGATTTATTTTATCAATTTTTGGATTTGATTTTCTATATAGGGCCAAAATTTAAAAAATTATTTGTTTACTTGCCTTGCCATACATATATATATATATATATATATATATATATCGCATTTCTTTTAATAATATTGATGTACTTAAATTTTCTAGCTGTAATAAAAATGTTACATTAAAACATGATACATATTTTTTAAATGAATAAAAAATTTCCATTAAAATCTATTTAAATATTTCATTAGGTTTTATGTTCTTCTTTTTAATTATTTTTTATGAAATGAAATACTCAAACACACAAACACTTGCAGTGCGGTACAATTTGAATGGTTAGCATTTGTTTGAATATTTTGAAATTTAATAAATTTTAATATTATAGGTGAATAAATTAAGTTCACTTTTAGCTTAATTTACTGGTCTCAGGAAGTCGAAACGGAAAAACTGTGAAGGAGATGATGCGTTGTAAATTATCGTCCGTTTCACATCATTACAATAATATATTTTAATTCTTTAATCATTAGTTCGTTTTTGGTACCGTACCTTATTTTATTTTGACCAGTTTAAAACTAAATTTGTGTAAACTGAAATAGCTGTAAATAAATGTTTATTCATATTTTCAGGCTTTCGGTACTAATTTTGTATTGAAGTATTTATATATTTATTATAAATTACTTTTTTTTTCAAATCACGAATCATTTTTGCATCTGTGTAATAAATCAATGCTTGTTCAACTATTCTTTCTACTTTCTTAGCTAACATAATAAAAATTAAATATTATTTTTGATTTTCAGTATTTATTATTAAAAAGTAATCTTTGTTTATAGCACCAAATATAGAAATTTAATTTTTTTAAAATTTTTTTTTTGAGAATTTTAGTATATTTGCAAAATTTATTTATTATTTTTTACTGCATTGTCCCTTTATGCTCGCTGGATTCTCATTTAATTTAAAATTTAGCAAATATTTTTGAGTCTTTGCTTTTTAATGAAAAATATATATAATTTAACTCTGTCGTCAGCGGCATTTTCAAAATTTTCTAAGACACTAATTTAATAAAGAATATATATTATATAAATGATTAATGTTAAAATTAATTTTTTGTACTTATTTATTTAGCATATTTAGTTATTTGTAATATTATTAGTTCTTATTTATTTAAGATATTTTTTATAGATAAATGATTATCTTATTTCTGATATCCTTTTAACGAGAAACGAAAAATGAAATAATTTTAGTCGATTGATCGTTATGGCTTCTTATTTTTTTAAACATTATTTTGTATAGTTTTTAATATTTTAAAGAATTCATTTATTTAAATTATCAATAAGCATTGGTATGTTTCATTTTATACCATTATTTTATGCTTTCATTATTTACATATATTAAATTTTTTTATTTTTTTATTTTATTCAATTGTTTTATATTTTGTGTTTATTTCGTCAAATAATAAAGAAAAATTTGTCTTCTTTTCAATTATTTTACACTGTGTTTTTTTACCTTTAGTTCGTTTATTTGAAACGCAAGTAAACTGTTTGGATCTATTTGCCATAAGGAAACCAATCTTATCTCACAGCTTCTCATTTTGTTTATTTTAACTAAAATCAAATCCATAATATTTTTGCTTTCTGAATTGTAGTTTAATTGATATAAAATGGATTTAAGGTCTTTTTTATTACATTATTGAGATTAAAATAACGATTCTGCCGCGTTTTCACAAGACCATAAAAATAGCTTTCTTGTAGAGCTCTGGATCTCGGTGCTTTAGCTCAACCATTGCGGGTTCATGTCCATTGATTTTCATTTAATATATTTTAACTTTAAATTTGTTATTTTTTCCATGAACATTTTCTTTATAATTAGCAATATATTAAAGTTTAGCTTTTTCGAACTAAATAAGTTATTTCTTTATAATAGTATGTTAATTTTAAAAAATACCTTTTTATATATATTGTATTTTTCTAAAAATTTAATTCCTCTGAAATATATTCTTACATGTAATGTTTTCTGTAAAAGTTTTCTTATCCTTTTTCATTTAAATTTATATGATTTAGATTATTGATAGTTATACCTTTTTTCTTTATACCTAATTAGCATGTTTTATTTTTTACTATTAATTTCGATGTAATCGGTAAGCACCCACGTAATTTCAAGCTAATTCGATATCGTTCGCTTTTTAAGTAGCAGGTGAGATTATTAATTTATATTTTTACAAAGATTTATTTTAATTTCATTAAGGTTCTTTTCGTATATTGTAATTGTTTCACTGACTAACACCAAGCGTGTGTTCAGGGTAATTCATTTTATTTTAAACTATAATTATTCCAATGTTGAATTTTTTGTCTTTTTAAAATTTGTGAAGGTAATTAAAATAATAAATGATTGTACATGCTAAAATATTCACATTCATCATTATTGCTTAAATCAGTCCTTTTAAAATGAAAGGTAAAACATTAAAGTGGCAACAGAGCTCCACTGGTTGATTGATCATTTGGGCCAATTAGCTCTCGTCGATTGTGCCGGAGTATTCAAAATTTTCTTTACATAAACCTTTTATTATTATCTCAATTATTTTTATTTGTTTAATTTAAAAATTATTTAATTATAACAAGGATATATTTTCGGTAGTAAAAAAATGCCATACAAGTTATTTTTACACGCCCTCTGTTCTTCTTTTTTGGCATTCTAATTTTATATTTTTTCATCTTTTTATTATTATTATTATTATTCTCGTGTCCAAGAAAACGAGCGGTCATGAATCGTCGAAATGTACCATGAATTAATATACAAAATTACTTTGTAGTTGAATTTTATTTGTCTATGGAGCCCAGCAACAAGGATAAAGTTTTGTCGCATTTATCACTTTAATTAATCAAAAATTAAGAGTTGTTTATTTATTATAGAAACTTTATTTTGTAAGAGTAATTAATTTGCGTATATTAAAGAGAAAATATTATTCATGTTATCGAATCTTTTTTCTTTTTCCTGTATAGATGTTCTACGTTTTCGTATATTAATATGTTTATTTTAAAAGTTTACTTTTTCACTTTCACGTAATTTGATATAAAAATTAATTTTTATAATTTATTTTCTACTTTTTTTAATGTTTTGCTTTTAAATTCTAACAAATTATTGAAAGTAATTAAAGAAATGGATAGGTCAAAAGACAAAAAAAAAATGATTTTCCAAAATTTATGTATATGTTTTTCATTTTCCTAAATTTCATGCTGGTCGGGCGTTGTAAGGTCTGCATGATTATATATATTGTTTACAAAAGGATGGTCTTGAAACATATGAACGAGCGGGGAAGCTTTTGAGGGAAAAACTATGGGGCGGGCCGGATTTGAACCGGCGTCTCTGGCTTTCCGGACCAGTGTTCTACCAGCTGAACTACCGACCCTGCCCTCTCCAGCTCCCCACTTTGCTCGATCATATAGGATCAATTGTCGCCACAATTGATCCATTAATCTTCCTCTCGGGAAGCTTCTTCTTCTCTATCTCATTCCGGGCCTCTCTTATGGACGTCCTCGTCCATTTTCTTCTTCTTCTCTGCCTCAGCTGCTGCTCGGCTGAAGATTGCAGATTCGATCACTTCCAGTGCCAGCTTTATCCTCTTTCTGCTTTTTCACTTCTCTGCTGCTGCTGGGTGAACTGGAAGCCGCCAGGGGTCGCCATGAAACATATGAACGAGCGGGGAAGCTTTTGAGGGAAAAACTATGGGGCGGGCCGGATTTGAACCGGCGTCTCTGGCTTTCCGGACCAGTGTTCTACCAGCTGAACTATCGACCCTGCCCTCTCCAGCTCCCCACTTTGCTCGATCATATAGGATCAATTGTCGCCACAATTGATCCATTAATCTTCCTCTCGGGAAGCTTCTTCTTCTCTATCTCATTCCGGGCCTCTCTTATGGACGTCCTCGTCCATTTTCTTCTTCTTCTCTGCCTCAGCTGCTGCTCGGCTGAAGATTGCAGATTCGATCACTTCCAGTGCCAGCTTTATCCTCTTTCTGCTTTTTCACTTCTCTGCTGCTGCTGGGTGAACTGGAAGCCGCCAAGGGTCGCCATGAAACATATGAACGAGCGGGGAAGCTTTTGAGGGAAAAACTATGGGGCGGGCCGGATTTGAACCGGCGTCTCTGGCTTTCCGGACCAGTGTTCTACCAGCTGAACTACCGACCCTGCCCTCTCCAGCTCCCCACTTTGCTCGATCATATAGGATCAATTGTCGCCACAATTGATCCATTAATCTTCCTCTCGGGAAGCTTCTTCTTCTCTATCTCAGTCTTTATAAATCTTTATTTTCATTTAAAAGCGAGAAATCGTTGGAATTAAAAGCTGAATCAAATAAAATTATAAATGCTTAATAATGCCTTTTTATTAATAATTAAAACTTATTTTTTATTATTCTTTTAATAAAAAACCTGTTGCATTTAATTATTCTTAAAATGATAAAATCCTATCTATATAAATATTTGTTAAATTAATTATTTAAAATTATCACATAAATATATTTAAAAAATGGTATAAATATAGGTTGAAAGTCCTAAAATTAAGTTAAATTTAGGTTTAATCAGCTGCAAAATTTATTATTCAGATTTAAACTTAATTAATTTATTTTTATATTTATTTCGTAGACATTTGCCATAAACAATTTTTGTCGTCCTAAAACTCTATGTTTTGGGTCCGGCAGTACCATTAGACGCGGGAAAATAAAGTAAAGATTTTATATTAGTTTTTATTTGAAAATTAAATATTAGATTTACCTTTTAAATTATTTTCTTTTTTGTTTTTTATAAAGCACTCTTTCGAAAAAATTAGAAAAATTGTTTTTGTATTTTAATTAAATGTTATTCACTAAAACTTTGTGAAAATGTTTTAAATTTTTATTACAGATTAAATATTTTTCACTTTTTATTTAATAAAATTAAGTTTTTTATTTTAATTATGTTATCTTTTGCTAATAAATAAGTTAATGTAAAATGAACAAGACAGGAAGCTTATTGTTAGATATTAATTAAAACAGCTTATTTAAATATTTTTTCTTTACATCTTGTCGTCATCGTACTTTTTTTTAAAACTTTCCGCGCGCTTCTTTAAAATTATTTATAAAAAGATTTAACTCAATATTGTAAAAATATTCTTGTTAAGGCTTGCTCATTTATTTTTAATTGTAAACAATGCATTCATTTTGTACTCATTTATAAAATTGGATTTTAACTCTTCATGTTGCATTTAATTTAATTATTGTATTTATTTTGAGTAATTTTTGGTAATTATTAATACCGTATTTTCTCTTTTATCCCTCCGGGGGATTATTTTTCAACCTCCTCAGAAAGGGGGGGGGATAATTAGACACGGGTAGAGAATGGCAAATCAACCTTTTTATTAGTTTTTGCGGGGTATCAATTTAAATGTTGATATTTAATTAAATCAACTAACATTATGGCATCAACGCAAATATCAACGTAATTTTTAAAAATTGCGCTAATTTTTTAAAATTTAAATGAGCGGTATATAATTTTATTGCGAGAGATAACGCAAAAATGAGAGAGTGCTGGATCTCAGTCCCAGTCATACAAAACATTTTTGATGAAGGAGGGTAGAGAAAATAATTTCAATAGAGAGTGCTATGTGAAGAGAATTCTCTTCCCTTCTTCGCTGAATATTTTGGTAAGAGACGCAGATTCCTCACTATGTTCTCTATTCTCTCTCTGTCTTATATCTCTTCCCATAACACTCTTTTTTAATTAATTTTTCTTTATTCTTCTTCATCAAAAATGTTTTGTCTGACCAGTACTGAAAGTTCAGCACTCTCTCATTTTGCCTTATCTCTCTCCCAAATGATATTTCCCGCTAAAAGTCATTTTTAAAAATTTGCTTTAAATTTTCAAAAAAGGATACAAATTTTAAAATAGCGTTGATATTACGTTGATGGCATAATGTTATGTTGATTTAATTAAATATCAACATCAATGTTGATATTTATTAAAACAACATCCGCTAAGAGAAAAATGTTGATTTGCCTTTCTCTAGACACGGGGGGATAAATGGAGAAGGGGGGATTATTCTTCGACAGATTTATTATGTGTAAAATTTTTGAAATTTTTTGAACATGTCGCCAAAAAATGTCATCGAGTCAAAGAAAAATCATTTTTATTGCATTTTTTAAAGAAATTCTGCTTTTTCTAGTTTTTTAACTATTTATAATGCACAAAAAACACATTCTTTTTCAAAAAATTTTGTTTAGCGCCACTTTTCATCACTAGGAATTTAGAGCTTGCTACTTAAAAAAATTTTTGAAGTTGGCCCCTAAAATAGTTTTTAAAAATTCAAAAATACACCCCTAACAGCACCCAGTGCAAAAAAAAATGTGCTCAATTTTTGGCTGAAAATTATGTCATTATTAAGGATACGATTTTTTAGGCTATAAAAATGGAAAATAGGTTCCTAAAAAGTCTCAAATTTAGGGGTGTAAAATTACAAAATTCATTCAAAAGGTTAAAAATAAGTCAAACCAGTATAGAGTTAGGTATATTATTCTTTAAATTCAAAAAATTGTGCAAAAAAAAAGTTAAATGAATTCTTTTGAGTAGTTAAATTATTTGGGGTTAATTGTCAAGCGATTAATACTTTTTTTATAGAAATAACTTCGTTTTTCATTTTAATGATATTTTTTAGACAGAAATTTATACTGATTTTTTTCTGATACTTTGATTTAAATACTTTCATCAAATATTATTATAGCATTTATTTTTGTTTTGTTTTCTTGATTTTATCTTATTATTCCAACCATGATTTAGGCTTTTTCTAATTATTGTTTTTGTTGCTCATTACCCGGGTCTCCGAGAGATTATTCATGACGTCTATAAACGCTCTTGGGAAATTATAAGAACATTAATTAAACGTTGAACAGCAATTAAATATTATATACTTTCATCGTTCAATATTTTTAAAATTTCATTTTAATATTGTTCCACATTTTATTTTTCCGAGGAATTTAATTAATTAATTTTGCATAGGTTTGGTAGTTAACATTAAATTTTATTTATTTTTTGCTCCTTAGTTTGTAAAATTTCATTTTCGTTTAATTTATTATATATTTTAAATGATTTGGATTGATTGAGTATCTTAATAAAACTAAATTTTCAATTTAAATTTTCATTATCTAAGTAATTTTCTATAATTGTTTATTAATAATACACGACTGTATATGAAAAATGTTTTTAATGCTCATTATTTCATGACGTATCAAATATTTTACAAAGTTTAAATATATTTATTCATTTTTTTCTTGATAATTTTTGTGTTTTTTGCAAATATGATTTTGATGACTTTTCTAGATTTTCTTATACCTTTGTGTATTATGAAATACGTATTTTGAGCAAAGAATACTACGACATACGTACGAGAACACAGGCAGCTGTTGTACATTCATCATTTTATTATCCATATGCATGCTTTACTGTAGAGTTTAACAAAATTTTAATTTATTAAAGTTTCATCATTTTTTAAATCATTAATATATATATTTTTTTGCTTCAATATATTTTTCTTATATTCCACTATTATTTAATTGTATAAAAATATTTAATCTTCATCTAGTTATTTAAGTTTTTGACTATAAAATTAAACTAATCAAATAATAATTTAATTGTTTAGATCTTTTCTCTGAGTCCGTCCACTAAATTTTTTCATTTATATATTATTGTGATTTTTTTATAAATAAATATTTTTACTTTTACTTTTAAAGAAAATAAATTAGTTTTCTATTTTTATTTCTCGTTTCCACAATCTGGAAAATAGGTGTTCAAGATTACGAACCCATTCATTCTTTTTTTATATACTGTCATTTTCTGAGTCAATATGTATTGTAAAGAGAATAATTTCCATGATGTCTGAAGTATATGAAATTTATTTTAATCATTAATCTTTGAAATCATTATATTTTTTCAAGCGTTTATTTAACTTTTTGATTCTTTGGTTTGTCAGAGGCCAAAAACAAGAGCTTTTCGAATTCATAAAAATATATATTTATAATTTTTGGTTCATGAATTTTTATTCTCGGCTTTCAAATTATTTTATTTTTAGAATTTTATTAATACATTTTACATTGAAAAAGAAGATTTTAAGTATTATTTAATCTTTTTTTAAAAATTTTACTTAATATAAGATAAATATTGTTATTAGATTTTATCTAATGGGATCATTATTTCAACATCCTTATTTAATTTTTATCATTGTTATTCTACTCATGATATTTTGATGATTATAAATAGAAACAATTAATCTTGAACATATTTTATGTTTTAATTATTGATTTAATGTTCATAACCCATGATCCCCCTTTATTTATTTTTATTATTTTATGGCATTGTTTTAAATATTATTGGTTTTATGTATTTAATGCAAGAAAATTGGATACGTCCTTTCCAATAATTCATTGTTTAAGTTATTATTATTGTCATTATATTTTTTCCTTTTCAATTTCTATTTACGGGCATCTTTAATAAACCTTTTCTTCTCGTCTCATTATTTAAATCTTGTCCTGACAATACAAAATTCTACAACTTCCAACATTCTTTATATTTTAAATAACATAAAATTCTTAATTAAAGTTTGAACTTATCCATTTTATAATATTAAAAAAGTATTATTTATTGTTAGGTAATAAAGCAAATTTTTAATATAATGATTTTTTATTTTGGCACTATCATTACCCACTTCTTGTTCTATTTCTTATATGTAATTATTTTCCTTTCATTTTTAATTATTTTTTTATCAATGTTATTTATTTTATTTTTATTTTTCGAGATATTTTTATTTATATTAAAATATTTGATGCATTGGTTTGAAATGTTTAACTGTACAGTTACCGAATTTTTTATTCTAATTGTTTTAACCTCTTATAATTATTTATTGTTCTAAGTTTAAATAGGCGGAGATTAATCATTTGGAATTTTTCTGCATATTTTTTAATTTAAATTTATTTTTTAAGAAATTTTAAAAATATAAAAATTATTTGTTTGTTTTCATTTTGTGCTGTAGGCATAATTACATGGCCTCCAGAGCTGCAAGCTCAGCGAACTATCGATGCCGAATTCGCTTTTGATTTTGAAAATAACATATTAATTTTTTGATTAATATGTTTTCTTCTTGATTTTGTTAATGAATTTATATTAACAGTTGCATAAATATTGTATTTTTTGCTTTTAATGGCTTTGTGGCAAGAAAGATATGAATAGTTTCTTATTACTAATTTAATTATTGTTTTTATAAAATTTACTTATTTTTAGTCTTTTGCATTACTTTTTCTTGTATTATTTAAATTATAGTGTTTTATTCTTTTTTTATGTCTTTCTATTCTCTCTCTGTCTTAAATCTCTTCCCATAACACTCTTTTTAATTAATTTTTCTTTATTCTTCATCAAAAATGTTTTGTCTGACCAATAAAGAATGTTCAGCACTCTCTCATTTAGCGTTATCCCTCTCTCTCTCACAAATGATAGTTCCCGCAAAAAGTTATTTTAAAAAATAGACCGAAATTTTAAAAACAGCGTTGTTTTATAGGTTGTTGGCAAAATACACATTGTAATAATTAAATAACAACTAAAAGTTTGACCCCGATGAAACAATTTTTATCATAATCATATGAAAAAGTTGTTTTGCCTTTCTCTAGGGGAGGAGGGAAAACTGCTCAAATATTACCATTATTTTAACCAATGAATGGTAAAAAAGGAAAATTAGGTGAACTGGGAAGGGAGGGGAAAAACCAATAGATAAGGAAATGTCAAATGCTGTGCTGAGAAGCAATGCAAATGTTGCGACGGGTCAGCGTCATTGATTTTTTTTAATAATTCAGCGAAAGAGAGAGACAGAGAGAGAGAAAGAGAAAGAGGGGAGTCAGAAAGAAAGATAGAGAGAGAAGTGAGAGAAAAATAGCATTTTTTTCTTATCATTAGGTTGAGGATTTTTAAGGGCGAAAAAGTCCAAAATAAGGCCGTAAATAAGGGCAAAAAATCGGGAAAAAGGACATAAATAAGGTCGAAAACCTTCCAAATTTAGGGGTATAATTTTTAAAATTGCTGTTTTTATATGAAAATAATTCAAAATCATGTGGAAAATTTTTTGAAAATTTGCCAAAAAATGTGATAGCCTAAAAAAATGTTTTCTTGCATTTTTTTAAGAATATGTGAATTTTATATGAAAAATTTTAAAAATCGCGAAATAAGGGCGAAAATAAGCACGAAACGCCAAAATAAGGCAAAAACATATTTTAAGGGCTAAGGGCGATAAAACGCAAAATTTTCTAACAAAAAATGTTTTTTACGTGCATTTTTCGTTAAAGCAACAGAAAAAATAAGTAAAAACAAAGAACTCCTCACCTATTTATTAGAGTGCCACGGGACCGGGAATTTTGGGCAAAACCGGGACCGGAACTTGCCGGGACCTGAGAAGCCGGGACCGAGATCTCGATTTTTCTTCGGGACCGGGAACCTAGATCAACCGGGAAATTTTTAAAATTTAAAAAAATTCAAATTTTAATTTATTTCAAGTGAAAATAATACAAAATTAAATTTTTATTTTATTTTTTATTTAATAAAATCCAAAAGTTAAAGCTAAATTAAATTAATGAAAAATTTTTCAAACAAATTTTGATCAATTATTTCAAACAATTAATCATTTTTTGACTCAAATGATCGAATATTATTTATTATAAATTAATATTTCCCGTGGCACTCTACTATTTATCATCAATAAAGAAAACGACTGCAAAAGGGAGAAATCCGCTTCAAATTTTAGGTGCAAATCTGTTAACACAATTGCTTCAATTTCAAACTTTTCACTTGTTGACATTTCTCGGCACCGCTGGTTCTTTTAGATTTGCCACAAAATCCCCAAAATCAGTTAATAAAGCTCAAAATCTGGGAGCTAAATGTCGGGTAACCCATTGCTTAATTTGATCCCATTTGCATTGTCAAAACTTGGCCAACCAAGCCATCAATTCGCTAATTGATGAGAATATGCACTATTCATTTACTTAATTAATTTTTTAATAAAGTAAACGACTGTTATTTACTAGAATTATAAAACAAAAATATTTTCTTGTTTATATATTTTAATTTAAATTTTTAATTGAGTTTTTATTTAGCAGTTCTCTTTTTTTACTTTTACACAATATTAAAATTAATCTTTTATACACTTTTCAAATGTATTATTTATGCATTTTAATACGTGCTTAATAGGGACTCTATTTTTAGGCAAATCCTAAAGTTTTTGCTCACTTAATACGCGCACAGATAAGCACGAAAAAAGCGTTTTCAGCTTGATTTAGGGTGTCTACGATGACTTTTATAATGCCTAACTTTGCCTATTTTGGACTTTTTGTGCTTAATGTCTATTTGCCTATTTTTATGCCTATTTCACCATTTTTGGCGCCTTTTTCAGGATTTTTCAGAAAAATCCTTAACAAAAATGCAAAAAATTAAAAATACACCCCTAAGAACCGACCCGAAAATTTTTAAGAAATACAACCCTAAGAATTGAAAAAAATTTTCTCAAAAATTGATCCCCAAAAATTATTATTTCATCATAAAAATTTTTATTTAAAAATTATCCTTATTCGAGAAAACTTTAAATGAAATATAAGTAAAAACTGCGGTACTTTTCGATTTTGTTCCTACACCTAAAAATTATAAATTTATAACATAAAATATTAATTTAAAATTAAATTGTAATTAATTGATCAAAATACCATTTTTTTCCATTGACAAAAAAATTTCCACGAAATATTAAGCTATTTTCACGTAGAAATAATGATGCCTGCGTCAATTAAATTTTGGTTTTTTGGAATTAGAATATAAAATTGAGTGTCAATTTCAGTTTAAAAATAAGTTAAATAGAAAAATGATATAAACCGATTTTTATGCGTACGTTTTTTGGTGAAAATCTGAGGCCTACCGGCGCTGTCGGCCCCCCTGTCCCCAAAACTTACAAAAAAAAAAAAACTAATTTATAATTTTTTTAATTAATCTATTTTTTTCCAGGAAATACTTATAATTTTGAAGCAGCAATACAGCAGGATGAATCATAAAGAAAATCAATACATTTGATCGGTAAAAATCAAATCCACATTGACATCAAATCCACATTGACCAATCAAAAAACCACAAAATGAGAATAAATGCTCAGACCTGCCTGTTAGCCCTGGGTCATCCCACACTATTTCGCCTATTTACCTAATTATGTCTGCCTCCTATGTATTGTGATTGACAGACACATCTTTTCCTCTCCATATTTGACCCCCGCCCATTTCCATAGTTCATTTTCTCTGTCTTTTGTTTGTTTCAAATAAATATTATTTTTTTTGTCTCCAATAAAAAATTGATTGTTTATTGGGCTGTTTCTCTGTTCGACTTAGGCAACGACCGAACAATAACAACTCTTGAAAATTATATCTCTTACATTAAAAAGTTTTTACTAATGAATATTAATCAATAGGGATCATTTTTTTATGTAAATACATGTTTTTTTCCTGGCTTCTCCATGCTCTAATTAGTAGGAAAAACACTTTCTTTTTTGTGTTTGCGAACAAAAGTTGGGACATTTATTTACATATTTTTACATATTTTCGGATTTTTCTACATATTACATATGTACATATTTTTATACATATTTTGGACTTTTTCACATTTTTTTATACATATTTTGCATTTTTTGAGAATTTTTTTATGAAATACCCCCAAAAATATCCAAAATTTCGCAATTTTTTTCAAAAATTTTGAGAATTTATAGAAATTTTTTGCGAAAAGTAAAAATTTTTTTTGACAATGTGCCCCAAAAAATAGTTTTTTTTTTCAAAAATGGGATATAAATAAATTAATTTTTAAATTACTAAAATATAATTCTAAGCTTATTTAGGTCATTTTTATGGCAATTTGTGCCTGTTTCACCCTTTAGAATAAATTTTTTTTTCCCAAAAAACAGCATTTAAAAAATTTTATTTACATATTTTACTACATATTTCTGGATTTTTGTACATATTTCATACATATTTTAGCTTTTTTTATACATATTTTATTTACATATTTTGCGATTTTTCTTACATAAATAAATGATCCCTATTAATCAAATTTTGGAATTTTTTTTTTATAAAAGTTATAGTTTGTTTTAAAGATGGTAGTGAATTCCGATTTCCGAAAATTTTTGTGACCCCGGAATGCCATCCTGGTTTGTTTGATAAATAGCATTATTATTTCGTTTCTTGGATTACCACCAGTCAATAAAGTGGAAAGAATTTTTTTTACCCATCATTCTAAACACGTCATTTCATTCTCATTCCTTTTTCAACGACCTTTTATATGTGTCGGATTCGCTTAGTTGGCCCCCGGAAGTGTCCTCTATTACAAAAAAGTTTTCGTTAAGATTCAAAAATGGTATGGCCAAAAACAACTGAAAACCTGGTTTCTGATGTACTTTTGGCCATATGTTTGTTCAAAATTGACGAAATTTTTTGGAATTTTTGCAGATTAATAGAGGAGATTTAGGGATATCAAATTATTTTTTTTCATAAAAAATTATTTTTTTAAAACAAATTCTTTATTTCTGCTTATTTTCTAGTAAAAATAATTCTGCTCCTCTGATTATCAGATTAACTATTGCTATGGACATATTTGACGAATTTGTTGTTGTCAAAGAACAATCATTCGCTGATCTCTTAACTCCAGATGCTAGATTAACTCATTTTAATTATGAATACAACAAGGCAATATTTTATGATGTCACTCATCAATTCGCCGCTAAACTGTAAATTTATTTTAAAATTTTCAAAATATACAAAAAAAATTATAATTTAAAGCCATTTTGAAATTGACTACAACGGAAACACGGTGGAAATCACGGAAATTGGCAGCCTTAGAATTACTTTGGTTCCCAATGATTTGGATGGCAATGATTCGGATGGCAATGTTCCGGATGGCATTGAACCGGATGACAATGATTCGGATGGCAATGAACCGGATGGCAATGATTCGGGTGGCAATGAACCGGATGGCAATGATTCGGGTGGCAATGAACCGGATGGCAATGATTCGGGTGGCAATGAACCGGATGGCAATGAACCGGATGGCAATGATTCGGGTGGCAATGAACCGGATGGCAATGATTCGGGTGGCAATGAACCGGATGGCAATGATTCGGGTGGCAATGATTCGGATGGCAATGATTCGGATGGCAATGTTCCGGATGGCAATGATTCGGGTGGCAATGAACCGGATGGCAATGATTCGGGTGGCAATGAACCGGATGGCAATGATTCGGGTGGCAATGAACCGGATGGCAATGATTCGGGTGGCAATGAACCGGATGGCAATGACTCGGCGGATGGCAATCACTCGAATGTCAATTTGCCGTTTGCACAAGTCATTCACTGGCAATGGGCTGAGGAGGGCGCACAAAAAATCAAAGAAGTATGAATTAATGAAAATGATCAAATTTTAAGAAATTGTCCAAAATTTCAGACGCAAATTTTAATGACGGGAGGAATTGTGCGCTTCGATGGCCTCAATTATTTGAGTTCAATTGTTGTCAGAATTTTGGAGAAAAAGGACAAATCAGCGGAAAAGTAAAAAAAACATACAATTAAATTTATTTTTTTTATCAATTAATTAAAATTAATTTTATTAAAGCATTTAAGTAAAATTTTTGTTTCCTTTTAAGTCCATTTCGATCTCGCAGCTCTCCGGACGATGATTTTACGGTGGAAATTGGTGACAAAAAGGTGAAAAGATTTTGGTTAAAACCCGGGATATCATATGATTAATCACAGAATTTTTAGAAAGAGACAATTTTTATGTTTTTTAGTATTATGGCAAACAAAGAACCTCTTGTGAATTTTTAATGATTTTAAGAATTTTTAATTAAGCATAGCCATTTTTTATTTTATTTTTTTCAAGTTCTGACAATATTTTTGCTTGTAGCGGCTAAAAATTAAAAAAAAATTGTATAACAAATATTTAAGGCAAAATTTAAGCATTTTTAGAGAGAAATGCCTGTTTTGAACAATTTTTTGGCCCTTTTCGTGCAATTTTCGCAACTATTTTTAGGTTTGCACCTAAATTCGATCCCTATTAAATAATTGCTTTAAGAATTTCTTTAAATTTGCCATTTCATTTCTCGTAATTAATTTATTTTTGTGATACTTAATCCACTTTTTCAGTTGACTTTGTCCACTTATCGGCTTCGCTTCTTCTCCCCGGTGATCGATCGGATGCGCAGCGTGGAAATGCGGGAGAAGCAGCAGCGATCAATCAATTTGAACGAATTGGGCATTGACATGGACCAATTTTTGGAATTTCTTCTGCACATTTCGACAAATACTCACGATCAGAGCCAACCATTTCTTCCAAATCGTAAAAATTGTGAATATACTAAAAAAATAGAGCTAACAAGAGCGTGCCAAACAGACCACCGCGGGTCCACCGTTTTCCCACCGGGAGCCGGAAAATCCGACACCGCTGGAAAATCCGACACCAATTTAACTAATTTTAAAAATCATTTTTGATTGTTTGAGTTAATATCTGCCTGAGTTTACCAAGTTTTCGAATAGAATCAAAAAAAAAACAAATTGGTTCCGCCATTCAATCAAAAATAATTTTATAAATTTAAAGTTGGTGTCGAAAATTCCAGGGTCGGAATTTCTGCTAGTATCGGATTTACCGGTGTCGGATTTACCGGTGTCGGATTTTCCAGTGTCGGACTTTCCGCTAGTTTCGGATTTACCGGTGTCGGATTTACCTAGAGTCTTCCCACCGACCGTTCCCCCCCCCCCCTCCCTCCCGGATCAGTTCCTCCGCCCTGTATCATTTTTACTAAATTGTTTCAAATAATGCAAAAATAAATAAAAAAAGAAACCAACGCATTAATTATTATTAAATTTATGTGGAGAATAGCAATTTTCTATCATTTGAATTAGAGATCGGACCGGTCGGTTTTTTCGATTTTTGGTTTCGGTTTTTTCGGTTTCGGTTCTTTTTTTTGGTTTTTAACCGAAACAGCCGACTCACCCTCTTGTCTGGTCTCTAATTTGAATCAACAATTTTCGATAAATAAATGAGGAAAAAAAAGCCCGATAAATTCGGTATTTTAATATTATTGATTTTACAAAACAAAAATATTTAATATTTTAATTTATGCAATTTTAGCACAAAATGTGCTCCCGCTGCTCAAATTGGCCGACTTCTTCCAAATTGATGGGTTAAAGTCGCGTTGTGAAGCGCATTTGTTCAATTGTGTGGAGATTCCGTTGATCGACCGTGTTAATTTGATCGACAAATATCAACTTACCAATTTAAAAGTGCCTTTTTTCATTTTTTAATTTTAACTTTTATATATATATTTTTTATTTTAAATTTTTTTCCTTTGAGAATTTCATTTTGCATTTGAATCTCGACAAATTGGGTGCCTTTTTCGAAGCAAATCATGACAAATTGATGCCGATGATCCGCAAAGAAATTTTGGGCGAATTGACTTGGCGATTTTATTTTTGAATTCAAATTGAATTTTATCTTACCACACACACACACTTTTTTCAATTGAAAAACGAAAAAATAAATAATTATTCCCTTCCAATGGCAGCTAAAAAATCTATTTAATTTTTAAAGACAACGCAATGCAATAAAAAAGGCCTCGAAAACGAAATTTTGAAATCTTGCAAAACTTTAAAAAATATCGGCTGCTTTGTTTATTTTTTTACCAGCTTTTAAAAAGAGAATTATAGAATTTTGCCATAGAAAAATTCGAATTTCTCTGTTGGCATTCAAAATCGGGAAAACATAACTTTCATATTAAAAGATTTATTAATGAGAATGCTAACAATTAATTTTTCAAATTTTCTTAATAAATAAATATCGGACCGGCTCAAACATGCTCTATTAGCCTGAAAAATGTCAAAAAATTGGTCATTTTTGAACAAATTTATGGCAAGTTGGAAAATTTGGTTTTTTGAACTCTTCTGACCATAACTTTTTTTAACCTTAACGAAATTTTTCAGAATTTTGCAGGCTAATAGAGGACACTTAGAGCTTTCGAATTTGGTTGAAAAAGAAAAAAGTTATAGCCAAAAAGGCGCTGAGGCCGAATCGTGCCGGGGCCGAACTGAGGTAGACCGATAAATATGATTTGTTTCAGGGATGGCACGGAATTCAAATTTCTGAAATATTTTTGGGGCTTTGGAATGCCATCTCTGGTTTATTTGAGAAATAGTATTATTATTCCGTTTCTTGGACTACCGTTCTTTCTAAAAGGCGAAAGAAATTTGTTTACTTTTGTTTACCCATTCTTAAGCACGTCATTTCATTGGTTTATCTTTTTTCATTGACAATATTGAAATTTTCTTATATATAAATATGAATTGCTTCATGAATGGCACGGAATTCAAATTTCTGAATATTTTTGAGACCACGGAATGCCATCCCTGGTTTGTATTAGAAATTGCCTTATTATTTCTTTTCTTGGATTACAGTTCTAATACAAAAAATTTTGTTTACTCCTTTGTTCACTCATTCTTAATAACGTCATTTCATTCATTCCCTTTTCATTTTTTGTTTTTTTTATATAAAAAATCAATTTTTTAAAGAAAAACTATCTGTATATAAAATTTCAATCATTTAAAAATAAATTTTATTTTACCGTATTTATTTAATTTTCATATACTACTTAAAAATAAATCACCTCCTCTGATTATCAGAATAACGATTGCTATGGATACTTTTGATGAACTTGTTGTTGTCAACGAAAAAGCATTCAATGATCTTTTAACACCGAGTCAAAAAACGAGACATGTGTCAATAAAGAGAGAGTGCCAGAGAAAAACATTATCTTTTTTTCTCTAATTTTTTGTCTCCTTTTGGCGTACTATCTAATATTTTTATTATTAGGAAAAACAACATTTACTTCGAACAGCATAACTTTTTTTTTCTCAGGCAGAATTTCTTTTGATTTTGCATATCGATAGAGAAAAAAATTCTGCATCGGTTAATAGGTCAAGTTAATATTAAAATAGGTCGAATTAGAAAGTTTTTTTGTGCTAATAAATAAAAATATAGATTCTTTAAGTATTTATGGCAAAAAGAAAATTATTAAGTAAGCTAATCGGCAGAGAATCTGTAAAAAAGCGCTGGAACAAGCGAGAGGAGCGACAAGCGAATGTGGCAAGGGCCAGACGCCACAGCAGGACGAAGCAGGGCCGTCAACATCTGCTGCACCGACCGAAGAAGCGATGGAACCGCCACCACCAACTCCAGGGCCAGTGCCAACGCCGGAGATGGAAGAGGAAATTTTGGAATTCGACGACCCGCTGCCGTCGACACCTGCCACACCAATCGGCGATTTGGTGCCGTTTCCGTCAACACCCATCGCGCCAATGGACATCGGAGAGATGACTCCACCACCGTTGGTCATCGACGACCGATCAGAGCGCATCGAACAGCTGGAGATGGAGCTCAAGGACCGGGATGACACCATCAAATTTCTGCGAGAGCAGGTGCGCATGAGCAGCAAAATTAATTAACTCAAATTTTCAAAAACATTAGGGGATGAGGCGCTGCACTCAGTTTGGCGAAGACTCGAACAGTGGTGGAAATGCATGCCGGACGCTGACCAAATTCTACAACAATTGGAGCACCATTTTGTCAGCAATTGGCTCCTCGACACCGGCAGAATTGCTGAGATGAAGCAGGCGAGTTTTGAGTGGCGTGGGAAGGGTTAATTTTTCCCAGAAATTATTTGAATTTTAAACATTTTAGAGGCTGGAAGACCAAAAAGAAGATGAGAATTTTTTGGAGCATTCGGATGGTGAAAATGATGAAAACTCGGACATTGATGTTATCGGATGATCAAATTTTGTTTGTTTTTTAAATTTACTCAAAAAATTTTTAGAATAATATGACATAATTATTTTTTATTTATTCGTTGAGAAAAACGTGAAATAATGCTTAATTAAATAAATAACTCATGTGGGATTGAACCTGGGACTCCCTTTTGGTGGCAAACTCACAGACCACTAAGACAAAAAATCAATTAGTTTTTGAACTGGGCGCTCAAAATCGACTCGGTGTGTTAATCAAAGTATCTTATAATCGCTACGATAAAACTGAGATCAAATTCAGTGATGTGACCCAATTCGCTGCATTGTAATTTCAATAATTAATTGAAATAATTAATTCAAATAGGGCTGCAAATTTCATTAAAATATTTATATTAATATGTAAATACTTAGAAATTTTCTTTAATATAATTTGCAGCCTAATTAATTACGAAAAAAAATTTTTGTTTTAAGTGAATTTCGAATTGATTACTCTTTACAAAAATTGGAAATCACGGACATTGGCAATGTTTCGGAGCCAAATTTGCCGTTGGCACAAATTATTCGCTGGCAATGGGATGAGAAGGGGGCACAACAAATCACTGATGTGAATTCATAAAAATATAATTTTTTTTAATGTCCTAAATTTCAGACGCAAATACTTAAAATTAGAGGAACTGTGTTTCTCGAATGCATTGATAATTCGTGTTCTTTGTTATCAGAATATTGGAAAAAAAGAACAAATCAGCGGAAAAGTAAAAACACCCAATTATATTGTTTAATTAATTATTATTTTTGTTTTTCCTTTTAGTCAATTTAAATCTATTAATTCTTCGAACGATGATTTGACGGTGGAAATCGGTGACAAAAAGGTGAGTATTATTAATTCACATTTTTAATTGGCTCCCGGTCATTTGGACAGTGGACATTTGGAGTGAAATCATTTGGACAGAACGGACAATTGGACAGTGGACATTACGACAGAGAGTGAATTTTTTACTAATATAAATGGCTTTAGCAGCAATAAAAAAATATTTGAATTTTCTTAAGTCTGATCAGGCATAAAATAAGTAAGTGATTCCTTCTAAAGGTTAAGATAAAGATTGTTTTAAAAAAAATAAATTAGATTAAATCTATTGCTGTTTATTAACGAGCCGGGGGCTTATAAATTGACTAATCGGATCGGAAGAATTGTCAAATGTCCTAAGAAAATATTTTTGTTATTACTAAAGCCCTTTATTATAGTAAAAAAATTCACGCTCTGTCGTAATGTCCACTGTCCAATTGTCCGGTTCTGTCCAAATGACTTCACTGTCGAAATGTCCACTGTCCAAATGTCCGGTTACGTTTTAATTTGCTTTTTATTTTTATGTTTCTTTTTCAGGGCAAATCATGAACATTTGATGACTTCGATCAGCCAAAGAATTTTTGGACGAATTGATTGGGCGAATTTGTAATTAAATTCAAAAATGAATTATATATATCCTCAACAACTCAACTCTTTCATTGGATCTGTTAATTCGATATATTCTTATCATTCAACATTTTTTCAATTGAAAATCGAATAAATTGTTTTCCTTCCTAATAACAGCAAAAAATAATTTCATTGTTCTGAACGTAAATTAAAAACTAGACACAAAATTTTTTATGAAAACCCTCCTCGGTATGATAGAAAAAACCAAAATTAATAAGAAAGATTAAAAAGTTGAATTTTCGGTTTTTTTGGTTTTTAACCGAAACAGCCGACTCACCCTCTTCTCCGATCTCTAATTTGAATCAACAATTTTCGTTAAATAAATGAGGAAAAAAAAGCCCACGATATTTTAATATTATTGATATTACAAAAAAAAAATATTTAATATTTTAATTTATGCAATTTTAGCACAAAATGTGCTCAGATTTCTCAAATTGGCCGACTTCTTCCAAATTGATGGGTTAAAGTCGCGCTGTGAAGCGCATTTGTTCAATTGTGTGGAGATTCCGTTGATCGACCGTGTTAATCTGATCGAGAAATATCAACATACCAATTTAAAAGTGCCCTTTTTCATTTTCTTGGCGATTTTATTTTTGAATTCAAATTGAATGTTATCTTACCATACACATTTTTTTCAATTTAAATACGAATAAATAATGGTTGACAGATGGCTAAAGGCAAGAATTGTGAGCATGAGGATGAGGGTGGAAATTGGCATTTACTTCGGTGCTGGGTCGAAGTGACAAAAAGGCAAATGTGGGCGAAGTGACAAAAGGGTAAATGAGTGGTGATCAGAGGGGGCGGGTCATTTCAGTACGGAATAAATGATTTTAATTAATTTTTTTAATTAGTTGATTAAGAATTAAATAATAATCTAATAAATAATAAAATTTATCTGGCTCTGTTTCAGTTTACACGACCACGAAAAAAGACACGATCAT
>SIJG01000036.1:133425-149654 GCA_023374025.1 Heterodera schachtii | reverse complement strand
ATTTCTAAGAAATTAATTTCACCACTCGTATTTTAAGTGATTAAAGTAAAATTGGTCCCCAACATCGGGGAAGTGTGAATGTCGCCTGTTACACTCAAAATCGGGTGAGAGTGCTATTTTTATCTTTAGAAAAATTCTGAGATTTTTGGGCATCGGATTTCTGAATTCCTTTTCTGAAAATTTTTGGGGCTTCGAAATGCTTTCCCTGCTGATGAACAGTAGAGATATGTGTCTTGGGTTCTTCTCCATCCCGAAAAAATAAGGAAAAGAAAATTCAGGTGGCGGGTAGCAAATTCCGCTACAAGATTTGTATGTATGGCTAGAGAAATTTAAAAAATGTCGGTGGAAAAATCTTCGTTGGAAAATAAAGTTGCATAAATTTTTGGATTTTTTCTAAAGATAAAAATAGCACTCTCACCCGATTTGAGTGTAACAGGCGACATTCACACTTCCCCGATGTTGGGGACCAATTTTACTTTAATCACTTAAAATACGAGTGGTGAAATTAATTTCTTAGAAATGTAAAAATAAGATGTTAGGCCTAAAAGCCCAAAAACAAAGTTTTGTTTAGTTTTGCAGTCTCCATTCCATATTTTCAGAAATTTTTTTAAAATTTTTTTACGAATTTTTTTTTTATTTTTTCCCGAAATTGTCCGCAAATGTCCGTCCGAAAATGTCCGTCCGCAAATGTCCGTCCGCAAATGTCCGTCCGCAAATGTCCCTAAGGCGTAAAAATATCACAATTTTCAGCAATCATTTTAAAGACAATAATGAGCCTAATGAGGACAATGCCGTTAAGGCCCAGTCATTTGAAAAGCCTTTTTTTGTCTCCACAAAAAAAGCGGATGAATTATTTTGGGCGATGAGTCAACGAAATTTTTTCGCAAGATCGCCGAAATATGAAATGCACGGGTGGTTTTATGGTTACGAGAAAGATGGGCGCAATTGTGTTCGTTTTGTCTACGAATTTGTCTGCAATTTGTTCAACAGAAATTGTCCACCGGAGAAATTTTGGCCAAAAAATTTTGTGGAAATTGACAAGAAATTAAATGGTTCACATGCATTCGAAAACAAAACGAGTGAATTATACGGTAATATTTTATAGTAATCACTTTATAAATTTAAAACAAATAAATGCAACAACACAAACATTTTTATTTTCGTTCGTTTTCTTTTGTAATTAATAGAGATTCATTTTTATGTGAGAAAAATCGCGAAATATGTAAATAAAATATGTATAAAAAATGCTAAAATATGTATGAAATATGATCCCTAGTAATTAACTCTTTTAAATTGTCACTAATTTTATAAACAAAGTCAAAAATTTTGAATAAGCCCAAAAATCCTTAAAATAGGATAGTAATTTTTTGACAAAATTAAAAATCAGTCCAAAATTATCAATAAAAATCAGTCCAAAATTATCAATTTCCTCCGGGCGCGCCTATCGGCATCACCTGGTCTTGAAATAATAGTGCCGTTCGTGACCAAAAACTTCCCGAGACCGAGACCAAAAAACCCGAGACTTTTCTCGAGACCGAGACTTTCGAACAGCACTATGAAATAAGGACGATTCATAGAAGAAAGGATCTTTAAGTTTTTAAGTTCCTCCCCCTCCAAATAAGGAAGGACAAATCTTCGAAATAAGGACAAATGGTACCTCTGCTGCTTTAAACTGTACAAAAATGTTAATTAATTTTTGGCCAATGCCGTAGTTTTACATGGTTCATATTGCAAAATGCTCTTATAATATTGTTTTTTTTTCCGTTTCTTTTCTAGGACAGTTCAATGAGTGTTCTCTCAAAGTGCACGAATTGCGCATTGAATACGCGTTGGCAGAACATGGAAAGTACGGCACGCCCGTGGTCACTTATGAGACGGGGGTTGTCAACACATCCGAAGAGATTATGAGCCTTGAGGATGTGATGCTAATCCAAGAAATACGAAATGAACAAAAATGCCATGTTGAGAGCATTGAAAGTGATGGGACTGTGCTGTGCAAAGCCGTGCTGCACGTTTGCTCCAATAAATATGTGCTGTGCCTGGCCATCAAGGATTATACGGCAAGTTTTTTTAGTCCAAATGCACTTAAAGTGCCAAACTAATTTAAAAGAGTGCCCATTTCTGCCCAATTGTGGCAATTGTCTGATTTACAAATGAAATAAATTTAATTAAAACTAAAATACTAAATAAAAATAATGTTTATGCCCTTTCTGCTGTTTTTAGTTGGGGGTACCAAATTTTAAAATACAATTTTTTTATTTAGCTCTTCCGCACATTGAAGCAAGAAAGTGCTATTGTTGACTTGGACGAACTGAAATCAGCTATTAAAATATAAATGATACGTAAGGCCATCATTTTCCATTTTTTTACATATTTTTTGCTAGGAAGAAGGCTCAAAATAGCATTTTTATTGGTGTGATTTTTCAATTTTCGCCATATTCAAGTATTTTGGTATTTCAAATTGCACTCTAAAATAAGGATTTAACATTGAATAATTCTCAACAAGGTGGCCAAAAAGTACACAAAAAAAAACACTTTTTTTATCGGTTCTTTAATTAGCAGCGATCGGATTTTGAGATTTTTTTACCATTTACGGAGAAGCATGCAATTTTCTAATTCGGATAAAACTTTATTTCATTAAATCATATGAATTCTTAAAATATTTTTTAAAATGAACCTTTTTTCGTCTTTATCCGAGGTTTGAATTTATTGGATTTTGGAAAACGATTTCATTAATGAAAAGGAAATTGACGTGGTTCGTTCACGGACCAAAATTTGGGTTGCCCCACCAAATTTGATACACATATCCCTAGAGTTTAATTGTTTAGAAATAATTTCAAGACATATTTCATTTCTGCAAATAGACCAAAACTAGTCCTAATGGCGCAAATTTTGTTGAATTCCAAAAAAAGAAGAACAAACTTTTGGATATAAATTAATTTTTAAAATTAAAAAAAGGGAAATTTTTTCGCTTCGATTACTTTTTTAATTATATTTCAAAACTCAAAATGATACTAAATGTGGGTCGGGGTCCAAATTTCGATGAAAGCGCGATTTGCGCAACAGGTCAAATGGATAGTAGTGCTAGAAGACAATGACATTTGGAAATGAAGAACTGAGGTCAAGTGGCTATTGTGATAGAAGATAATTGAACTTTGAATTGAAGAAGAAGCGGAAAAGTCAGACCTCCAACAAAGGGAAATTTGGTTTTTTATGGGAGTTGGAGAAAAAATTTTGGTAAGAAAAATTTGAAATTTTAATTAAGAAATTGTTGGATGTCTAGCAAACTATTTATTGAAAAGATGGATGAATTGTTTTTCGTAGGATTGTCTTTGGCTGACACTTTGTCAGTTGGTGGGAGTGATTTTAACAGTTCATATTGGAGGAGTATTGTTTTATTATCGATTTTGGAAATGTTTTCGCTAGCCTTCTTCTGATTTGGTTACATCTACGTTGACGGGAGTCGGGGCTAGAGAATGGCAAAGCAACCTTTTTATTGTTTTTTGCGGGGTATCAATTTAAAATGTTGATATGCCATCAACGCAAATATCAACATAAATGTTTAAATTGCGATAATTTTTTAAAATTTATTTGAGCGTTTATAATTTTAATGGGAGAGATAACGCCGTGGTGAGCCGAAGTGTCAAAAGTATGGGTGTGGACGAAGTGTCAAAAGTATGGGTGTGGGGCGAAGTGTCAAAAGTATGGGTGTGGGCGAAGTGTCAAAAGTATGGGTGTAAGCGAAGTGTCAAAAGTATGGGTGTGGGCGAAGTGTCAAAAGTATGGGTGTGGACGAAGTGTCAAAAGTATGGGTGTGGGCGAAGTGTCAAAAGTATGGGTGTGGACGAAGTGTCAAAAGTATGGGTGTGGGCGAAGTGTCAAAAGTATGGGTGTGGGCGAAGTGTCAAAAGTATGGGTGTGGGCGAAGTGTCAAAAGTATGGGTGAGGGGTGATCAGAAGAGGCGGGTCATTTCAGTACGGAATAAATTATTTTAATTAATTAATAATATAATTATTTTAAATGTATTATTTTTAAATATTTTTCAAATATTATTTGGATGCATTTACCCATTCAATACATTGCACTTTTATTATTCATTGTATTTTTATATATTTTATAATTTAAGCATATTTTGAAATTTGAGCACATTCAAATAATTTTTATATTTTATTTTAATAATCTCCAAAACAATTATTATGAAATAAATGAATCTACAATCTCATTGTTCAATTCTATTGATTGCACTTTATTTTTATTCGATTAAAATACGTAGCAGAACCCAGTCATAATATTTTAGCCTTAATAAAGCAAATTCATTTTATTTTTTTCTTCCTCATAAAGAAAATTCATTTTTCTAAAATATTTTACTACTAATTTCCTCTAATTTCTTTTTGTCAATTTTTAATTGTAAAAAGATTTAGAAATGAAAATTTTACTTTTAACTTTCATTACTATCTTTTGCTTTATTGACTTAACGTCAAACACTAAGTCGAAATTCGAGGACTTTCTTAAAAATCAAGAAGCAATGAAACTGGTCAAAAGTTACAGGGACAAGCAGATCAAAACTATTAACGAACTACACGTTGAGCTAAAAAAAGAGGGATTCAAATGGGAATATGCAGTTTAAAAATATATCTTGGTAAAATCAAGAACACTATTCCCGATACATCCAATGAAAGCCCAAGATTAGAAATGAAATTTGAAAAATGTCTTTCTCGTGATCTATCAGATACTATTTATTTAATCGGAAAAGAGAACAATTGGCGAAATACAGAATGATGAATGAAAACAGAACAGATGTGTACATAGCATGCACAAAATGTTATGCGTTACAAAACAAAGAAAAAAGGTTTAGGCCAATTGTTGCGAGAGCAGTCATTCGTGGTGGAGAAAAGTTGGTCATCACCCAGGCAGAGCATAACCCCAAATGTGACGCTGAAACAATGGAAGTAATAAAAGCTGAACAAGTGGATAGAAAACAAAGAAAACAAATCTTTAAATGTAATAGCGATGTAAAGACAATCTGGAGACAAGGCCTTGAAAAAGTTAGAGAAGAAGATGCTCAAGAAGACGTCGATTCTTTGGCTGAAAATTCCTTGACTAACCACTATCCATCATGGGTAGAAATTAGGAGAGCGTACAATAGAAGACGACAGCAAGCACATGGATCAGAAGCAGCAGACCCCTTTGATGTGCCGCCAAGACTTCAGCTAACAAAGTTTGGCGCTATAAAGCTTATAATGGGGAAAACAATTGCTGGAAGTGAATGGATGATTTATAAAAATAAAGAAATTGGTGTAATGATATTCGCCTCCAAAACTCAATTAGACGCAGCAAGATTTCACCAGTACTATGAACGGGAATGGATAAGAAAGCTTGAAAGTGGGAATTTGTGGAATTTTTATAATTTAGCCAGAACAAGAAATACCAACCCTGCAGAAGCGTGGCACTCAGCTATAAAAAGGTTTATTGAACTCATATGATACACAGAAAAATGTGTTTAAGAGATCGAAATAGTGTCCGCCATGCTTCTATTGGAGTTTTTTTACATTTTTTTCAAACAGTGATGTCGGAAGTAGACGAAAGAATTATCAAATTAAAAAATGAAAAAACAAAACCAAGACCAAGAGCCAAAATATATGAGGCGTTAGATGAAAATTTGTTAAAAACATTGAACGAATATGAAGTAAGTAATTTCAGGATTAGATTTTTTATTTGGATAATTTTTAAGGCAGTTTTACCTCAAATACAAAATGAAGATGATTTTACTCAAACAACTGAACATTCTTTAAACAGAATTTCTTTTCTTCTTTTACAAATGAATGATTCTGGTACAAAAACCAAAAAGGATGCTCGGTTGGATGAGGTATAAAGAAAGTAGGAGTTAGTTAGTTTATTGGTTAAGATTTAGCGAAAAAGAAATTCATCTGAAATTCACACCGTTAATTCAAAAAAACCAAAAGAATCTGCGAACCTTAAGCAAGATGAAATTGTTATTGAACCGAGTGAAGAAATTGTGATCGAACCAAAAGAAGAGATTATTATTGAAAAAGAAGGTAAAATTTTGATTGAACATGAAGAGGTTGTAATCGCAGGAGATGAGATTATAATTACTCAAAAAGAAATAGTAGTAAGTGAAAGTGGCGAATCTACCCAAATCAAATGAACATAAAGGAATGAAATTTCTCTTTAATCCGCCTACTGATTGTGAACGATATAGCTTTTGTGAAGCGTGGGATTATATATGTGAAGAACCTGAAAAGGACTTTGTAGCTCCATTTGAATTTGTAACTATCAATTATGGACCAGGAATTGTGAAACCAATAGAAGGAGACGGAAATTGTGGGTTCCGAAGTATAAGTTGGGCTCTCACGGGATCTGAAGTTAATCATGATGAGATCCGAAAGGATCTCATGGAGTATCTTGAAGAAACGCTCTATCAATATTCATTAGAACCGATTGGGAATGATTGGTGGCGTAAGTTCTAAAAATTAGGACCTTCTCAATAAGTATTATTCAGAAATGTTTTTTGATCGAGTTGAAGATGCCCGAAAACATATAGAAATCAAAAAATTGCCGGCTAGGAGCGCAGCAGAAAATGATAAATGGATGAGTGAGCCCGATATGTTTATTGCAGCAAAAATGTTTAAAATAAATGTGATATCTTATAAACCCGCAGATAACCCAGACCACATCTGGCAAATATTTACGCCACAAATGCAAAATAGTGTAAGTTTATTTAGCACTATTCTTTAAGACGTTATTTTCATTTTAGCTTTTGAATCCGATCCAGGATCGCGAAGCACCATCTATCTTCATTTATAATCAACTGGGTCATTTTGAAGTTATAATTCAGCCTGAACTTCTGTCCCACAAAAACGACTAACTCCATATTTTTATCACTTCACTCTTTATATTTCTTAAACAAAATTTTTTAAATTCAAATTAAATGATCAGAGTATAATTGTATGGGAAAACACTAGTATTAAGGTCGGCTGACATGGCAAAAAAGCTTATCCTTTCAATAATATGCTTAAATTATAAAATATATAAAAATACAATGAATAATAAAAGTGCAATGTATTGAATGGGTAAATGCATCCAAATAATATTTGAAAAATATTTAAAAATAATACATTTAAAATAATTATATTATTAATTAATTAAAATAATTTATTCCGTACTGAAATGACCCGCCTCTTCTGATCACCCCTCACCCATACTTTTGACACTTCGCCCACACCCATACTTTTGACACTTCGCCCACACCCATACTTTTGACACTTCGCCCACACCCATACTTTTGACACTTCGTCCACACCCATACTTTTGACACTTCGCCCACACCCATACTTTTGACACTTCGTCCACACCCATACTTTTGACACTTCGTCCACACCCATACTTTTGACACTTCGCCCACACCCATACTTTTGACACTTCGCCCACACCCATACTTTTGACACTTCGTCACAGCACCGATAACGCAATAATGGGAGAGTGCTGGATTTTAGTCCCTGTCATACAAAACATCTTGATGAAGGAGGGTAGAGAAAATATTCCACTAGTGAGTGCAATAGGAAGGGAGTTCATATCCCTTGTTCGCTGATTCTTTTGGTAAGAGACGCAGATTCCTCACTATGTCCTCTGTTCTCTCTCTGCCTTAAATCTCTTCCTATCACACTCTCTTTTGAATTCATTTTTCTTTATTCTTCTTCACGAAAAATGATTTTGTATGACTGGGGCTGAATTTAACACCCTCTCATTTTTGTGTTATCTCTCACCCTATTTTATTTTCCGCCAAAAATCATTTTTTTAAAATTGCCTTTAAATTTTAAAAAATTATCCCAATTTTAAAAATAGCGTTGTAGATGGCATAATATATGTTGAAATTAAATAAATATCAACGTCAATGTTGATATTTATTTAAAAAATGTTCGCTAAGAGGAAAATGTTGATTTGCCATTTCTCTAGTCGTGGGAGTTGCAGTGCTCTGGTGCCACTGGAGTTGGGTTTTGCTGACGTTTTCGAACGCGCGCTTCATTATTCTTCCTTGAGTTGTTCTTTGGAAAGCAATAGGCAGACGAAAAGGCGGGTCAGATTTTGTTGAGAACGGAGTCGAGCACGCTCGCGCTTCCATCCTCCGAGTGCCATGTGTCGGTGTTGGCATGACCACCTTGAGGGGGCGTGGTGTTGTTCGCTGCGGGTCGTACCGCCGGAGACGAAAGACGGCGGTTGGTTCGGCCTCAACTTCAAGATGGTCCAAATTTGGGTGTTCATTGTCGTTAAATAGCAAAGTGTATTTATTTTTTGCGAGATCTCTGGGTAATTAAACCTAATTCTCGTCAAATAATTCTACTTAAAGGTTTTGGACAGTTCTACTCAAATAATTCTACTTAAAGGTTTTGGACAGTTCTACTCAAATAATTCTACTTATGATCATTATTTCAAATGAAATTTTTGCTCTCTTTATAAGGCAGTGTGATTTGCCATATTTTTCATTTTAATAATAATTTTATTCATTTACGCATTTATTATATATATGTGATATATCGGTAAGGCACCTTAGCGTAAAAACTTTTATCTTAAGGCGGGATATGGTAGGAAGCTGAATTTTTGCAGGTATATGCAACTCGAGACGGCGCATCTGAAACTATAGACCAAATTTAGTGCCCTCCCGGAGGAAACTAACAAATAAGTTGTAAGATCCTGGAAAAAGTTCCAGGCCTCTGTCTCTAAGGTGCTGAGCCGTTCTATAAAAAACCATCAAACGAAAACTTATACAAAAAACTATCCATAAGTTTTGTCAAAGTCAACCAAATAAAACATTCTTGGTACCATTCGTTAGTGATAAGTAGGGCTGCCAAAAATATATACAAAAAGCTGTCAAAATATGTACATAAATATTTAAGTAAAATCCTAAAATATGTACAAAAAACTCCAATGACCAAATATGTAAATAAAATTTTTAAATAGTTATTTTTTGCAAAAAAAAATTCTTTGTAAAGGATGAAATAAGCAAAAAGTCATAAAAATGACTTAAATAGGCTTAGAACAACCTTTTAATATTTTAATAATTACTTTTTAGTATTTTTCAGAGGTACATTTTCAAATTCCCTTTCACTAAAAATTTTCAAAATATGTAAAATTAAATTAAAAAATGTACAAAAATATTTGCCGAATTTTGGATTTATTTTTTCGGATTTCTTCCAAAAATTTCCGCAAAAATCCTCAAAATATGCAAAAAAAAAAAAACTGAAAATATATAAGAAAAAGAAATCCAAAATATATATCAAATATGTAAGAAAATCCTGAAATATGTAAAAATATTTAAATAAAATTCCATTTTTTGTTCGCAACGACAAAAAAGAAAAGTTTTTCCTAGTATTTAGAGCATGGAGAATCGAGGGGAAAAAATATGTATTTACATATTAGAATCATTTAAATTTAAAAAATTTCATCAAGTTCGAACAAAGTTATGGCAAAAAGTACCAAAAAAACCAGCTTTTTAATGAATTTTATTTTAAAATTGTGATTAAAATTTTTAAAATAAATTATTAATAATCTGTTACATCGATTTTCTTGAATTATAGAATTGAAATCCATCTTCATAAACATGGAAAATTAGTGTGGGGCGAGTAATTAATAATTTTATATAAATATTATATAAAAAATGGAATTAAAGAAAAATAAAAAATTTCCTTTTATTTTATAAAATTTTCAATTTAAAGCTAATAAAAATTTAAATGGAAAACCTTTTCCATTTATTTTCCCTTTCACTCTTTGCCGCATTCGCACTTCAAAACGGCGTTTTCTCATCACAATTCGATTGTTTGGTAAATTTTAATTTTAATTTTTTTAATTTTTGTGAATTTTTTAGTTTTTTCGCCCCATAGGGGCCTAAATCCAAAAAGCATTTCCGAATGCCCAAAAGGGCTCAAATGGTTCCCATCTGTTCAATTTTGTTGCATTTCCGCCGACCAAAACTTTCGTCCATCCCCTGCCACCGATGGCCTTTTCTATCAGCAGCGTTACTTCTCAGTGCCGGAATTCGCTGCAAATGATTCCGTGCCGGAGGGATGCATTCGTAAACACTTAAATTTAAATTTTTATAAAATCAAGTAAATAAAAAACATTAAAAATTTAAAGATAATTCTGTAAAGTTTAAATTTAATAAAACTAATAAATACCAAACATCGAAAAAACCTTAAAATTTATGGAGTTTTAATTGTACTTTTTAGGCGCTGTGCACTTTCCAAATGAAAGTTTGGCCTATTGTGGGACACGTCCATTGTCGCCATTAGTCCAACGGCAAATGGCAAAAATCAGTGATCAGTTCACCGATTTTTTGACCATTCCTGTAAAGGATAGCTTGGCACAGAACATTTATTGCTGTTCGTCCGATGGCAAATTGTCCGCCAAAGACCAAATTAAATGGCAAAGCGTTTACCACGGGACAATCGCTGCAAATTATACGCTAATTGCAGAAAGCGGCACAAAACAAATCTCAATTCGCGCGGCTTGCAACAAGCAAAGTCATCAAAATTTATTTGGCTGGGGGGGATTTGATCAACTTGATGAGAGATATTTTAACAAATTAAAACTTTTTTTAATTTAGAAAATAAAAAAAACAAAACGCTTGGCCAACAAATCTATGAAATAATTGGGCCAGAAAATGTCTTTAATTATGATGATGCTAATGATAGTAAATGTGCCGATGAAAGTGCCATCTTCGATTACAATCGAAATTGTTGCGTCCCCAAATGCGACACAAGTGCCTTCAAATCCTCAAGTGAGTTTTAAAATATATAATTTTTTGTAATTTTAAGATTTGACCACTGACGGCGAATTCCATGCCGAAATCAAAATCCGAACTTCTAATGCCAGAAATGGAGAAATCCAACACGTTAATGTTTCAGTTGGGGATTATGGTGAGTTTTTGCCCAAATAATTCTTTTTTTTTCTTCGCTTCTCTATTTTTCATTCTCCGAACATTTTTGAGGGCGGAGGGGGGCGCCTAAGGCGCCGGGAAATTTTTATTTTCAATTCTAAGAACAATTCTTAAAAATTTACAGTTTTTGCTACTGCATTATATTTTAAAAATGTAAATTTTTTAGAATGGAATGAAATTCAGAAATTAATAAATTGGATTAATAGAATTTTTTCATTTATCCAATACAAAATTTCAGAATATGACTACACTTCCCTTGGGCCGCGTCGCCGACTTTTGTAAGTTAAAAAAAATATATGTAAAAATAATCACAATTTTCAGCAATTATTTTAAAGACAATAATGAGCCTAATGAGGACAATGCCGTTAAGGCTCAGTCATTTGAAACGCCTTTTTTTGTCTCCACAAAAAAAGCGGATGAATTATTTTGGGCGATGAGTCAACGAAATTTTTTCGCAAAATCGCCGAAATATGAAATGTACGGATGGTTTCGTGGTTATGAGAAATATGGACGCAATTGTGTTGATTTTGTGTACGAATTTGTCTGCAATTTGTTCAACAGAAATTGTCCACCGGCGAAATTTTGGCCAAAAAATTTTGTGGAAATTGACAAGAAATTGAATGGTTCACACGCATTCGAAAACAAAACGATTGAATCATACGGTAATATTTTATAGTAAACACTGTAATTTTATAACAGCAGGGCTTCCAACTCTGCTGATTTATCGTCATTTTGATGCTTTTCATGGGGTCAACGATTATTTATTTTTTTGAGTTGCTGATTTGATGGTTTTTGATGCTTTTTGAGAAAGTTTGCTGATTTTTGGGAAAAATCTCTCAAAAATTGCCATTTTTAGCCTTTCGGCACCGCCAGCCCCTAAATTTCCCGAAAATTTACAAAAAAAAATCTCAAAAATACGTAACCCGTAATCCGTAACTCCAAAAACCCCGTAATTTCCGTAATCCGTATCCGCAATCCGTAATTGCGTGCAGCCCTGATCACTGCCCACTTCCTATTTTATAAATTTTAGTATTTTTTTCATTTTTTGTCCAAAAATCAAATGCTTTGCTCTAAAAATCGGATGATTTTTTAAATAAATTTTAATTTATAAGTTATATTTTTTAAATAATTAAGTTTTAAAAGAATCCTTTAAAGAAAAAAAAAGAGGAATGAATATGTTAGGCTGAAATAAGGATGATTCATAGAAGGAAGGATTTTAAGTTTCAAAGTTCCGACCCCTCCAAATAAGGAAGGATAAATGGCGCATCTCTGCTTTAAATTAGGGTTACACGAGTCCGGGTTGCAGGACACGATGATGATACCACAGTGATGATTCCATGCAATACGTATGGATTCCTGATCAGAATCTGCGTATCAACAGCATCAATACGCTCTGCAGGACCCGGATACCCGGACCCGTGTAACCCTACTTTAAATTGTACAAAAATGTTAATTAATTTTTTGTCAATTCCGTATTTTTACATGGATTTCAATTTCAAAATGCACTTATAATTTTGCTTTGGTCCGTTTCCTTTTCAAGGACAGTTCAATGAGTGTTCTCTCAAAGTGCACGAATTGCGCATTGAATACGCGTTGGCACAACATGGAAAGTACGGCACGCCCGTGGTCACTTATGAGACGGGGGTGGTCGAAGATCCACTCGAAAACATTATGAGCCTTGAGGATGTGAGGCTAATCCAAGAAATACAAAATGAACAAAAATGCCATGTTGAGAGCATTGAAAGTGACGGGACTGTGCTGTGCAAAGCCGTGCTGCACGTTTGCTCCAATAAATATGTGCAGCGCCTGGCCATCAAGGATTATACGGCAAGTTTTATGGTCCAAATGCATTTCAAGTGCCAAAAATGAATTTAAAAGGGTGCCTATTTCCGGGCCTTTTCGCGCCAGCCGAGTTTTTGGACTATAACTTTTTTTTCATTGTCAACGAAATGTAACTTTCTTGGTTATCATTCGAAAGGTCTAAGTGTCCCTAAGTGTGTCCTCTATTAGCCTGAAAAATTGCGAAAAATTTCGTTAAGGTTCAAAAAGTTATAATTTGTGGCAATTGCTCGATTTGCAAATGAAATAAAATTAAAATAATGGAATAATAATGATAATGTTTATGCCGTTGCTTCTGTTTTTTAGTTGGGTGTACCAAATTTTAACAATATTTTTATTCAGCTGTTCCGCACATTGAAGAATGAAAATGTTATTATTGACTTGGACGAATTGAAATCAGCAATTAAAATATAAATGATATGTAAGGCCATCGTTTTCCATTTTTTTTTTTTTTTTTTTGCATTTTTGCTATGAAAGAGGCTCAAAATATGTAGCATTTATTTATTAGTGAGATTTTTCAATTTTCGCCATATTTTCATGCTTTTTTCGGAATTTAAAATTGCACTCTAAAAATAATTCCAAAAAAATTTCCAAGGAGGCGCTTGTCTGTAAATTCGAAAGATCCTATTTTTGGTATTTATTTTCAAAAATTAAAAAAAAAAGTAATTTTAAATTTCTAAAATTTGTTGAAATTTGGCAAAAAAGGACCAAATAAAACTTTTAATTCATTTTGTCTTAGAATCTTTAATACATATGCACAAACGATGGCCAAGGATTATTTGTTTAATCATTATTATTTTTATTTACAATTTTCGTTTCCCTATTTTGTTTGTTGTTAGCGCTAGTAATTCATAAACAGTTGAATTTTTAGAATAATTTTTAATTGCATTTTGACAGTGGTGAGCCGAAGTTACAAAGGTATCAATCAGGGATGGCACGGAATTCCGATTTCCGACTTCCGATTTCCGACATTTTTGGGGTCGGAATTCCGATTTCCGATTTCCGAAAAAATTTGGGACGTCGGAATTCCGACTTCCGATTTCCGAAATTTTGGATAAAAAGTCGGAAATTTTCGGAAATTTTTTTTGAATTTTTTCAAAAAATTTACATTTTTTTACAATTTTTATCAATAAATTGCATTAAAATTTTCAAAAATTTTCCGGCGGCGCCTATCGGCACCGCCGGATCCTAAAAATCTTATTTTCTACAGAAATTTTTGCCTCAACATCACTAAATTTGGTCATTTTTTGGACAAAATTTGTTAACAATTTGCATTAAAAATTATAAAATTTTCCCCGGCGGCGCCTATCGGCACCGCCGGACCTCCCCCACCATGTTCTCAAAAATTTTGAAAAAACGCGCCGCAAAAAAAGGCAAAATTTTTGATGAAAATCATTGAATAATTTTTTTAAGCAAATATGTATTTAAATAGATCAAAAAATTTTGGAATCGCCTTTTACTTGGTTAAGAATTTAAAATTTAGCCTATTAAAATATTTAGAAAATTTTTTATTATATTTTATATTTTTGAAAAATTTCCGATTTCCGACTTCCGATTTCCGATTTCCGACGTTTTTGGGGTCGGAATTCCGATTTCCGACTTCCGAAAAATTTTTGGGTCTCGGAAATCCGATTTCCGATTTCCGAAAAATTTTGGACCCCCGGAATTCCGATTTCCGATTTCCGAAAATTTTTGGGGCCTCGGAATGCCATCCCTGGTATCAATGATTGAAATATTTAAATTTAATTATTATTTAAATTTAATTTGCTAAATAATACGTCATAAGTTAGCTTAAGCTTAGTCAAATTAATTAAACTTGGTATTGGAAAGTAGCTCTACTTATCCTCTACAATATTATAATTTTTTAAAAATTTCGCAAAAATTTACAAAAAGTTGTAAGCAAAAAAGCCCGAAAAATTTAGACTCAACAATTTTGACTCTAACTTTTTTGAAATCCAATAAATTTTTCGAAATTTAACTGAATAATAGAGGAATTTTTGGGCTATCTAATTATATAAACAAATTAAAATTGGTTGTATCTGAAAAAAGTTATGAAGGAATTAATAGTGTTATATTTTTTTGTCATCCAAAAATGTAAGTTCGTTTAAATGCATGAAAATTGTTCAAGCATTCAATTAATTACACTACATTGGATATGAAAAGATAGCCCAAAAATTTCTCTATTATTCAGTTAAATTTCGACGAAAAAATTTATTGAATTTCAAAAAAGTTAGAGTCAAAATTGTTGAGTCTAAATTTTTCGAGCTTTTTTGGTTACAACTTTTTATAAATTTTAGCTAGATTTAAAAAAATTATAATATAGTTGAGGAAATGTAGAGCTATTTTATAATACCAAGTTTTATTAATTTGAATAATCTTAAGGTAAGTTATGATGTATTATTTAGCAAATTAAATTTAAATAATAATTAAATTTAAATATTTCAATCATTGATACTTTTGTAACTTCGTCCTAGCACCCATTTTGACTGATCCGTGGTTTGAATTTTGAAAATGATTTCTTCAATGAAAAGAGGCTTGGTTTGTAAAAAAGTCATAATGGTACAAATTTAATTGGACTCCAAAGAAAAGATAAAAATGAAAATGAGAACGAACCTTTTGGACAATGAATTTTCAAAATTAAAATTCTGGAAATCCTTCGCTTCGATTATTATTAATTATCGTTCAAATGATACTACTTACAATTAGTAAGTGTTGGTCGGGTCCAAATGATATAATCCACCATTTATATGCTTTTAAAAGCAAAAGTATTTTACTATGAACACTAAATTTGTACATAATCAAGAAAGAAAGTGAAGATGAAGAAAGAATGAGTCATCGAATTGTAAATAGGTAAATCAAAGGCAATTTAAAACAAAAGTTTGGTCGCGAAATTGGCCATTTCTTTTTCAATGCCTTTTTCGATGGGTTCGACATTCAGACAGCTCAGAATTCGATCGGTTATTGCCACTTCTTCGTCGTTCGGTGTGCCATTTCCATTCTTTTCATTGTCCTGCAGTTGTGCCAATATTTGCCCCAATTCGTCCAACTTTTGCTCCATTACTTTTTTTGTTTCCAACATTTCAATCATTGCCAACTCATTAAGAGTGATTACGAACAAATTTTGGACTTTTTTAAGTGTTTCAATTAACTGCACTCGTTTCATTGTTCCTTTTTCTAAAGAATGCGTGGATTAATTCGAGGAATACGTAATTTATAGACACTGGTGGAAAAAAGTCTTTTACCAAACCCCCGGAATTTGTTCTGTGACGATTTTGTAATTAATAAGTTGCCCAATATACATAGTTTTAAGACCTTTTTTGTAGCAATACCTACGCTCTATTGGTATGTAAAATTTTAATAAAATTTTGTTCACAAACTTTTGAAATATTGGGACCGAAACAGGAACTGATCACTTTTGGGACGGAAAAAAAGGTTTTT
>SIJG01000036.1:93903-130425 GCA_023374025.1 Heterodera schachtii | reverse complement strand
AAGATGGGAGAATGTCCATCCAAACGTCACTACAAAGCCAACTGAAACATGGCAAATTTTTTTTAGGGTAAATGAAAATTTTTTAGTTTTCAAGTAAATTTCCTTACCGTCGGTTCATTTTGGAGGCTCAATTAGCACAATTTGTCCTTTTTCAATTGATTTGTGTGTCACAAAAGGCAATTAAAAATCTGTTGTTAACTTAAAACAGAGACAATTAGGAAAAATGAGATAGCAAAAACAATTTTGAAACAGAATGTATCAGGGATGGCACGGAATTTTCCGATTTCCGACTTCAGAAAAGTTTTGGAGCCTCGGAATGCCATCCCTAGGCAAAACTATTTGTGAAAATCAATGACAAAGGTTTTGTTCAAATTAAATATAATAAACCTCAACCCAATTTTTCTAATAGACTTGGTAATTTAACTAAGCCAATTTGTTGCTCAACTTGAATTTACCAAAAGATTTGCAGGAATTTTTCCGAACTCCGGACCCGATTTGGAACAAAAAGTCGAAAATTCAATTTTTCCGGTTTTTCATTTTTAGTCTAAAAATGTTTAAGTGATCTTTTATTGAAGCAGAGGCAGTGTCCAAATGGCTGCACACTGCGACCAACAACTGATTTTGAAAGTCCGTCCCGTCCGGGCATTCATTTATTTTTCCATTTCTTCTGCTACAGTTTTTAAATAATTTTGAAATTTTATGGCATAATGTCACTATATTATTTTTGGAAAAATGCACCGCAAAAAATTGTCAAAAACTTAATTTTTAAACCCCGATTACATTTGAAATTAGAGATCGGATACGGACAGGATCCGTATACGGATTTTTACGGATCCGTAGTCCGTAATCCGTATTTTTTTCGGCCGATACGGATTTTTTACGGACTACGGATTTTACGGATTTTTAATCCGTAAATCCGTAATCCGTATGGGTGCCTAGTCCGTAATCCCGATCCCGATCCGTACAATTCTTGATACGGATTACGGATTTTTTTTTTTTGGCGTTTTAATGTGAAATGGATTATATTTTTAAATTTTGTGCAGTCAATTCGCCAATACTTTGAATTGGCGAGTGTCTATTTCGTAAAATTTTTGGCAAAAATCGAAAAAAAGCAAAATTTTTGTGCAAAAAACTCAAACCTTTACGTTATTGAATTGCATTTCATTGAACTTTTACGAAATTCTATTTCATTTTTTTATAAATGAATTTCGTTTTTCAATTTCTAAATTTTTTACGAACTTGGTTTTGTAAATTTTTCAAAATTATAAATATTTTTTATGAATATTTGTCAATGAGATTCATGAAATGGTTAAAAATCTTTTTTGGTGTAAATCTGTTATCAAGTTAAAAATCAAATTATAAAAATTTTCCTGGCGGCCGCCGGTTCCTAAAAAAGTTTTTTGAAAAAGCGCGTCGCAAAAAAAAGTGGGGTGAAAAGCAATAAATGGTCGTGTAACAAAACATTTTTGAGCATTTTTTGCGTAAAAATTTTGGCCTCGGCAGAGGTGGGGGTATTTTTTATTGAATATAAAAGAATTTTTAAAAAATCCGTATCCGTATACGGATCCGTATTTTTCCTGGATACGGATTTTTACGGACTACGGATTTTCCGGATTTTTAGTCCGTAAGTCCGTAATCCGTATGTGTGCCTAGCAGTGATGCCAACCCGAACCCGAAACCCGAAACCCGAGGTTTTTCTCGACCCGAAACCCGAAACCCGAACCCGAAATTTTTCGAGTGCCCGACCCGAAACCCGAACCCGAAATTTTTCTCAACCCGCGGCATAGGCAAAAAAATATGCACCGGTAAGAATGGGGATCTGGGTGAGAAAAGAGAAGGAAATTGTTGGAGAAGGAGATTTTTGAGAAAAAATAATTCATTTATTTCATTTACAGCATGTTTTCAAATTCAAATGTGGTGTAATGGCTATACCTTTTGCCTTTCTTTATTTTTCGCTCGGGTTCAATTCCCCACTGGTATAGAATATTTTTTACATTTTCTTTACATTATTTCAATTGAAATTAAATTAATAAAAAATATTTAAACTTAAAAATTTTTATTTTTTATTTTTTTAAACAGCCTAAAACCGCAAATTTAACCAAAACTTTGATCTTTTTTTGACACATTCAGTAAACAAATCGTATTATAAACTACAAAATTTTTCCCGGCGGCGCCTATCGGCACCGCCGGCTCCCCGGTTCCCAAAAAGTTTTTTGGAAAAACGCCGTAAAAAACGTTTTTAAAGGCAAAAATTTGTCAACTTAAAGCGCCAAAATTTGGCAATTTTTTGGTGAAAATCTGTTACCAAATTTAACTCAAATTTTCAAATTTTTTCCTGGCGGCGCCTATCGGCACCGCCAGTCTTCTTGTTCGAGAAATTTACATTGAAAAAGCGTGACGCAGAAAATTTTTAATGATTTTCATTCGATTAAAAAATTCTTATCAATTTTGTACATATTATAAAAATTTTTCAATTGACCCGAAACCCGACATTTTTCTCGACCCGAAACCCGATACCCGAAACCCGAAACCCGAAGTTTTTCTCAACCCGAAACCCGAAACCCGAACTCGAAATTTTTCGAGTGCCCGACCCGAAACCCGAACCCGAAATTTTTCTCAACCCGCGGCATCACTGGTGCCTAGTCCGTAATCCCGATCCCGATCCGTATTTTCTCAAAATTCCGATCTCTATTTGAAATATGTATAGGATTTGCTAATTTACTCTCCAAGTGGGGGAATCGGATTCAAAAGACTAAAGGATTGAATTTGCTTATTGTTTAGAAAAGGATTTTACAGGACAATTTTAGGTATTCATCATTTTGTGACAGCAATAAATTGGAAAACGGCCAAATTATACTAATTGAACCACAAAAATGAACCGACGGTAAGAAAGAATTTAAAAAATTGCAAATTTTTTTTCATGTTTCAGTTGGCTTTGTAGTGACGTGTGGATGGACATTCTCCCATCTTTTGACCATGCTCAACTACATTTTCGACAAAGAGAAATTTGGACACTGGACTATTTCAAAACTTTCACTGTTTTCCTGCATTTTCGACACTGGACCATTTCGACATTGAGTAAATTCGACACTTTTGAGAATTTTAAAAATTAATATGAAATTTTGAAAGTGTTAGTATTTAGGTATGGTAATTTTTCTTATTTCATTTTAACGGTTGAACTAAAGCCTTCGGATTAAAATTAGTTAACAATTTTGTTTTGTTAGTTGGAGATGCTGCGAGTTATGGATGATCAGAACAAACACTGCAAAAAAGGCAGCAAAAAAGGCAGTGCAGTGATCACTGATCAGTGTATTTTTGAATTAGCGCCCCATATCGCTATTTGGCACTATGAATCATTTTGTTTTGTTTAACACTGACACTGGGTTTGACGTTTTACTCATTGTTATACCACCTACTTTTTTAAAAATTACGAATTAGAAAATGAAATTGGAAAATTTATCATACCTAAATACTAACACTATCAAATTTTGACATTAATTTTTAAAAATTCTCAATAGTGTCGAATTTACTCAATGTCGAAATGGTCCAGTGTCGAAAATGCAGGAAAACAGTGAAAGTTTTTGAAATAGTTCAGTGTCGAAATTGCTCGGTGTCGAAAATGTAGTGTCGAAATTACTTAGTGTCGAAAATACTCAGTGTCGAATTTACCCAGTGTCGAAATTACCAGCCACGATTTTTGCTGTATTATGCATCAAAAAATCTTTTCGACGTCTTTATATACACAAATAAAAGTGAGCGATTTGAAAACGGATGAACGGATGGGGAAGATTAAAGTGATTTGTTGGCCAAAAATAATTGCCATATCGCATTAATTTATGCGTATATAAAGAGAGAAGAATAAGGAAGGGCGTTCTACTGATTGTTCAGTGCTTATGCTTAATTTGCCAAGGCTTCCTTTTTTATATATACATTATATTTTTTTTGGATTCTCCGTAGCCTAATTAAAATTAATTGAGCGGATAAATTGGATTAGAGCAGGGCTTCCATCGAAAATTTTTCCAAATCAGAACATCAGGCCCAAAAAATCAGATTTTAGGGTTGAAAATCAGAACATTTTGCAAAATTTCTTTAAAACAGTTATTTTTACAATTTATTCGATCAAAAAAATGTATCAAATATTATATTTTTCACCTCCCATGATCATTTTTAACAATTTTGGGGAGGAAATAAGCAAATCGTAAATTTCAGTGCATTCGGGATCAAAAATCAGATTTTTAACAATTTTTTTTGCGGCGCATTTTTCCAAAAAACTTCGCTTTTTTTTTGCGGCGATTTTCCCAAAATCTTTTGAGGAAAGTGGGTCCGGCGGTGCCGATAGGCATCGCCGGGAAAATTTTTTTGCGATTTTTAATCGATTTGTTAACAGATTTTTGTCAAAAAATAACCAAATTTTGCCACAAATCTTATATTTTCTTATAAAATAGTGACATTATGCCACAAAAATTCAAAATTATGAGTATGTTTGAGAAATCAGAACATTTTTATTTTATCAGATTTGGACCCTCCAAATCAGAACATTTCTGATAAATCAGAACAAATGGAAACCCTGGATTAGAGTGAAAAAACCAATATTTTCTTACAAATCTCCGTCCGTTTTTTTTTGCACAAAAAATGTGATAAATTTCTGTTTCAAAATTGTTTTTTGCGTTCTTTTTGCTCTCTCATTTTCCCCAACTCTCTGTTTTAAGTTAACAACAGATTTTTGCCTTTTTTGACACACCAATCAATTGAAAAAGGACAAATTGTGCTAATTGAGCCTCCAAAATGAATCGACGGTAAAGAATTTTTGAAAAATTAAAATTTCTTTTTCCTATTTTTTTCATGTTTCAGTTGGATTTGTAGTGACGTTTGGATGGACATTTTCCCATCTTTTGACCGTCCCCAACTCGGACTCAAAATGGCATTGCTTTCCGACCGTTTCGACATTTTAGTGGACGCGCATTTTGATGGAAAAAGCGAATTGACAATTTGGAGACCAATCACAATTCGAAAGGACGAAGGACCAAACGCGAAACTGTCTGAATGGATCGATGGCAAAAACAATTTTGTGGAATTTCCTTTGCCGGACCATTCGCTGCCCATCAAAATTCGCTTTAAGAACCTTCGGATTGAGTAATTTCAAACTTTTGTATGTATTAAAGCATATTTTACCTTTTTTCAGGTACATTGATCATTCCGTGATCACATTTCTGAGTTCCAACAAGCAAATTTGGGACAGAAGTGGCACCAATTTGGATTTGTTTATTGAATATTGTGACCAGTCAATTTGGGATGTTTTGGCCCGTGAAATTTGGCCTATATTTGCGACAAACATTCGACATTTGGGTCTTCATAATGCCGATACTTTGGACAATTTGCTTCGTCGCACTTCGCCAACAATTCTCACTGATCTTGATCAATTGAATTCGATCGATTCTGGTGCCCTATTCCCAGATGGAATTGCTGACGATGGACCAAATGCAACTTCTGGCCAAGCATTGACCAAATGGTTGCACACGCCGAGCAAAAATGGACAACCGAAGCAATTGCATCATCGCGATGGTTATGTTGGTCCATTGAATCTCGAATGGGTCAACGACTTCAAAGAGGTCGTCTCGCCATATTTTCGTTAAATTGTTTTTGTTTTTCCAATTTTGTTTAGACATTCCGTCGTGCCACCACTTCTGTCAGTTACACAATTCAACTTTATTTTCGTGTGGACACAATGCCAACTGAACAATTTGAATTGGTGAACGAACGGACGAAAGAAAAGCTGACACTGAAAGTGAGCGAAGAATGCAATGGATCAGTGTATAATTGGCTGCTGAAACGATGTCCAATTGGGGAGTCGGAGACGGCGCCAATTAAGTGAAAAAACCGCGAAAATTCGGGTGCCAATTTTAACTATATCAGATTTGAGCTGCGGTATGATTATTCGGGTGCCAATTTGAACAATGTGCTATTTGATTTGTGGGGTGGAAATCGTTGCATTGGGTGAGCAGCAACAGCAATTTTTGATTGTCAAATTAATTAATTTTAGGCCATTGTCGCCAGCAGCGGAATAAGAAAAAGAAGAAGAAGCGGATCAAAGCAATGAAAAATAATTATATTTAAGAAATGATCGATCTCATCAATAGGAAACGGATTTGATGCCATCATTTTCTTTTAGAAATGCTTCTTTCTTTCGAATAAAACATTGGTCATCCATCCAATTTGTTTGAATTTACCCAATGATTTGTAGAAAATTTTTTTTGTCCAAAAAAAAGCATTCGGACGCTAAAAAGCAACGAAAGAAGGCAGTTCAATGAGCAAACATTTAGCATAAGCGGTCCAATTGAGTAAAAGTAACCCACAAAAAAATCTAGCCAAAATCCGTCATGATTTACGAGTGAAGATCACATTTTCAGTTACATCGACCAAAATGTCATCGCATTTCTCCGCCGTTTTAACCGTTTTTTCTCCATTTGTGCCATCGATTTGATCATTAGCACTGAAAATGTTCGCATTTTGGAATTTGTTTTGCTCAACATTTGGCCAATGCTGCATGACTCCATTCGTATTATGCTTTTGATCACCAACACTTTTCCACACTTTCGTCAATTGGCCCCGTCATTTATCAGCGATTGTCCATCACTTCGCTATGTCTTTTGCTATAGTGCCATTCTTCCCGCTTTTCCGTCCGATGAAAGTGCCAATGCGTCGGATGGCCAAGCGGTAGCAAAATGGCTGATCACGCCCCGTCCGGATGGTATGCCGAAGTGATTCAGCTGCTCTGTTAATTCACCGGATCAATGGTCTTTAACGATGGAACAGCTGAAAATGGTGGGTCATTTGGAGAGCAATCGAGATTCGCAAGACGAAGGACCAAAAGCGAAACTATTTGTGGAAATCAAGGACAAATTTGTGGGCTTTCCTTTGCCGGACTGTCCGCTGTCCAACAAAATTCGCTTTAATAACATTAGGATTAAGTAATTAACAAACATTTTGTAAAATTTCTGCGTGTATCTAATTTTATTTGTTCCTTTTTCAGGTACATTGACCATTCTGTGCTCGCATTTTTCCGTTCCAACAAGCAAATTTGGGACAGAATGGGCACCAATTTGGAATTGTTTATATGGTTAAACAGAACGGAGGACGATCACCCAATTTGGGATGTTTTTGCGCATGAAATTTTGCCAATTTTTGCGACAAACATTCGCCAGTTGGGCTTTACCAGTGGCGATGCTTTGGACAATTTGTGTCGCCGCACTTCACCGACATTTCTCACTGATCTTGATCAATTGAATTCGATCGATTTTGCTCTTCTTTGCTCCGATACAATTGACAATCAAATTCTGTCCAAATGGTTGCACACACCGAGCAAAGATGGGCAACCAAAGCAATTGCGTTTCCGTAAAAATGTGGGTCCACCAAATCTCGAATGGATCAACAATTTCCGAGAGGTGATCACTGATTAGCCATATTTTCATTAAACGACGACTCACTGATTTAATTGCCCTTAATTTACGCCGCTTTATTTTTGTTTAGACATTTCGCCATGCCACCACCACTTCTTCTGGTACTAATGCACTTTACCCGACATAAAATTTTTTTTTGTCTAAATTCATTTAAAAACCGTGGGTTTTCAGCATCGCTGATTACGAATCTGGCGTTCATTTCAACTAATTCCGTATACCAGAACCCGAAATCGAACTTTGGGTCGAACATCGAAAATTTTTCAAAATCCTATTCAAAAAAAAAGCAACAACATGCAATAGTGAAAAATCAACGAAAATCAATGCTCGCGTGGATACAATTCTGTGAATTGAGACCTTTCGGGTTCTGGTGTACGGAATTAGTTGAAATGAACGCCAGATTCGTAATCAGCGATGCTGAAAACCCACGGTTTTAAATGAATTTATACAAAAAAAAATTTATGTCGGGTAAAGTGCATTAGTACCCAGAATTGGCACTAAATTGCATTTGAATGTGCATTCATACGGAAATGAAAGTGATACTCAGCCAATTTGGAATGTTTTTGTCCGTCAAATTTTGCCAATTTTTGCGCCAAACATTCGCCACTTGTGCCTTGCCGGTGGCGATCATTTGGACAATTTGCGCCGTCGCACTTCGCCAACAATTCTCACTGATCATGATCAATTCCTTTGGTCTGTTCCCCGACGGAATTGCTGACGATGGACCAAATGCAACTGCTCGCCAATTTAATGTGTACGCAATAAATTAACGAATAATGAATGACCATAATTCTGACACTCTTTCGGAATTGTGGTCCCGAAAAAAATTTTGTTTTTTTAATTGTATGTACTTTTTCTAGGCTTAAAAATACGCTGATCACGAATATGAACTCGGATTTGCCCAATTCCGAACCCCGGACCCGAATTCGAACAAAAACTTGAATTTTTTTTTTCCAAAAATATACGTTAAAATCGATCAAATTTTGGCGTAAACCGCGCTTTTTTATCCAATTAACAATTTGAAGCATTATTTTAATCAAAAAATAATTGTTGTTGCATGAATTAGAGTTTTTTTGTCCCAAAAAAACCCATTCTTGAAATTTTTTTTTTCAATTTTTGTTCGAATTCGGGTCAGGAGTTCGGATTTGGGCCAATCCAAGTTCAGATTCGTAATCAGCACCCTTAAAAACCCTTAAAATACGAATTTAAAAAAAAAAAATTTTTTTTGGGACCACAATTCCGAAAGATTGCCATAATTCTTGGCCAGCAGACCTTTAATATTGTGCCTCGGTTGTGTCAATTTGTGCACTTTTATTGTTGATTTTCTTTTTAAATTTTGCTGCTTAAAACGAGAAAGTGTCGAAAATTACAAAATTCTATTTTTTTTATGGGTATATAAAGACGTCAAACAGACTTTTTCATTCATAATACCGCAAAATGAATCGACGGTAAGCAATTTCATTTTCATTTACCCATGCTGTTTTTTTTACGCATTTCAGTTGGATTTGTAGTGACGTTTGGATGGACATTCTCCCATCTTTTGAACGTGTTGAACTCGGACTCAAAATGGCACTGATTTCGCCACGTTTTGATGTTTTGGTGGACGCGCATTTCGAGGCAAAAAGCGAATTGCCAATTTTGAGAGAAATCGCAATTCGCGAGGACAAATTTCGAGGAGTAAACGATAATGGACCAACAGCGAAATTATCTGTGATTCCTTACAATTCTGCGGAATTTCCATTGCCGGACCGTCCGCTGCCCAACAAAATTCGCTTTAAGAAGCTTCGGATAAAGCAAATTTTATACTTTTGTATAATTAAAGCATTTTTTATATTTCTTCAGGTACATTGACCATTCCGTCATTGAATTTCTTCGTTCAAACAAGCAAATTTGGGACAGAATGGGCACCAAATTGGAGTTCAATGTGGATTCATACTTCCCAACTTGTGTCCAGCAGATTTGGAATGCTTTTGTCCCTGATATTTGGCCAATTTTTGCGACAAACATTCGACATTTGGGTCTTCATAATGCCGATACTTTGGACAATTTGCTTCGTCGCACTTCGCCAACATTTCTCACTGATCTTGATCAATTGAATTCGATCGATTCTGGTGCTATATTCCCCAATGGAATTGCTGACGATGGACCAAATGCAACTGTTGGCCAAGCTTTGACCAAATGGCTTCACACTCCGACAACTGATGGACAGCCAAAGCGATGGTATCGCAATGGTTATTTGTATCCACCAAATCTCGAATGCGAATGGGTCAACAACTTCAAGGAGGTGTCTCGCCAATTTTCGTCAATTTTTTTTGTTTTACCAATTTTTTTGTTTCGACATTTTGCTGTGCCATCACTTCTGTCAGTTACACAATTCAATTTTATTTTTACGCGACAACAACGCCAATTGAACCATTTGAATTGGTGAACGAAGTGACGAAAGAAAAGCTGACACTGAAACAGAACAAAGAAGACTATTTGCTTAATTGGCTGTTGCAACGGTGCCCAATTGGGGAGACGGCGACGGCGCCAGTTAAGTGGAAAACCCTCGAAAATTCGGATGCTAATTTGAATTACCTATATCAGATTTGAGCTGCGGCATGCCAATTATTCGGGTGCCAATTTGAACAATATCCGATTTGATTTGTGTGATTTTACAAATGGTTGCATTGGGTGAGAAGCAACAGCAATCTTTAGATTGTCGAATAAATAAAAATAATTTTAGGCCATTGTCGCCACCATCAGTGGAAGAAGAAGCGGATCAGAGCAACGGAAATTAATTGTTTTTGAGAAATGATCGATCTCGCCAATTAGGATTTGATTCTCGTATCGGAAATGTGTTGTTGCTTCTTTCGTTCGAATAAAACATACATTTAATATCAATTGAAAACTTTACTAATATTTTTCTCATACTGGACAGTGACCAAGCAAATGGTGGACAGAACGAAAAATGCGAAAAAAATTCTTAAAGGCTGGGAAAAATCTTCTGGAAAATCCGTTAGGTCTAACGGAATGAGCACAAAATTTTTCACGAATTTCTTTCATATTTTCTTATCAAAATCACTCATTAAGAATAAATTTATAGAAAGTTTTAATCGATTTTTAAGGGTGTGAGTATTTTTTGAAAAGTCTCGGATTTTGTGTCTCGGCGGATTCTCAAACTCGGGAGTAAGTCGCGAATCTCAGGAAGTTTTCGGTAAGCATTCCTATTGATCATTCTCTACTCCAGGGATATAATTGTTAAAAATTTCCGTGATGAACTGGAAATTGTCATTAATAATATCTAATTGTGTGTGACTAAAAAATTGACAGCCTAAGGTCAGCCGAAAATTGTTGTGCCATGGCATTTATTGGGTTGGGGCGCTAATATGCGAAGATTTTACCGCTTTTATTATTAGCCATTTTATCAACGATTAATTAATTACTCACAATTGAATTTCACATATACACATAAAAATACAATGGAAATGGACGCATTTGCGGAGCAAGCAAAAAGGTCAAATACAAACAGATAAACAAACAATTAGGCAATATTTAAATGCCAATGTGCCACCAATATCATTTCGGTCACATAATTACACCAATTAATTAATTCATTACTGCTGCTGATCACTCGGTCCAGGAGAAGCGGCGTCGAGAAGACTGAAAAAAACGATGATTATTCTATTGCAAATTATATGTAAGTCAGTGGCATTTTATGAGTCCATTAACTAATCATCCTTAAATTGTACATATATTTGCAAAAGCCTGATCATCTCCATCCATCCATCATCATCACCACCATGACGGACGAGCCCGAAACAAAGGACCAACTCATCTACCTGATCATCGTGTGCGAGAAGGCGCGACGCTTCGACGACATGGTGGAGGCGATGAAAAAGGTGTGGCCATCCCATCCGATTGGTGGTGGTCGCAGGATTTCACAAATCTGGATGACCAATTAAATGCTTTATCCCCCCTCCCCTCCCGTTTCAGTTGATCAAATTGGACCCCAATCTTGGCCTGGAGGATCGTGTTTCGCTGGCAGTGGCCTACAAAGGTGCGATGTCTTCACGCCGTTCGTCATGGCGCATGTTGGTGTCCATCGAGGAGCGGACCGGCCCGGAAATGAACGAGCGACAACATCAGGTGTGGTGCCAACGTCGACATTTGGAGGCCCCGGCACATTTTCCGTTAAAAATGCCACTGATTTTCCCCCTTTTTTCCCCAAACACAGGTGATGAAGAGCTATCGTGTGCATGTGCAGAACGAATTGGTGACCATCTGCCAAGAACTTTTGGTGGGTTTTTCCGTTTTTTTTTCCAAAAAAATTTTTTGTACGTCCCCAATTTCTCTTCCGTTCAACAGACGTGCATCAACGAAGTGCTGTTCCCGAAAGCGACCGACCCGGAGCCGAAGGTGTTCTACCTGAAAATGAAAGCCGACTACTACCGTTACATGGCCGAGGTGGCGACGGCGACGGATGAGGACCGATCCCGTGAGACAGAATTTGACCGATCACAATTTTCAGCACCATTTTTTGATCCGCCATTTCAGCATTTTATGAGTCTTCAATCATCTGGCCGTCCTCAATTTCTTGCACCATAACTTTTCCATGTTTCAGCAAACCATACATTTTCAGCGTTTTTTTTTTGAATGGATACCAAAATTCTGTTGTTTTTCGAGCATGAAAAAAAGTTATGGTCCAAGAAACTGAGGATGTTCAAAGTTGATTGGACTCATAAAATGCAAAAATAATGAAATATTTTTCGATTCTATCATAATTTTTTTTGTTTGTTCTACAGGTGTCGTCGAACTCGCAAAGGCCGCTTACCAAGAAGCCATGGAAATCGCCACCTCCAAAATTGCAGCGATCAATCCGACTCGTCTTGGGCTTGCACTCAACTTCTCCGTGTTCAACTTCGAAATCTTAAAATCGGTGGACGAGGCGCGCAAAGTGGCCCAAAAGGTGGGACCAATTCGATGATTTTTCATCATGTTTTTTTTTTCATTGTATAATGTGGCCAAATCTCCCCACCCCGGTTTTCAGGCAATTGACTTGGCCCAGGCGGAGATTGCCACACTGACGGTGCCATTAGACGCCTCGATCAACTTGCGCATGATGAGGGAAAACATGGAATTGTGGACACCGGAGGGCGGCAGCCACACCAAGACGACCTGAGAAGAAAGTGCCGAACTTACCGACCGATCGGATGGACGATATTATGCATACAACAACGATATTCAACAGATTGTGTAAATACTGTATTTATTGTATATATATATGCCATTGCATTGTATTGTATATGTTTGTGTATGTGCTCCTCGTGCTAATAAATGCCGTAAATGGGTCTTGAAGGAATTTTTTGGCACATAGCTCTTCTTAGTCAATACGACCCCTTAGGGGCGTGCCAATTATTTAGAACAAGAAAAAAAACGTACGGTCCAAGAAATTCTGGAACATTTACACTTCAAATTCAAACTTAAACCGGTTTTAAAACCAAAAATGCGAAACTGAAAAGTTTAAATTTTGGATTCCATTCAATTTCCGTTTTACAATTAATTAAATTTTTCATTATTTCTTCCAATTTATGTAGGTCGGTGTGTTATTCGTCTTAGCTGTGTTTCTTTTATTTGATTGTCCATGCTAAATTCTTGTGCCATTTTTACGATTGTTTCTTCCAATGTTGGGTAATTCAGTTTTTCCTCATTATATAATTTGGGTTCGTAATATTTAACAAAAAATCTAATTTGTGGCCCCTTTTTTCACTGACTTTCGAATTTGAAAAGAATTGACAAATTACATTCAAATTTGATATTACTTCAGTCAATTGGCAAAATGTAAAATTTTGCCAAAATAAAACCTTGGTATCACTGTGGGGGGCTTGGCATACAGCCGGAACAAAAATTCATACAAAATGTCAAAATATTTTCGAAATTTACGAACGAACCAAAGAACGGCTGACACTGAACAAAGACGGCAATTATAAATTTATTATCACGCGATGCCCAAAATGGCTAATTGAAACCAAATTGCATAATTAGGCCTATGTCTGCACAAGCTGCAACGGATGGATGAAAGCAAGGAAAAGCTCGTCTGAACGTTGATGGATGTGTTAATTGTCAAAATAAAATTTTAATTAATCTACAAGAAAGCTAAAAATTAAAACCTTTAAAAAAATATTTGATAATTTTTTTTAGTGAAAGTAAACAAAATTAGTCAACTTCATACATAGGTCAGAGAAATAATAGAAAGTGAACAAAGCTGGAAATGGACATCAAGCATTAAAATTTCGGTTTTTTGAAATCCAATCTTTTTAGTTTTTTTTACACACCGCTAATATTGAAAATTCACAATAGAGAAGTCGATCTTCTATCAAATGATAACAAATTTATACCCATTTTTAACTGACAGTTCGTAAGGTTCCATTGTTAGACTTGGCCTCAGTTTATTTGTCAAGGCTTTCAAAGTCTGAGAGTCCCTTTAATTTGGCAAATCTCTTCGAATCAAAATTAATATCAATAAATTAACCAAAATTCAATATGATGCCGCTGATTTCTCATGAAACAATCAATAATTCCTCATTCACTTTTTTTTCACTGATTGCTTACAAATTAGCGCGGCTAATTAACGTATTTTAAATTGAATTTTGTAGCTGGCGGAAATAATGGCACGGAGAAAAGTCTAAACAATGAGAAACGAAAACAAATGGCATCTAATCCAAAATTTTATAAAAAATTAGTCACACTTCTTTTAAATTGTTGACCCAGTCGAAATTTTCTGGTTGATCATTTAGGTAAGTAAATAGCTTCGATTGCCCATCATGCGCGGTTGTGCAACCATTTGGCCAACGCTTGGCCAGCAGTTGCATTTGGCCCATCATCATCAAGTAGGTCGGGCAATAGACAACCGGAAATGATGGTACTGAGCTTGTTGAGATCGGTGAGAACTGTTGACGAAATGAGACGACGCAAATTGTCCAAATCGCCACTTGAAATGATCAACTGGCGAATGTTTGCCCCAAAAATGGGCCAAATTTGCCCGGCAAAAAAACCTTCCAAATTTGCTGTTTGACATCGGCATTGTGTGAAAATATATGAAAATTTAAAGAAATGCCACTTTTGTCCCAAATGTGCTCATTGGAGAGGAGAAAAGTGAGCACAAAGTGGTCAATGTAACTGAAAAGGAATTAAAAAGCGATCAAATGAAAATTTTTATAAATAAATTTTTTTGTCAAGTTTGGACAAAGTCATGGCCAAAAGTACTCAAGAAACCTTTCAAATATTTTTGGCCAAAATTTTTTGAAACTTAACGAAATATTTTGAAATAAAACACTTTGGCACTTTCGCATCAGTGTCCTGCTCAATTGCTATACATCTCCAAATAATTAACTAAATAGTGACCAAAAAATGGCGCTATGTAATTTCGACACTGGGTAAATTCGACACTGAGTATTTTCGACACTAAGTAATTTCGACACTACATTTTCGACACCGAGCAATTTCGACACTGAACTATTTCAAAAACTTTCACTGTTTTCCTGCAATTTCGACACTGGACCATTTCCACATTGAGTAAATTCGACACTATTGAGAATTTTTAAAAATTAATATGAAATTTTGAACGTATTAGTATTTAGTTATGGTAAATTTTCCTATTTCATTCTAAACAGTCGAACTAAAGCCATAGGATTTATACTAATTGGTAAAGAATATTCTTAACACCCGTCGTAGGGTTGGGCCCCCGCTAATTCAAAAAATATACTGATCAGTGATCACTGCCTTTTTTGCATTGGTTGTTCTGATAATCCATAACTCGCAGCATCTCCAACTAACCAAAACAAAATTGTAAAGAAGCGAGTGCTTAAGAATTTAAACCAAAAAAAAATTGTGAAAATTTCAATCTATTTTTTAGAGCAAGTTCGGGGTCGGGGTGGACCAATTCGTTCGGGGTCGGGATTCGTGGGCCCAACCCTACGACGGGTGTTAAGAATATTCTTTACCAATTAGTATAAATCCTATGGCTTTAGTTCGACTGTTTAGAATGAAATAGGAAAATTTACCATAACTAAATACTAATACGTTCAAAATTTCATATTAATTTTTAAAAATTCTCAATAGTGTCGAATTTACTCAATGTCGAAATGGTCCAGTGTCGAAATTGCAGGAAAACAGTGAAAGTTTTTGAAATAGTTCAGTGTCGAAATTGCTCGGTGTCGAAAATGTAGTGTCGAAATTACTTAGTGTCGAAAATACTCAGTGTCGAATTTACCCAGTGTCGAAATTACCAGCCACGCCAAAAAATGCCAAACTAGTGGCAAAAATAATGACGAAACGCCAAAATAGTGGCAAGAAATTATTTTAGTGACCAACTTCCGAAATAGTTTTTTTAGGTGGCAAAGCTCCAAAATAGTGATTCCTAGTGATGAATAGTGGCGTTAAAACGAAGAATTTCCGAGCTAAAAATGTGTTTTTCGTGCATTTCTCATCGTAACTAAGCAGCAGAAAAAATAGTCAAAAACTACGAATCCGGGCCCTACAAATCACCGTCTATTTTTTGCACAAAAAATATGATGATTTCTGTTTCAAATTTGTACTTTGCTCTCTCATTTTTCCCAACTGTCTCTTTTTAATTAAGTTAACTCTGAAAAATAAAACCCTAGAATTTATTACAAATATTTATTAATTTTAACTATTGAATTATTTTTATTACCTTAAATTTTACAAGTTTGTTGCCGCTCCAACTTTGAGGCCAACAATTTTTGAGGATGAAACAACGGATAATTCGAACTCAGTTTTGCAGCTAATAGCAAAATCTGAAAAATTTTAATCTATTTTTTCTCTTTTTTGAATTTTTCAGATTTTCAATTTTTAGGTGTCTAAATTTAGAAAAACAAAATTTGCGTTTACCATTTTCAAAGCCATCGACACACAAAGAAAATCCAAGTTCTCCACGCTTGTTATTATTGTCAATTGAAATTTCCATTGAATTCCGTTGATGGTAACTCTTTCACTGTACAAATTGTTCTTCTGCTCGTCTTTTCGAAAAATGTTTGAAATTTGAAATTGTGAACACAATTTCTCCACTGTTTTGGTATTTGTTTTTTTCTGAATATTTTTTTTAATTTTCTTAATTTATTTTTGATAATTTTGTTATTTTAATTTGTCAATTTACCTTGGATTTGATCAATGCGTTTGTCCAATTGTTGAGGTTCTGTTTTTGGTGATTTAGTTGCTGAAATTTTGAAAAATATTTTTATTTTTTTCTGATGTTTTAAGATGACTTTTAAAATAATGTTTTTGCATTGGATTTATTTTTCCAATTTTTAAAATACTTTCAAAATTGGAAATTTTCAATAATTATTTTCGTAAATTTAGCATTTTCTATACCAAAATTTATGTTTTTAAAATTTTCCTCTTTTCAGTAATAAAAAATGGTTTATATATAAAACATGTGATAAAAAGGCTAGAAAGCAGAAAATTATTAAATTATTAAATTTATTTCTACGGTGCCTTCAGCAAATCGTTGGTAATGAAACCAAACAATGTAAAACCACAGAATTTTGTTTTAAATCATAATAAGCGAACTAAAAAAACATTTTAATTGTTGATTTATGCCACAAAGACAAAAATTTTATTATTTTTACATAAAAAAATACAGGTTTCCGATTTTAAATATAATAATTGTCTTTTTGATATAAAATTTTAGGGATGTGTGTTACCGATCCCGATTCGGGGTCGAGGTTTGTTGGGCTTGGAAGCGTCGGGGTCGGGAGTGGAATATCACAAAAAAATTGCCGTAATAGAAGGGCTTTTTGGGCCCTATTTCAGTTTTATTTATTTTAAATATTTTATTTTCGTTCATCGCCATCACTTTTTTAATATTTTATTTTATATTAAATCAGGGTTTCTATCGAAAATTTTCAAAATCAGAACATCGGACTTCAAAAATCAGATTTTGGGGTCGAAAATCAGGGAATTTTTGCGAAATTGCTTCAAAATAGTTGTTTTTACATTTATTCAACAAAAACGTACTAGATATTATATTTTTCACCTCCCATAATCGATTTTAACAACTTTGGGGAGGGATAAGCAAATTGTAAAATTCGGGATCAAAAAACCAGATTTTTTACAATTTTTTTGCGGCGCATTTTTTCAAAAAACTTTTGGGAAATGGACCATGGGAGAAGGTCCGGCGGTGCCGATAGGCGCCGCCGGAAATTTTTTTTTTTTTTTTTTTGTAATTTCGACCTGATTTGTTTAGAGATTTTCACCAAAAAAGGCCAATTTTGCAATTAAAAGCCAAGCGACGATTTTTTTTTTCGATTTAAAACGCTTTTTTTTTTTTTTGCGGCGCGCTTCCAAAAATTTTGGGGGATGGATAGGGACGAAAAATTTGTAATTTTTAATGCGATTTTTTAACAGTTTTTTGTCAAAAAATGACCAAATTTCGCGCAAACCTTATATTTTCTTGATAAAATAGTGACATTCTGCCATAAATTAAAAATTCTGAGTTTATTTAAGAAATCAGAACAAATTTTGGTCTCTACCCCAAAATCAGAACATTTCTGACAAATCAGAACAGATAGAAAACCTGTATTAAATATATATAAAATGGTCAATTTGTGGTTGATTTTTTCCCCCAAAAAAATGTTAGAAGATAATTTTTCTAAATACTCTTCCATTCATTAAAAGGATTTATTTTTTAAATAAATTGAATTAAATTGTCAATTTGCTTTTCGTTTTTTTATTTTGTTCAACTATAAAAAACAATAATTTAACTTTTTTTTTCCAATCAAAAAATAATATAACAAATGATAATTTTTAGTAAAATGGCTTGAAATCGAATTTGAAATTGGGCCCAAAGTTCGCCTCAATTTTGTCATCGGAGTGGCCCAAAATAACAAATGGAAACAACTGCTGCTGCTGCTGGTAAATAGTGAGGGAAGGCAGCATAATTGTGAAATCTAAAATGTTTTTTTAAATTATTTTTTGTTTTTTTTTAAGTCAGGCCCTAAACAGAAGGGTAAGAGAGAGGAGGAGGGGGTCGTAGCGAAGGGGGGAAATTAGGGAGATTTCAGAAAAAATTGGCTAATTTGCTTAACAATATCATTAAAATTCCAAAATTTTGCCGGCGGCATAAATCGGCACCCCCCCCCCCCCCTCCCCATTGTTTTCCGTAAAAAGCGTTCATATAAACGGTCTGAAAAGCAAAAAAGACCGTCGCAAGAGTAAAATTTTGCAGTCGTATGAAAATTTCTGTGGGTCCTTTGTGGTCCTTTGCCTGTGGGTCCAGGGGTGTGCGAAATTTCGTGTCGTCTTCGTGTCGTCCCCTTTTTTCGTCACTTTTTGAGTTTCGTTTTCGTGTTTTCGTTTTCGTCCGTCAAAAAATTTTCGTTTCGTTTCGTTTTCGAGTTTTAAAATTTTGAATTTTCGTTTCGTTTTCGTTTTCGTCAGACGGAATTTGGACGAAAAATACGAAAAAATTTACACCCTTAAGAATGACCATTTTGGGAAAAAACAAGCAATCTCGTGGAAGTTTGCTACAGATTATCATATTTTTCTTTACAAAATTCATTGAAAATTTCAAAATTCTTTCCGGCGGCGCCTGTCGGCACCGCCGACCCCCAAAATTCTCCTAAAATTTTTACTATTTTTTTAAATGTAGGTTTTTTGCCGGCCAAATTCTTATTTTCGCGCATGAAATTCTTTTAAGAAGACGGAAATTCCTGAAAAATTTGGCAAATTTCTAACAAAATTCAATAGAAATTCTTAATATTTTCTCTCGGCGGCGCCTATCGGCACCGCCGGACACTCTCCCCTCGCCCATTCACCAAAATTTTTTGGAAAAATACGCCACAAAAAATGTTAAAAATGTGATTTTTTGATTCCGGAATACACTGAAATTTATGATTTGCTTATGTCCTCCCCAAAATTGCTAAAACCGATAATGGGACTAAAAATATAATATTTAATACATTTTGATCGAATAAATTGTAAAAATAATAGATTTGAAGCAATTTTTTGCAAACGTTCTTATTTTTGAGCCTAAAATCTTATTTCTTGGCCTTGGTGTTCTTATTTTGTTTTGGATTAAATTAGTTCAAAAAAATTTTCGTGTTTTTCGTGTCGTTTCGTACGAAAACGGCTATTTTTTCGTTTTCGTGTTTCGTTTCGTCCAAAAAAAAATTTTCGTTTCGTTTTCGTTTTCGAGTTTTGAAATTTTTAATTTTCGTTTCGTGTTTCGTTTTCGTGAAAAATAAATATTTTCGTTTCGTTTTCGTTTTCGAAAATTATTTTTTTGGTTTTCGCACACCCCTGTGTGGGTCCTTTGTCCTTGTGGGTCCTTTGTCTTTGTGAGTCCTTTCTCCGTGGGTCCTTCGTCTGTGGATCCTTTGTCTTTGTGGGTCCTTTGAGGACACCGGTCCCGAGACCCCTCCCCCCCCCCATGCCGCTCCTGTCGCATTCGTCGGTTGTATGGCCCTTGGTCTTGAGGCACCCCTTGTGCGTGCATCAGGCCAACACCCCTTATAGGCCTGTTTTTTACGAACCCAATCGTTTGCCATTTTTTGTGAAAAAAATATGTCGCGTGGCCAAATTGATGCCACATCCGACCGTATCCCCGCCGGAAAATGTTTGCCGACTTTTTCTTCCGATGCCGTCCACCCAATAAACGGCATTGTTTTCATAAGCACAAGTGCCACGGCATCCTTTAATTGTTCCATCCAACGACTTTGGCATTTGCTGGGGTTTGGTGGCAAATCCAAAGATGACAATGCTTAAATATATATAAAATATATCAACATTAAGGATTTAAAAACTTTATGGAGGAAATTAGCAAATCGTGTATTACAGTGCAATCGGGCTCAAAAAATCAGATTTTTAACGGGTTTTTTTTTTGCGTCGCATTTTTCTGAAACCAAAGGATTTTTAGGGTCCGGTGATGCCAATAGACGCTGACTGGAAAATTTTTTTGAATTTTTGGCTAGTTTTTTACAGATTTTTGTCCAAAAAATCCAAATTTCATGTCAAATTTTAAAATTATGAAATAAAAGATTGACCGACATTATGCCATAAAATTTCAAAATTATGAGTAGGGCTGGGAAATTTAGGTAAGAAAAATCGCGAAATGGTATTTAAATAGGTACAAAAAAAGCTCAAAATAGTTATTAAATATTGTAGGTACAAAAATCCCGAAATAGGTAGAAAAATAAGTAAATTTTTTTTAACGATTTTTTAGTGGAAAAAAGCAAACAAAGGGGGAAAATTTTGGTTCTATTTATTTGTAAACGAATAATTAATATTTTTAATATGTTCTTAGAAAATATTGACATTTTAAATTAAAAATTTTGTTAATAAAAAAATAAATAAATTTTGGGGGAAGAATTTTTGGGAAAATTTTCCAATTCTTAGTGGGTGTATTTTTTGAAATTTTTTACAGCTCGATTCTTAGGGGTGTATTTTTTGATTTTATTGCATTTTTGTTAAGGAATTTTCTGAAAATCCTTAAATGGGTAAAATAGCTAGAAAACTCCAAAATAGGTAAGAATAGGTATTATAAAAGTCATCGTAAACACCCCAAACCAAGTGGAAAATGCTTTTTTCGTGCTTATCTGTGCGTATTAAGTGCGCAAAATTTTAGGTATTTACCTAAATTTCCCAGCCCTAATTATGAGTATAAAAACAATATATTTTTTTCAATTTTTCTTACAGTTGCTCATTTGTGACCGTAATTTCATAGTAGAAAATGCCAGCAACACTTAATGGAGCCGCGCATTTTGCGAAAACACAACGAAGACCTTTTGAAGTGAAAAAAGTATATATTAATTAAATAAAATTTATTTAAAATTACCGTTTCCGACTCCCTTACAATGTACCGTAAGACACTCGGTGCCAGTAATTTCCAGGTCACTGTGACAAGCATCGGCATCCCAACAATTTTTGGGGATATTTTGATAAAACTAAAATTTGGCTTTTCCAATTAAGATTTGTGATCGAGTCAGGGGTCATAGCCAGACAAGGGATGGCACGGAATTCCGGTTTCCGATTTCCGGAAAATCCTTGGGACTTGGAATTCCGATTTCTGAAAATTTTTGGGGCTTCGGACTGCCATCCCTGACAATGAGCCAGACCCTTGGCTTCGGGGAGGTGGGCTGAATTCATTTAATCTTTAGGGGAATATTTCTCTTTTAGAATTCACAAAAATATGTGTTTTTTGCAGGAATTTGTAGCCGTTTTTAACCAAAAATTACTATTTTTGGGATTTCTGGGGGGGGGGGGGCTTTAGCCCCCCTCAGCGCTCCACCCCCACCCCCTGGATACGCTCTTGGCTTGAGTTGGTCTAAAATGATGTTTTTCGTTAAAATTGCCAGTTGGACAAAATCTGTTGAATTGAACAAAATAGCAAGATTTCAAACCCCCATCCCTATCTAAATTTAATTTTGCCAATTAAATTAAAATGCCACCTGCTTTTTGGTGGGGTCGAATTTGAAGGTTGGCCCAAAATTTGCCTCAATTAAATCACCGGGGTCAGTCAATGAAACACATGGATACAACGAACGATAATAATCATATAAATGTGATGGATAAAAGAATAAATCGGATGTATCTGAAGCAAATTTAAAAAAATCATTTCGACGTCCTTCGAGGATTTCTCTTATATAAAACTCGAAAATTTTTAAGTTTTCGTATTAATTTTTTAATTTTTTATAAATGCACCAATGCGAATTCCATTCTTCGTGAAAATGATCTGTCGGGTGGCCAAATTGAGGCCAAATCCTGCAACATCACCACGAGAACATCGCGCTTTTCCATTGGCCCAGGAAACTTTTTCGATGAAAAAAATGCCATCGCTTCGGTAAGCGCAACTCCGTGGCCAAAGTTCTGGCATTCCCCGCAATGGCATTGATTTGGTGCCCAGCCCAACTGTGACAAGACTAAACGAACAATTAAATTTTGGACCCCGAAAAATGCGTCACTGATAAGTGTCGGTACATACAAAAAAAAGGGGAGGTCGACCCCCCCGCCCCATTTTGCCCGCAAAGGGCCCAAAATGTGGGACCATTTGCATCGAGGGGGGGGGGGGGGGGGGGAAAAAGAGGGGGGGGGGGGGGGGAGGGTCGCCGGTGAAGGGGAAAATTCTGAAAATTTGGGTATTTTCTTAACAAAATTCATTAAAAATTTTCCCCCGGCGGCGCCTATCGGCACCGCCGGCCCCCATATTGCCCATTTTTGGAAAAAGCGCGCCGCAAAAAAAGCGGTCAGACCATTTCGCAAAAATTTTGGTTGACCCCCCCCCCTTTTTTTAATGTATGTGTCGGTAATAGAATCATTTTCAAATTTGCATTTGTGAATTGGTGGAAAATAAAAATTTAATTTCCATTGCAATATTTTTAACTTTTTTTGTTACTAATTTCAACAATTTTTGACATTTTTTGAAAAGTTTCAATACACTGAATTAATGACCTCATAACCAACTCCCAGCTCAATTTTGTCCCTTCAACTTAGGTTATGCCACAATATGTTATTTTTTGAAAACAATGTACCATGACGAATTTTCAGAGGGCAAATTAGAATTTTTTTTGGCTTAATTACCTCTCCACATTTACGATCTTTATCTCGAAGTAAAAAATGCCCGAATCAATGTTCACCGGAATTGCATTTTGTGCGTAAACAGTGCAGGAACCTGAGACATCGCGAAAAAAAAGTGAAAATTAGGAAACATTAGCGCATTAATGTTTCGTAAATTTAGCCATCAAATTTTGTCAACCACCCAGTTAAAAGGCTTGGTCTCTGTCATTCGGTTGTGTAAAATTTCAAAAAAAATTTAACGAAATAGAAAAAGAATCAAAATGAAAAATTTCTCTCTGATTTTGAAAATTTTGATTGAATTTAAATTTTTGTGCAATTTTTAATTTTACTTTTGCTTTTTTGAAAGAAAAGAAAATAATTTTTAAATAATATTTTTTTTTAATTTGGATTTTTTCGGTCCTGAATTTTCCCAAAATTCTCGGTCCTTACTACCCGATAAAAAAACTAAAAAATATTCTTAAATTTTTTTACCCTTTTCTGCGCCTTTGTGCTGGATTAGCAACTGTTTAGCATCAATAATTTTGAGATTATTGTTACAGAAGCGCAGATCCCAACAATTTTTTTTCTTGCGCATTTAATAATTCCTTCAAATTTAATTAATTTTCAATATTATTCAATAAAAATTTGTTTAAACTTCAGCAATGTTGACACGTAAATTTGGATGGACATTTTTTAAGAGTTCTGAAATAACAATTAAATTAGATATTAAAACAGAGCAGAGCATAGGTGCTTTTCGAGCGTGCTGGACGTTTCGTAAAATCCGCCATTTTAGCGAATTTTTTGACAAAACAAGGCATAACTTTGCTTAAAAGCAACCAAATTTTATATTCTTCGTAACATGCAATAGCCAAGCTTTTTCTCTATAAGCCTGCAAAATTTCAAACAAAATTATTAATTTTAATATAAGTTATGGCAGAAATAGTACTTATTTTCATACAATTTTTTTTAAAGTTAACCAAAATTTTTAAATTTTTGCAGGCTAATAGAGAAAAAGCTTTGCTATCGAATGGTACCAAGAATGTAAAATTTGTTGCATTTATGCAAAGTTATGCCATGTTTTGTCGAAAAATTCGCTAAAATGGCGGATTTACGAAACGACCTAGCACTCTTTGCGAGGGAGCAGCTCGTTTTCCATTCTCCATGTCCCCGCGAATAAAAAACCCAAAATTTTTTATTAAATTTCTTAGAGGTATTTTCTAGTACTTTAAAAAGAAGTATTTTTAGTATTAAAATTTTCTGAAAACAATTTTTTCCCCATTTTTATAACTTTTAAAATGCAAGTTTTCACCAACAAAAAAAGCAAATATTTATTTAATGTTTTTCATAAAGCTAGAAAGGGGGGGGGGGGAGGAAACGTAGATAATTTGAACAGCTTTTTTAATATTCTAAATCCTTGTGTTTTACTGAATTTTCATCAAAAACTCAACTCAGAAACTGGGAAATTCGATTTTATCCCAGTTCACTAATTTCAATTTAAAATTCAAATTTAAAATTGTAATTTAATATTTTAAACATATTTAACTCTTTTACCATTTCCCATTTGCTCCCTCAAAGCGGCATTAAAAGTGCCAATGTTTTTTTGTCGTTCCTCCAACGCGGCGACTTTTGCTTTGATGGGAGTGACCAAATCCAAATGTTGCTTAATTTGTGTACAAATTGAGTAAAATTGTTTCATTAACTCGTCGTAAATAATTATAAAAACTTTTTTTTTTGCTTAAATAGAATATTTTAAAATCATTTCAATTTAAAATTTATGAATATTTTTTTTATCCTTAATTATTACCAGAAACATTTTTGCTTAAAATTTTTCATTATTATTTTATTTAAATCAAAGTTTTGAATGAATTGTGACCAATTAGTAATTAAATTTTGTCAAAAAAAGGAGCAAATTTTGTAGCTTTTAAGAAATGGGTTGCCAAATTAAACAACATGCTTTAATGATGATGATAATTCACCTTTTCAATTTTGGTCAAGTGTGCCTTGAATTTTGCCGTTTGCTTTTTTTCAAATTCGCTAAGTTTGGCACTAAATTCCGTCTGCTGAGTGGTGCTGGCGCGCGGTCGGGAAAAGCGGCGTTGGCCTGTGAACCATGCAAAAAATTCAAATGTAAAATTTTAAAATAAAAAATATTTTGGCACTGTTCTAAGTCAGTCTCTCGTCACTTCTCTGTCTGTCTGTTCTCTAATATTTTCTATTATTTACCACATTCTTTCGTCCATCTCTTTATTTTTCTACCTCCCCCCCCCCTATCGGAACAGGACAAAACACAGCCGCCGAAACACAATCGAGACATACATAGCCGGGAAAAAATTTTAGAAAATTTTCCAGCGATTTTTCAAAATTTAATGTTGAATTAGTAAGATTTTTTCAAAAAATTTTCAAAAAAATCTCTGGATTTTTTGTAAATTTTTTCCCGGCTATATTATGTCTCGACTGTGTTTCGGCGGCTGTGTTTTGGGGTGCACCGCCCCCCTCTCCGTTATTGAATTAGCATTCATATTTTTAGATTAAATTTTAATTAATATATTTAATTATTATTTCCAATTCACTGGTTGAAGTTGCTGTCCCTTCTTCTTCTTCTTCTTCTTCATCGTCTTCTCCCTGTTGATGCTGCTTCTCTCTTTGGTGCTTTTTATGATTTTCCAATTCTCCGATTCGGCCCAAAATCGACTCAAATTGCTCCAATGAAACTGAAAAAGTGAAATGATCAATCATTGTGCATGGGATTTGTTCCGTTAATCATTTTAATCTTGATAAATCTTTTGTCCAAATATGGATATAAATAAATCAAAAATGAATTAAAATTAAAAGTGGCAAATGATTAAATATTTTTTCTGAATTTTTGAAAATTCTTTCCGCCGGCGGTATTATTAGGCTTGGAATTGGATTTTTTAAGAAAATAGATTGTTTATGTTTTAATTAAAAACTTGTTAAAACTGAAGTATTTAAATATTTTTTTGTGTGATATTTATTTAAAAAAAATATTTTCTGCTACCTCTGCTGGTCCGAACCCTTAGCGTATACATTTATTTCGTTTTATCTCGGGTTTTCCTACCATATTTTTGTAGCTGATTCCTCGTCTAAGACTTACCGTAGTTTGGCTTTTGTTCTTCCATTTTGGCAACTTTCGCCTGCAACGCTTTTAGTTCATCCATCAATTCTCTTTGCTTCAACTCGGCCTTAAGTGTCCTCTGAAATATTTTTCAATTTTTAATAAATGTAATTTAAATTAGTAAAGTTAAAGCTAACATTTTCAAGCTCCAATTTGGTCACATTCATTTCCGCTTCCATTTTGGCACATTTTTCAACCAATTTCTGGAAAATAATAATAATTTTTAAATTCATTATTCATAATAGGGTTGCAACCCCGACCCTGCCCCGACCCCGAACCCCGACATTTTTGGCCATTTTCGGGGTTAACCCCGACCCCGAACCCCGACGCTTCCAACCCCGACCCCGACCCTTAACCCAGACTCGGGGTCGGGGTTAAATATACACCCCTAAGAATGGCATTTTTGTTGAGGAAAGGCAAAAAATTTAAACAAAATTTGAATTTTTTTTAACCATTTTGCCAAATTATATTAAATAAAGTAAATTTGCTTTTGTTTATTTGTGTATTGTGTTGTGTATAGAGAATGGCAAATCAACCTTTTTATTAGTTTTTGCGGGGTATCAATTTAAATGTTGATATTTAATTAAATCAACTAACATTATGGCATCAACGCAAATATCAACGTAAAATTTTAAAAATTGCGCTAATTTTTTAAAATTTAAATGAGCGGTATATAATTTTATTGCGAGAGATAACGCAAAAATGAGAGAGTGCTGGATCTCAGTCCCAGTCATACAAAACATTTTTGATGAAGGAGGGTAGAGAAAATAATTTCAATAGAGAGTGCTATGGGAAGAGAATTCTCTTCCCTTCTTCGCTGAATCTTTTGGTAAGAGACGCAGATTCCTCACTATGTTCTCTATTCTCTCTCTGTCTTATATCTCTTCCCATAACACTCTTTTTTAATTAATTTTTCTTTATTCTTCTTCATCAAAAATGTTTTGTCTGACCAGTACTGAAAGTTCAGCACTCTCTCATTTTGCCTTATCTCTCTCCCAAATGATATTTCCCGCTAAAAGTCATTTTTAAAAATTTGCTTTAAATTTTCAAAAAATGATACAAATTTTAAAAATAGCGTTGATATTACGTTGATGGCATAATGTTATGTTGATTTAATTAAATATCAACATCAATGTTGATATTTATTAAAACAACATCCGCTAAGAGAAAAATGTTGATTTGCCTTTCTCTAGTTGTGTATCTGTTATTGCTTCAACAATAACAGTACTTTTCTTATGAGTTCGATACCTGTTGACGTTTTCTTTTTAATTTATTTTTTGTGATTAATAGGATTTTTTAAACCAAAAATACCCATGAAAATCAATCATCCTTGACATAATTTATTAACTTATTTAACTCAATTTTCCTTTAGTTGAAATTAAAAATTCAATTTTTTTTACTAAATCATCAAAATTTAATACATTATGCCTTATGATCGTTTTTAATTAATTCTATACAAAAATAATTATGAAATAAAAAAGCATCTATAATTATTAAAGAATAATAAAAAAAATTTAAGAAAATAATATGAAGTTTTTTGATTATATGGCATAAGGCAAAAATTGAAAAACCCCGACCCCGACCCCGAACGATTTGGCAACCCCGACCCCGAACCCCGAATTTTCCAACCCCGACGTCGGGGTTGCAACCCTAATTCATAAGGTTAACTTTTTATACTTTGTCCAACTAAGAAAATCAAAGAAGAGATTCATATGTACAGGAAAGATTGTATAGACGAGGCATAAAAAATCATTCAAAGATTATTTTCAAATGAATGAACACGAATTTATTGTGTAAAATAAAAATTAAATTAAAAATGCAAAATAATTTCAAAGTCGAAAACGATTTAGCCTAATTTCTTGAAAATTAAATTAGAATTGCACTGCAATAAAATGTTTTTAAATTAATGGTGCCATGAAGTGTTAAAAAAAACTGAGCACAGTAGAGATAAAACCAAAAATTACATATTTAAAAAATATGATAAAACCGATACGGTAATCTCAGCATTACTTTAACATACAGTATGATTTACCATCCATGTACAGTATTTATTTTACTTACGTTTTGCTGCTGCTTGTGATGCTGATCATCAGCAGAAGAAGGCACAAAAATCACCTCATTTTGACCACTGTCATTGTCCCCTGCTGAAATATTGTTTAATTCATATATTACTAGACCTGAATTTCCTGGACAACAATCCAGGAAAAGCGAGGTCTAGGAAAAATCCAAGCTTGTCATAAGCCTGGACTTTGATTTTTTTGAAAATTTTGAATAAAATATTACCTAGGAAATCAAATTTTTTTTTTCGTGCCCAACCTGGACTTAAATTTTTTTTTTCATATTTGATCTGATTTCCTGAACAAAATCCAGCAGGCTGCGAAAATGGCCTGGGCCTGGATTTTCCGCCAAGGAGAAGAACACGAAAAATGCAATTCTTAATTAGGCTCAAATTCGTTTAAATTAATATTTTGTGGAAGCATTCATCAATGGCTTTAAGTGTTTTCTATCAGAATATTATTTTTTTATTTAAAAAAAATTTAAGTAGTATAAAAAACTATTTTTTTAAAAATATTTAATGACAATATACATGAAATATTAATTATTGAATTTACGCCAATTATGAATTTATATGTGTTACATTTTTTGGTACTTTTCGGTTTTGGGCCTACACCTCAAAATTTTAAAAATGTCAACAAAGGGTGCGCTGAAGCCGATTTTTACCATTACTATTCCCATAGCATAAATTAACGGAGCGGTAAAGTTGCAAAAGACGCAATGTGGACCCCTTTGAGAAAACATTTTGCTTCAGATTGTTGCATTTGGATAAACTGTAGTGAACGCCCCGTGAAAAAAATGGTCAAATGATATACCAATCGATTCGTCTCGAGGAGCTAAGCATGGAAAAATATGTCTCGAGTTGCGGAAATGCCAAAGAACCGGTTTTTGAACCGGTTTAAAACTCGAAAATTGAGTGAAAAGGGGGCCTCCTGACCCTTTAAAACGGTAAAATTCGGACAAATTTGATATCATTCGAAAGCTCTTGATCAGCTAAGTCTAAAAAACAAGGTATAAATTCGAACCGATGCCATCTAGGCACTGAGACAACTGAGTCCCAGTGAAAATGGACACTTCAGTACCAAAAAATAAAAAAACTTTTCTTATATTGTACGAAAATGTTAGCCTTGAATATCGAGTATTGCGCTAAAAAACCGCCGCACACTCGACTACGGCGGCCAGTAGGTGGGGCGAGACTACGGGCTACGGAAGAAGTCCGCGCGTGATCCGCAGGCGGTTGACTGATTGGCGGGTGCCCTTCGGGCCCCCGCAGTCAACCGCCTGTGGCGCTCGTCAGACTTTTTCCTCCGCCCTCCGTCTCGCCCCACTACTTGCTCCGTCTTCGCATGCTCCCTTTTGCGAATTTTTGCTTTTAAATTGTTATTTCCCTTTTATTATTTTTCGGTACTGAAGTGTCACTTTTCATTGGGACTCAGTTGTCCAAGTGCTTAGATGGCATCGGTTCGACTTCATTTCCTGATTTTTAGATTAAGCTCGTCAAGGGCTTTTAAATGGTACCAAATTTGTCGGGATTCGATCGTTTTAAAAAAAGTTAGAGTGCGAAATCTCTCAATTTTTCGAGTTTTGAACCAGCTCAAAAACCGGTTTTTTTGGCATTTCCGCAACTCGAGACATATTTTTCCATGCTTAGCTCCTCGAGACGAATCGATTGGTATATCATTTGACCCTTTTTTTCACGGGGCGTTCACTACAGTTCACCCTTGCATTTATGCCCCCAAAATAGGGCGCATATTAAAATGCCTTCAGCGCGCCCTTTGCTGACATTTTTTAAAATTTTGAGGTATAGGCCCAAAACCGAAAAATACCCATTTTTTTTGTTTCCTTATACTTTGGCTAATTAAAAAGCCCATATGACGGAATTATGAAACGAGACAAGCACGATTTTAAAAAAAACATATATTGAACGCACCGCTTTCGTTTTGTTCGGAAACGCCGGCACTTTCACTTGACGATGACAACAGCATCGAACTCGCCTTCCGTTTAGACATTACAATATTAAAAAAGAATAATAAATTTAATCTTTAAAGAAGACAAACAATTTAAATAAATGCTTTTTTTCAAAAAAAGTTCTTATGAAAAAGAATAAAAATTAAAAAAAAATAAAGTTTTTTAAAGAAAGAATTAATATTCAGGGGAAACAATTTGAAAGATTTCCATTTAGGGAGGCATATTTTTGAAAATTTTTAGGACGATTTTATGCAAATTGACGGTCGCAAAAATGCTTTTTACTTGGAAAGAATTCAATTTGACGCTGATGTAAAAAATCAAAATTTTTTATAAATGCCGATTATACAAAAGTCAATTATATTTTAAAACATTCTTTATAGCTTTGATAGAATACACCTAGGGGCTAATCGAATGATTTAAGGGATTAAAAATTTAGTTGCTTTTGAGCAAAGTTATATCAAAAAATATTCTCATTTGATGGTTTTTTGAGTAGCGACCCGGCACCTTTTTATTTAAGTACATACAATTTGCAAAAAAAAAAAAAAGGTAAAATGAAGCGCAAATCGATGATGGGAGACTGAAGAGGCAACAAACAAATTAATTAAACTAATGAAGTGACTAATGCTGAATAATCAATAGGGCTGGGAGTTTTAGGCAGAAAAATCGCAAAAAATCATTAAAATTATACAGGCACAAAACTCTTCAAATAGGCATTATTCGAATAGTAAAAACTTATTTAGGTTATTTTTCATTTGTAAAAATAATTAAATATTTTAAAAAGTTTTCGAAAAAAGACAATTTTTAAACCAAAAATTCTTGTCAAGAAAATTAAAGTTTTTAGGAATCAATTTTGAGAAAATTTTTCATTTCTTAGAGGGGTCCGTGTTTCCTGAAATTTTTTCGCTTCCTTTATTTGGGGCTCTATTGTTCATTTTAAGGGGTTTTTTTTTGAAAATCCTGAAATAGGCGCCAAAAATGGCGAAAGCAATTTGTCCTAAATTTTATACAGAACATTAAGGTCAAAATTATTTGGACAATTTTTACACTTCCACGGCACCACAGAGATTCAAAACACAATCTTGGTATCGAACTAATGCTTAAAGTCTCGGGCATTTATAAATTCACGAACGGGGAATTTTTGAAAATTTTGGCCCTGTTTCTTAAACAAAATTGAAATAATTTTTACCACCAATATTAAATCCAAAGAAAACATCATATCATCATCATGTGAATAAAGTCAACTAATAATGTGATCAAAGCAGGAAACAAATCATGGCTTTTCCAATATCATTTGTAAGCAAAAAAATTATTGTTTATTTTTGGACATTTTAATCCTAATTTGATTTTAAGGAGCCTTTCCACCTAACAAAGGAGAGAATGCCCAAGTGACGGTGGGACTTCCGAACCAAACTTTCAGGGTAGATAAATTACCCCACTTTTGTATTATTAAAAAAATTTAATTTTTGCTAAATAAAGCTTCTGCTGTCAGAAATGTGACCGTCTCTGGCTTAGTGGTCTATGCCTTCCATTCTTTTTTCTCCTTCTGAAGTTCAATTCCCCCACCATCATAATAATAGTTTTTGTTTTTTCCTATTCAATATTTTTTAAACTTTAACATTAATAAATTTGATCTTGATATTTTTTTTTTCATTTTTATGCAAGATTAATTTTGAAATGATATTGAAAAGCAAAACCAATTAAATTAAAGGAGCCTTTTTTACATTGGCATATGCCACCCATTTAATTGAGCCTTTTCTTCCACCAAAATCCATGCCGTAAGAAAAAATTGAAGACCATTTTAATGACGCCGAAGAATAAGAAAAAAGAAAATCATAATTCAAAAAATTGTGTCCGCCAGACACTTTTTAAAATTTGGTTTTGTTGTGTTGCGTGCGTGGTGAGTCGAAGTGACAAAAATATCAGTGTGGCGAAGTGACAAAAATATCAGTGTGGGCGAAGTGACAAAAATATCAGTGTGGGCGAAGTGACAAAAATATCAGTGAGAGACTTTCAGAGGGGTGGGGTCATTTCAGTACGGAATAAATAAATTAATTTAATTAGTTAATAATATAATTATAATAATATAATTATTTTAATCTATAATTATTTTTCTTATAATTTCAATTTATTATTTAATATTTCCCAAACAAATTACAGTTTTACGAGAGAAATACAGTGCCCCAAAAAAGTCTTGCTCAAACCTGAAAATTATCTTATAATTCATTTAAAAACTTGAAATAAATCATGCTTGCACAACTTTTGGTGCTGATCAAAAAAGTCTTTTACATCAACTTGATCAGATCACTCCTTTGTAGTGAACGGTACACCCAAAATACACTGAAAATCGGGGAAATTTTCAAAATTCCTAGGGGGTTGGGAAATTTTTTTTAGAGAAAATGAGCAAGCCCACTAGCAAGAGCACAAAATTTGCTACCGAATTGTTATTGGAATAGTGGTTCTACGATTTGTATATAGAAAGTTATACTTGGTTGAATAATTGATCACCATAAAATGATCAATTTTTGATCAGCGCCATAACTTTTTCCAGAAGCATCCAAATTAAGCATTCTTGGTATCATTTGATAGCCCGAAGTGTCCTCTATTTGCCTTTAAAATTTTAAAAAATTTGGTTGTGGTTCAAAAAAGTTGTGGCTTGTAAATTTCATAAATTGATTTGGTAAACCTTTGTGACCACAACTTTTTTGAAACTCAACGAAATTTTTTGAAATTTTACAGGAAAATAGAGAACACTTAGAGCTACCAAAAGAAACCAAGAATGTATAACTTTGATGGTTTTAGAAAAAGTTATGATGCATGAAATTTATCAAGAAATTACTTGGTCGTGTGTTTTTTGTGGCCGTATAAACTGAAATAGAGAACAAATATATTTATTATTATTAGCTTCTTATTTAATTTTAAATTATATTATTAATTAATTAAATTAATTTATTTATTCCGTACTGAAATGACCCCACCCCTCTGAAAGTCTCTCACTGATATTTTTGTCACTTCGCCCACACTGATATTTTTGTCACTTCGTCCTAGCACCTGTTGCGTGTACTGCTCCAAAAACAGTTTAACAAAAAAAGAGGTGGGAAAATGCTTTCTTCACCATATCAATTTGTGAATTGAATTTTTTGGTACTAATTGGGTTTGTATCCCATATTTTGGTCAAATTTTTCAAAAGCGTAGCCAGACAGTCAGACAGTGCACTATTTCTTTATTTTCTTTTTCTCACCCCTTCCCTTTCCCACACACAATACTGCTGCACAGCCAGCACACGGCTGCTTACTGTCTACCCTACCAGCCGCCGCTGCCCCGCGTAGACAGACAGTCAGACAGTGCACTATTTTTTCCTTCTCTCCAGTGGTTATACGAAAGAAAATAAAGAAATAGTGCACTGTCTGAGTGTCTGGTTACGCTTTTGAAAAATTTGACCAAAATATGGGATACAAACCAAATTAGTACCGAATTTTTTTTGCCCTAAAAATGTTTTTCTTTCCTCAAATCTATATATTAATTTTGCAATGTGTGTATGTATGTGTGTCACAATGTTTGAATTATTTATTGACACGATTGTTTTAAAGATTAGAAAGGGGTGAGAAAGAGAAAAAAAGAGAGAGAGAAAAGAGGAGAGAGAGAAAAGAGAGAGAGATAAAGAGAGATAGGCAGAGAAAAGAGTAGAGAGAGAGAGCGATAAAGAGTAGAGAGAGAGAGAGAAGAGAGAGAGATAAATAGAGGGAGTGAGAGAGAAAGAAAGAAAAGAAGAAAAGAGATAGAGGGAGAGAAAAGAATAGGGAGAGAGAGAGAACAAAGAGAGATAAAGAGAGGGAGAGAGAGAGAAAGAAAGAAAGAGAAAAGAGAAGAGATAGGCAGAGAAAAAAGGGGAGAGAGAGAGAGGGGGAGAGAGAGAAAAAGAGAGGGAGTCGAAAGAGGAGAGAGAGAGAGAGAGAGAAAAGAGTAGAGAGAGGGATAAAGAGAGAGATAAATAGAGGGAGTGAGAGAGAAAGAAAGAAAGAGAAAAGAGAAGAGATAGGCAGAGAAAAAAGAGGCGAGAGAAGGAGGGAGAGAGAAAAGAAGAGAGAGGGAGAGGAGAGAGTAGAGAGAGAGAGAGAAAAGAGAGAGATAAATAGAGGGAGAGAGAAAAGAAAGAAAGAAGAAAAGAGATAGAGGGAGAGAAAAGAATAGGGAGAGAGAGAGAACAAAGAGAGATAAAGAGAGGGAGAGAGAGAGAAAGAAAGAAAGAGAAAAGAGAAGAGATAGGCAGAGAAAAAAGGGGAGAGAGAGAGAGGGGGAGAGAGAGAAAAAGAGAGGGAGTCGAAAGAGGAGAGAGAGAGAGAGAGAGAAAAGAGTAGAGAGAGGGATAAAAGAGAGAGATAAATAGAGGGAGAGAGAGAGAGAAAGAAAAAAAGAAGAAAGGGACAGAGGGAGAGAGAAAAGTGGAGAGAGAGGGAGAAAATAGAGAGGTAAATAGAGGGAGAGAGAGAGGGGGAGAGAGAGAAAAAGAGAGGGAGAGGAAAGAGGAGAGAGAGAGAGAGAGAAAGAAAAAAAGAAGAAACAGACAGAGGGAGAGAGAAAAGAGGAGATAGAGAGAGGGAGAAAATAGAGAGATAAATAGAGGGTGAGAGAGAGAAAAACAAAGAACGAGAAAAGTGAAGAGATAGAGAGAGAAAAAAGAGGAGAGAGAGAGGGGGAGAGAGAGAAAAAGAGAGGGAGAGGAAAGAGGAGAGGGAGAGAGAGAGAAAGAAAGAGATAAAGTGACGGAGAGAGAGAGAGATAAAGAAAAAAAAGAAGACAGAAGGAGAGAGAAAAGAGGAGAGAGAGAGAGAGAGAGAGAGGGAGAGAAAAGAGTAGAGAGAGAGAGAGAGAGGAGAAAATAAAGAGATAAAAGAGGGAGAGAGAGAGAGAGAAAGAAAAAAGAAGAAAGGGACAGAGGGAGAGAGAAAAGAGGAGAGAGAGGGAGAAAATAGAAAGATAAAGAAAAAAAGAAGAAACAGACAGAGGGAGAGAGAAAGAGGAGAGAGAGAGAGGGAGAAAAAAGAGGAGAGAGAGAGGGGGAGAGAGAGAAAAAGAGAGGGAGAGGAAAGAGGAGAGAGAGAGAGAGAGAGAAAGAAAAAAGAAGAAACAGACAGAGGGAGAGAGAAAAGAGGAGAGAGAGAGAGGGAGAGAAAAGAGTAGAGAGAGAGAGAGAGAAAAAAGAGAGAGATAAATAGAGGGAGAGAGAAAAAGAAAGAAAGAAGAAAGAGATAGAGGGAGAGAAAGAATCGAGAGAGAGAGAGAGAGAACACAGAGAGATAAGAGAGGGAGAGAGAGAGAAAGAAAGAAAGAGAAAAGAGAAGAGATAGGCAGAGAAAAAAGCGGAGAGAGAGAGAGAAAAAGAGAGGGAGAGAGAGAGAGAAAGAAAGAGATAAAGTGACGGAGAGAGAGAGAGAAAAGAGAGAGACAAATAGAGGGAGAGAGAGAAAGAAAAAAATGAAAGAGAGAGAGAAAAGAGAAGATAAGATAGCGAGAGAGAGAGGAGAAAAGAGTGTGAGGCAAGTTGGGAGAAATGTGAGAGAATGATGATAAATAATTTTTAATTTTGGCTAGCGCGAGGTGCGCGAGCGAAGCGAGCGCGCCTGCGCTAGTTTCCATTAATATTCAAATTTTGCACTCATCAGACCCCCCATAAAATGTAGAAGATAATTTTTCGAAATAATAATCCATTCAGTGTTTATTTTTTTTTGTTAAATTCGATTAAATTGTCAATTACTTTTTGTTCAATTTTTATTTTAACTTTTTTTTTCGTGGGTTTGGCAGTGTTCGAAAGTATAACAAATGGTCTCAAAAGAAAAAGCAAAATTAACAGAAATGAGATGAAGAAAAAAAAGGTGAATAATCAAAAAATAATATGTATTAAGAAACGCTCATTTTAGTAAAATGATTTAAAATCGAATTTGAAATTGGGCCCAAAGTTCGCCTCAATTTTGTCATCGGAGTCGCCCAAAATAACGAACGGAAACAACTGCTGCTGCTGCTGGTTAATAGTGAGTGAAGGCAGCATAATTGTGAAATCTAAAATAAATATTTTAAAAATATTTTTTGATTTTTTTAGTCAAGCCGTAAACAGAGGGGTAAGAGGGAATAGGGAGTCGAAGCGGAGGGGGAAGAGGAATTTCAAAAAAAAAAAATTGGCTAATTTGCTTAACAAATTCATTAAAATTCCGAAATTTCGCCGGCGGCATAAATCGGCATAAACACTGTCATTTTTATTTTTAAGCAAATTGCTTAACAGATTCGGCGGGTGGTCTACCCTCCAAAAACATTTCTGCTTACAGGCTTGTTTTTTTAATTCATACGAACCCAATCGTTTGCCATTTTTGG